>VFFE01009204.1:1030890-1325044 GCA_008921705.1 Burhinus oedicnemus
GTCTGGAAAGCTGGCAGGAGTCCCAGATTTTGCCTACATTGCCCCCCCCCCCAAGCTTTTCCCCTCGAACTGTGAAAATAACAAAATAATTATGTCAGTTGCATAAGTCTGATCACCCTACTTCACCACCAGCATTTATGACTGTGGATTTAAGAAACTTCTAAAAAGGCCCACAAGAGGTATTTGTCTTAGGAAAAGGAAAATTGTTTTGCTTTATTCTATATTATTTATTTATGTCTTTTAATTTTTTATTTTTTTTTTAACCAAGATCCACAGGAAAAAAAAAAGTTTAAAAGCATTCCCCTGAATTGTAAAGCTTTAAAAAAAAATGTGATATCCACGGGGGGGAATCTCTGGGTGTATTTCAAGCCTGGGACTAGAAACTGGAACAATTTATCACAAGGAAAATACTTGTATGACAAAGGGAAGATACAGCCCTTGGTCTTCCATGTACACTCTTCAGAGACTCCAAACACTTAAATATCCCTAATGAAAACCTGAAGCCCTGGTATACTACTTTACACATTCACATGGTGTGACTTAACATACTGGCAAATATATAGTTGTTCATTGCAAGAGTAACACAGTTGCAAATTAGAGGTAACATTATTACACACGCACAAGTCTACCATGGAAAAAAGAAGAATTGCTAAGTTTGCAAAATTGAGTACTCTTAAGATTGGGAAATGACAGAATTTTCTCTGCCAGGACTTATTTCAGTCATCTTCTGCACACGCATTATGACCAAATCTTTTATCATGTACCCCATAAGCCTACTCTCACACAAGGCCTTTGCTTCAATGAGCAAAAAAGATGAAAGGTGTTCCCGTTGGGAAAATCTACATAATATTTTATTTCACCTTCACAGTTCAGAGGATGGCCTTTTCAGCAACACATTCCTTACATAACTTGTACATCCGAAGTCATCCTTTATGTACAAAGGAGACAGTAATGTACTGATTCAAAACAGAGAATTGAGAGACAGTGAAATTCAGGTCAGAAACATCTCCTTTGTTGTATCAGTCTGAAATGCCTGTCAGAGCACCCAGTAATGAAAGAACAGTTGGTAAGGTTAAAATCCACTGAGTGCAAGTACAGCTGTGGAGTTTGGGACTTCTGCCAGTCAGATTCTGAGGAATCAAGTCAGGCACCAAGGAAACATTTGCACAGTATCACATAGGATCTCTTTGGCATTGATGTTTCTACAGAATAGCACTCAATTATTTTTGTCTTGTCCTTTTGTCTTCTAAATCCCTTGCTTAAACATGAAAGGTTTCCCTCATTCTACCTTATTTTCATGCAAAATTCTTAGAAACAAATTCTGTGTGATTACTATTAAAGATGGGGATGAATAGTCTACTGGATGACCAGTAGACTTTATAACTATCCTTAATCTCTCCATAAAGCACATCTCCTAAGTGTGTTTCACCCCAGATACTGCAGAAACATTGTTCTAGATGTGAGCTTGTCTGATAGATAATACCACTGGGCTTCTCTTCGCAGTACAGGGAGATGAGTCATACATCGTCCAATACGGGCTGATGCCAAAAAAATAACAGCAAGACCAAGGAAGTTGCTGTTCTAATTCTGTATGGAAGGGCCAGAACTTGAGAGGGGAGACTTTTCTACCTGTTCTTTCCAATGCTTATTCCTGCAGCACTTATTCTGACCCTGGTCCTTTCCTAGTTCTACCTAATTCCGCTACCCAGCCCCAAGTCACTTCATGGGCTGGGGCCACAGTCTCATTTCCATCCCACACTATTGCATGGTGTGGCCTCCTCTCACTCCTCAAGATGCACCATTACAGTTCTCTTGATACATCCTGGATCCCTTTCTTGTTTCTTTCACCTTTTCTTCCAAATCAAGGTTCTGCTTTTTTCTTTACAGCCCACAGTTCTAATTAATTCCCTTGCTTTTTAAAGGCATCTAATTTTGTAATCTCAGATTCTTGTCCCTTCCCCATCTAGTAAGCACTAGCTTACTCCTGTTATCTGATCTATCCCATCAAAGCTCAATCTTGACTTTCTTCTCTCTAAGGTCTCAGTTTCAACCAGTTCTAGCATTCCCAACTGGCTCCAAGCCATCACTTTCTATTCTTGCCTAACTTCCACCTCCCAACACCCTGTCTATCACTATCCAGGCACTATCCAGCATTAAGTCTTAATCCCCTTGCTGGTTAGAGTTTCCCTGCCTCTCTCCATCAAATTCTAAGCCCATTTTTTCCACTCATATTAGATCCAATTCACCCTCCACAACTGATGAGGCTATTTATTTATTTATTTTAAGCTTGGTACTGTCATCTTCATCTCACATGTAGCATACTGCATAGCAGAAACACAGAACTGGACCCAGCACAGTCTGAAACAACCTCAAGCTGTAATTATAAGGAAAATCCTGTGCAGCCTCAGACTGGAATAAGCTCATTTGGAAACTTCAGGGCATTTACTTGCATTTAGTAAGAGCATGTAAAATGTGGTTTTCAAAAGATGATAGCTTGGTCAAACTGGGTTGTTTCACAGAGTCCTGGGAAAATACAACTATACGGTCATGCTTTTAAACAGACACATATCTTGTGCTCCCCACATTTTCCAAAGAAAAAGTCATCAATTTCTGTTTTATTTCCTCTTCTCGTCCCCACAATGGGGAAAAACAAACATCTTTTCTCATCCTGAGAGCGTACTGAAGCAAATAAATTAAAAATCTCAAAATTATTCAGGCTCAGTTAGACATTTGATGTAGAAAAGGTCAGTCCAAAAGTTAATCTACACCTAAACTCAGGTTTTTAAAGAAGGTATTGTAAACAGAAACTATGAGAAAACATACTAATACACCACTTAGTAGAACATGTGGCTTACTTTAGCATATAGTTTTGTCATTTGAAACAGGAAAACGGTGACTCTGCTTCAGCCCCCTTTCTGTATTCTACTTAAAGATTTCTGTATTCTGCCTCACATTAAACACTTTAACATTTCATCCATTATCATATCCTGATTGACAGAGATCTGACATGTTGAAAATTATTTTTCCTACAAGTTCAAAAAAGGCATCTCTTTTTTTCTAAGTCTATTACTTCTTCTACTTCTTCTCTTGCACACACACCTAACCGGAACATACAACAGTGTCACAGGCAAGGTTATAAATGAAACCATCCCTTCTGGCAAAAGCAAGTCTTGGAAGAATAATAACCTATACGCTGAATTCAAATATTTTCGAAGGACCCTTAGCTCCTTTATTATGGGTAGTGTTACAGTTTATACATCCTACCACCTGATGAGCCAAATAAAAGTGAAGAAGCTTACAAGTCTCTTGCTATCTACCAACACGTTAAACACATTATGCACCTCAGCATGAGTTTTTCCTTCAAGAACAAGAGAAGGAAGCCTGTGATTTTTTCATTTGCTCTTTGTAGGTAGGTTGGGCTTTTTTATTATTCATGCTACTATATTATCAATGCCTCTCCTGACTCTTAAAACATCTGGCCCACGGTTTAAAATTCCTGGAGTGCAATGATATCAACCCATGCTGATAATCAGAGGAGCCTCAATTAAGTACCTACAAAGCAACCAATAGTAAACAAGAAAACATACAAAAGGACAACAGATTAATTCTTCCCTATCCCAGTTCTCAGAAGCCATTAGAATTAATTCTTTTTGCCTTAGATTTGAAATTCAAATTCCAGTGAAAATTCATTAAATGTTCATATAAAACCTGAGACAATCAAGTGATTCTGTGTAATAAATCATACTAAAGACAGAAACCACAAAGAGTTGAATGAGCTACATACATTCTAGGTCATATCTCACTGTTATCTGTTTGATCAAATTATACATTTTCCCAACAGCACTAATAATTAAAGATCCACTGTTCCCAGAATACTTCACCATGACTGGAAAAAAAAAAAAAAATTGTCAAAAAGTAATTACATGAGACCTCATTGAAACCAGCCCTGGCTTACTTAGGAGAGTTGCCCTATATTTAAATATTATATTAATTCTACAACAGTAGCTTAAGCTTAAATCTATCACCTTAGAACAGGAGACAGAAAGTAAGTGGACTTCTGGATTCCTGGATTCTATCACTCTTTCAGATATGCAGCAATACGTTTTCAGGTTATAACAGCAAGTAACAGGCTTAATCACATAAACAATGCCAAATCGTTAAATGAAACAGTATAATGGTGCAACACATGCAGAGCCACCAACAGAGAAAGAAGACAAAGGATTTGGTGATTGTGATAAATGAGAAGGGTAACTGGAAAAGAAGTAGAAGTGTAACGGACAGAAAACATCCAAGAATTTTCATTTTCCTGAACATTATACCAGAAGTAGAAGACACGTTACTCTCTGTAGCAATGCTGGGGGGAAAAAAAAAAACCAAACCAAGTAGGGAAGACATGTACCATAGAGAAAGCTGAAACCACATATGGTATTGGTATATTTTATCACAGCCTTCCATCAGTCCTGGAACTAGATACTAAGCAACTAGGCTGTAACTTTCCCTGTTTGTCTCTGTCTTCAGATTAAATTATTTTCATAAATATTGAGGAATTCAAATTAATATATGAACCAGATAAGACAGTCATCTACTGTAAAAACCTCAAACAACTATGTAAAACAGAAAGCGTTCATTCTCTGCTATGTAGATAAATCAGTTTCAAGCTATTTGCTTTAAATCAGTTTCAAGCTATTTGCTTTTTCCATCATTTAAACTTGCTCCCTCCCAGTTTTATCCAAGAACACTGTTACTGTGACTCAGTGGTGTGGTTGTATGAAACCATATGCTCAGAAGACTGAGGGCTGCTCAAGCCTGTCAACAGCCAGACATATCACTGCTGACATCTGCACCAGTTGTCAAACCGATGACTATGAATGTCACTGGTCATTAGACTTATTTTCAGTCATCCAGCTATAGCGACACGACCTGTAACTCTTTTCTGCTACTGCAGGATACAAGGACCAATAGTCTGACTCATCTAATTTGAGAAATAGTAGAATGTGGATAATATCCTCAGTTGCTATGACAGCATTCCAGGCAGTGTGTGATCCCAGATCCACAAAGCCTGATAACAGGACAAACAGAGTCCAAGCTCTAAAAGATAAGGAAGATGCTTTTGTTTTACTTTTTAGACACATTTCTAAATGGGAAGAGAGGTCAAGCTGCATGAGCCTAGTAATAACCACCCTTCATAAAATATGCTTTCTCCTAGGGTTATTTCTCATATATGCAAGGGGAAAAATGAGAAGTCAGGATGGCACAGACAGCTGGAAAGCACAAGACCAACACCCAGCCTCTGCGTTCATAGGAACTGCTGTTGTGATCATTCCTGGAAGCAGCAAGGGAAATATTTCCTTGCCCTATTTCCTAACTGATCATATGGGAACTACCCCAAAATCAGGTCAGAATTCATGCACTAAGCAGCATTACTTTCCAATCATAATATGAAATGCGATCCAAATCGTAAATTTAATACTCTGTCTTCCAGTTCTGCAAATGCTCTCCAAAACTTAGTAAACACTTTGCAATATTGAGTGGGAGCATCTCTCTTTTTCCGTGAACACCATATGTTGTATTTCAACCTTTATTTTCAATGCTACCTCACTAACCTTGCCAGAGTTCATTTGTTCTTAAAATAAAACAAATGGCATTTGGTTATTTATTCCAAAAATGTAGTAATTTCTATCCTAGCACTTGACAGAAATGTCTATTGCATAAATGCAAAACTTATTTTAATCATTTAGCATAGAAAATAAATTATCAATATCAATATAAATTATTACCTGTAACTATATAACAATATCTACATGTACAGTACTTTATACAAAGCAAACTTTGGGCTTACATCTCTTACTTAACAGTCTCTTCCTAATGACATTACCAAGGGTGATACCAGCTAATCAGGGCAGATGACATTACCAAACTATCCTCCCAAAGGAAACTGATCTTATATATGAGCATTTCTATTGCAGTCATCAGGCTACAGCTTAAACAGTTTGTGGCACAGTAATCTGCAGCATGACTATTCATCCAATTACCACTGAAATAGTGATATTAATCTGCACATAAAGGGCAAGTTAAGGGTCAACTGCCAGCAGAAGAAAATACTTGGTATGGATAATGCGTTACAGACCTGGTTTCATCCGTTCTTACCGATTTCAGCAGTCTAAATGATGTGACTTCATTTTGGGGTGGATAAAAACATAGAAACCAAAACTGGGTCAAATCACATCTGCGTATTACCTGTGATGAGTATCTTCAGCATCATTAATGGCATGAGATAGTCTCATACTCTGGTCTATCAGGCATATTCAGCAATGCGGACTCCCAGCCTGACACATCACTGCATGACACATGACTGACTCCACAGACAAATCACTCTTGCCCTGAGACCTTAACCAGCTCCTCCCTTAATACTCCATGTTCACAGAAGCATCTGATCTCCCCTAGCGTACAACATTTAGAATCGCCGTGATAATTTTGGTCTACAATTTAAATCTTTGGAGACTGTTGGACAGGCAGTAATACAATATTTGCCAGGGAACTTTTGAAACACACACACAAACACATGCATACACTTTTTCCTCAGAAAGCACAGAAGAAGATACAGGTTCTCAGAAAAACAATGAAATACCCCATATTTTTTTTTGGGGGGGAGCAGGGGCAATGTCTTTGGGACAAAGTAGCCCCAGGAAACTCAATTTCCATTCTTTTATAAGCCATGATTCAGGCTCAGCGCTTGCCATGCAGAAAGTACACGCTTTTAAAAGTGAGCCTCAGATAAGTTTTCCTGCCCCTCATTATATGTTTTTATTGCCTGCCCTTCAGCACTCAAATGGGAATGTGGCAAAGAATCACTGAATGTCTCAGCTAGTACCAATTCTTACTTCTCTCCTCATCTGTGAAAAAGGCCAACAGACCTTTCTGAACTGCTCAGTCTGCTTCTCTTCATAGAAAGTTGCAACCCACGCTAACTTTCACAAAATAAACACTGTTTATACAATCCAATGACATGCATAATAAATAGAGTTGCATTCCCTAAATCATGTTACAAGGAATGTTTTTGCTTCTCTATGAATAACAATAGAACAAAAATATTAAAATCATTATGGAAGTCATGCCCCAACCTCTCCCCCCCAAGTCAGTCATAAACTACATTTGTTAAAATACGGTGTAGTTTTCAACATTCATTTGCTGTCCTACAAGCAGTGTCACTTTAAATGTTATCCAAAAGTATTAATTATTTTTCTGAAATATATCTGTTACAGTAAGATTTTGCTTAAACTTCAGTGACATTTTTCCTTAAACACTTAACACAACCTAGAATTGAAAATCTAAAATTTTGACTAAAAAGTTTTGCTATGATTATATGGTAATACCTTATTGCACACAATCTTATTAACTTAATGTGCTTCTTTCAATTAACTTTCTAAAGCTACAGACTGGGGAGACATCTTACTGCTGTTCCTGTACAATCATAAATCATGTGAACTGGTATTTAAGATTCCCATGCACTGCTCTTTCCAAATTCTGCATCTCCACAGACAATTTTAGAGGCATAATTGCCTTTAATTACTTGCACTGGCAAATTAAAACTTCAGCAAAATTACTCAGTTACTTTTTCTAGTTATGTACCAGCTCAAACAATTGTTTTTATTTTGTGGTTGCAAACTGCCTTAAGTTATTTCTATTATTCATCTCCCCCTTTACTTCAAAGTATTTTTTTGCAATTGCAGACCTGCTAAATTGTAAGATGAATAGAACATTGTAATAAATAATGGCATAATCTACAGGCCTTCCAAGTCTCTTTATAATTCACAGTATATTTTTACTTCGTGAATCAGAAAATAAGCAGCTTTATGATTTATTAGCAAATGGGGGGAGAACCTACTTCATTTTCAGCAAAAAAAACTACATTGATTGATTTATATTTATGCTTTAGTTTTAAAAATTAATGAAGGTTTCCCTTGCAAGGGCTCTTATTCTCCTTTACTTTCTCATCTTGCACTTTAGAGGTTTTCTCTCTCCCAAACATGCCAAGTTACCAACTGTGTCCCATCTTCTCAAAGACTGTGCTTTGGCAAAGAGTGCAGAAGATGGGCAAGACAAAAAGCAGCTTTAATGAGGAAAAATTATGCCACATAGAATAAACTACAAATAAGAAAATTACATGGATACAGTTTCTCATATTCATATCACATTCATAATTTAATGTCTTTATTATTTCTAAGATATGAGATCACAGCAACTCTGCTTTACATTTATACAAGCTAAGCTACTTTATTGACCAGTCATTCCATAATTAGCTATTTTGTTCTCAAATGTATTTTGGGACTTAGTACTATTTTTCCTATCAAACTTATAAACAAAACCCTTTACAGTCAATTCAAAATACCATAACCTTCTTCTAAACACATTATTGGAGTCAAAATAAAATTTAAGCTTACTACTTGATATTGCAAGTTACAGTTAGTAGCCCTAAAACATTAGTGTTTCCTTTGGACTGATCAGGTAGGGTTTATTTCAAGGCTACCTGCTTGTCCTGCCACTAGAAACTGAGGGAGTGCCTAAATATCAACTGCCTTAAAACCTACTTTAGTTCAAATAACTAACACATGTCTGGGGTGCACATTATTAGGGAGAAACCTGTATTATTGTATGAGGTCATTATCTAGTGAACTACTAATGGCGGTCAGGTTTTTGTAAGATTATCATGTTATGACCCAAAGAAACATAAAAGAAAATGGTGCAATTGTTACAAAACCAAACTGAAGTATTAGGCATCTAAATAATGAGATGAAGCATTGCTCTATGATGTGTATTACTGTATGATTTACAACTGAGTAATTATGTGTGTTTGAAAATACATACCTTAATATTGTCTTTGATTCATTTTGTCCTTATGCATCTTTTGAGGCACAATATCTTAACTGGGGGAGCAATTCCTAAAGAAATATCACCGATAATAAAAATTGAAAGTATGTCTATAAAATTAAGTAGGAAAACAGCCTTTCCAGAAAGATGCTGCGTAGCTAAAACTAATTTGCAATAGAACAGTTTTAGAGGGGTTATCTGTTTGTTTGTTTGCTGCTCTACTCCTGTGAAGACTTCAGCTACAAACATCAATTTTCTTACGGTATAATTTGCTACATTCAGGTGTACAGCTTCATATAGCATTACAAGAATGTTTGTTCAACATACGTCATGGTCTGAAGTTTTTCCTCAGTTACGTGTTCTGGGGTTTTTTTTTGCTACATCACTAATCAGGGAAACTGAGCTTCTACTTATTAGTGGCAGTTCTGTGGTTTATGTGTTTATATGTGTGATCTTGAAATGTGGACATGTTCAAGAGTGGCATTCCTTTTGTTTTCTACGACAGTTATTTCTTCTCTCATTTCTTGCAGAGTCATTAACAACTGAGTAAGCCTGGCGAGAGCAGAAAGCAGTGGGTACGTTTACATCTCAGTCTATGCTGCTACACAGCGCTGCTGTGACACAGGACCACAGAACATCTGAGTCTGGAAGGCACCTCTAGAGATCGTCCAGTCCAAGCAGGTTGCTCAGGGCCATGTCCAGTCAAGTTTTCACTGTCTTCAAGGATGGAGACTCCACAACCCCTCTGGGCAACCTGTGCCAGACTTTGACCACCCTCCCACTAAAAAAAACTTCCTTTTACTTTTATGTAGAATTACGTGTGTTTCAGTTTGCGCCCATCATCCTGTCACTGGGCACCATTGAGCAGGGTCTGGCTCTGTCGTCTTTCCTCCCTCCCCCATCAGGCGTTTATGCATGTGGAAAAGATCCCCCTGGGATTCCCCCAGCATAAGCCATCCCAGTTCTCTCAGCCTTTTCTCATGTGACAGATGCTCTGGTCCCTGAATCACTTTCACGGCCCTTTCCTGCTCACACAGTATGTGTGTCCCTGTCTTGTATGCTGGGGAGTCCAGCAGTGGATGCAGAGCAGCCCTGGCAAGGCTGCATCTACAGTGATTAGAGGGGAAGCATCACCTACCTCAGCCTGCTGGCAATGCCCTTTGACTCCATCGTAATCACCAGAAAAAAAATTTCTAAACAGACCAAAAATCTCTTTCGTGGCTCTCCTCATATTTCATTCAATGGTTTTAGATATGATTTAATTGATGGTTTTACTTTGTCCTTCTCAGATTTGCTACTGCACTGCATTACCCTTGTTATCATTTCTAAACTGGAGAATTCAAAATATTCATTTAGTTCTAGAGGGGTTTTTATCAATGTTTAGGATGTAAGCATGATAATAATAACAGTTAATTCACAAGAACAGGAAAACAGGAGCATATGCAGACCATAGACTCTGCAATCCTGGAATTTAAACCCAAATGCAAACAAATACAAACATTTCCTATCAAGCAATTAATTAAAAATATTCTCGATTAATCAACAGATTTTAAGTGTGTCCTTTGATTATTTTTTAATCAAAATATAAAACCAAGAAAAAATTAAGAGCTGTTTCCAAATAAAGAAAACTTTTCTTCTGAAAAATGTTGAAACAAAACTCTAACATTCTTCTACGTTTCTCAAAATAAAATTGAAACGTTTGTCAGGCAAGTTCTGACTGCGACTGAATGACACTTCTAAAACAATAATTTCATATCTGTAGATTTAAAAGCAGCTGTTATCCCTGGATTTCCATTTATTCTTGGTAGAAGTAAAAGCAAATAATTAAGAATCAGACTCTCATCTGGTACAAATTAGCAAAATTCCATGGGAATGAATATAAATGCAAACAGGCAAGCAAACAATAACTTAGAATCTAGCTATTAACTTTGATTAAAACTGCTCTGTTTAGCAGTTTATCATCCAGCCAATTATCTGGAAAATTAGTTACTTCCTGAAAATCATATTGGAGATCCTTTGATATAAAATATAAAAATTGACAGAATTATTTTATCTCCCTTCTGCAGTATGCATCACTTTAATTAGTATCTAATTTTAAATCCATTCTTATCACTTCACAGATTTTGTCATTTCTCACAACATCTGAAAGAATCCTAGGATTTTGGGGCTTCTGACTCAAACCTGGTCTTTAAAAACACTAGCTTCAGCCTGGAGAGTACATACTTCAGTTTTTTAAAAGGCAATCAGAAAATGAATACCCTGTTCATCCTATCCAGCCATCTGAGCAAGAAATATAATGAGCTAGAAAAGAGAACTGCAAAACTACAGTAGACTATAAAGCTGCTTAACTCATTTAGGACCAGATTTTACTACTTTTGCCCAAGTGGTATCAATTTTCCCCATTGGTGCTTGTATGAGAATTAAAAATATTGTTTATAATAGTAACAAAATGCTTTTAAACCTCAGGGTCTCATAACAAATTTAACAAATTCTACAAACAAAGTCTTGTCACATCCTTAAGGTGTTATTCCCACATTTAAAGTATGAAGGAATAACGCATAGATTGAAGAGGAGCCTAATTTTCACATGTGCTCTGAACAGGCCTAGTTGTAGTACAGATGGTTAGCATCTTTGCAGATACATCCAAACACTCGATAGTTTTCTTAAGACTAAAAAGGGAAATCACCACCAGTAAGGAAACAAGCTTGTTTAGATTTGCTACTGTCTATACAGTAATTGAACCAGATATTATAGCAACAACAAAAAATACAAGGCATTAAATTCAAGAAAATCTCACTCATTAAGAATGCAAATTGCTTTTTAATTTCCTGACCTTATAGTGCAAGGGGATGAGCACTGCAAGTAGATTACCATACCATAATCTCATGCAATTAGATAGGTTAAACACCCAATTACAAACACTCTGCACGGCAAAAGACTAAAGAGGAAACGTACTGAGTATTCTGAAAGTAGGGAGCTGACTTTAAACACAGCAAGAAAAAGAAAGCTATACAATTTTTGGTTACAAAGCTACTGGATAATTTTAAAACATATGCATATCTTAAGCAAAATGACTTTCTGACATCAAATGCTTGCCTGGTAGATGTTACACTAGTCTTAGTTACACTTAAACATTCACAAATTATGCACACACCTCCTTCATTCTAAAGATCTTTTCAAATAGCCTTGGTTTGCATGCACCAGGTCTGTATGTCCGATGGTGAGACTTTTTTTCCTGTGTTACTCCCCAAGAAGACTACTCCTGAGCACCCCTACACTGGGTCTGGCTAGAATGTAGTTAATATCATCTTCATTTGGATTTGTGACTAAAGCAGCACTGATGGCACACCAGTGTTTTGGTTACTGCTGAGCAGTGCAAGCACTGAATCAACTCTTTTTCCCCACTCATCCCCTCAGTGAGTAGGCTCGGGGTGAGCAAGAAGCCAGGAAGGGGCACAGCTGGGACAGTTGACCCCACTGAGCAGAGATATCCCATACGGACGTAACATGAAGAACTGGGCAGGGGGTGTTGGCCTGGGAGGCAGCCATTGCTCAGAAAGTGGCTGGGCATCGATCTACTTGTGGGAGGTGGTGAGAGACTGCCTACACATCACTTGTGTTCCCCTCTCCACCCCCCCATTCCTTATTTAGACTGTCTTTATCTTGACCCACAAGTTTTCTTGCTTTTGCTCTTCCTGTACACTCCCTTGTCCCACAGGGCAGGATGGTCAAATGCATGAGCAGCTCCGCGATGCTTAGCTGCTGGCTGGGGTCAACGCACCACAGCCCCCTAGAAGCATACTATCCTTGTGCAATTCTTCCCTATTTTTCTAAATCAGTCGTTGTTTTGTAGCCTCTGCAAACGTTGACTGATCACAGAACTTTACAGTACAACCTATGGATGACTGCAGTCCATAAGGTCAGCTATAGCTTAAGCATGAGTCACATGCATTTGGACTAGTGAAGAAGCAGTGATTACTGCAAGTACATGCTAAAAAAAACACAAAAAATTAAGAGGTAAGGTCACAAGGCTAGTCCTTGTCTTTTCCATTCCTCATTTACTGAGATCCCCTAGATTTTGGGTTAGGGTTGAAGGACTGCTGCTTTGACAATTAACATTGATTAATATTCACTGGACAACCCAAACAGATAGGACCTTCACCAGGCCCTGTCTATAGCCTGTTTAAGAAGTCAGTAAAATATAAAACTAAGATGAAATCAAAACAGAAAACAAGGTAAGTTACTGTAGACTCAAAGACTGCATTGTCTACATCACTAATAGACCTCCACATTGGTTTTCTTTCCATTGGTATAAATGTAAAAGCACCACTATGCTTCTCATAACTCTAAGTAGAATGAACTAAATTATATGATTTGATACACTTTAACATTTTACAGAAACAGAAGCATTCTGAGAGTTTAAAATATAATGGTTTGTCCTCTATAACCAGTGAGTTGCAGAAGTGATTTTATTCATAAGCACTTGAAATTTTTAACAGAACTAACCTTAGAGTCTTATTTCACACTCAGCTAACCTGGTTCCATTTTAACCAAAAAGGGCCATCTTACTGCGAAAGATTTTCAAATATTCTAGTTCAATGGTGAAGCCTAGCTGCATATTCCATTTAATTTTTAGCATACAGTTTACTTTAAGACTTCTAATACGAAAGAGAAACTTGATACGCATATATATAATTGAAAAATAAGGAAAATGCTTTTATATATGCATATACATATACATGGCTGTGTGAATTATGCTGCAAGAGGTATATTCTATTGATAGTATCATAGCTGTTCTGGAGCTCTGGCTCAGGCTTTATGAAAATTGAGAAAACTGGCTTGAAGCTCAAAAGCAAGTATCTCACGGGTGAGCCTCCTTTATTTTATACAGTGTCTTTCATGCAAGTATTTCAGAAGACTTTGCAGCAGATACAGAATAGTTAAAATAAAAACACAGAGGAATGAGACAGAGATCAATGTAATTTCTTAAACAAGTAAGAGACATTTCTTAGTGTCTTACAATCAGAAGGTGTTAAATCTGAATTTCCCTAACTACTGAGCTTCGGATTATAATGTCATTATAATGAAAATAACAAAAACATTGCCATTTATGCCTCACAGATTTTATAGCTTTCCCTAATAAGAATTTTACCAAAGCTTCCTTTAGAATTACTTTTATAAGTAGCTTTGTTTTCTAAATAAAATTGGAGTTTGCTGCTTTTGATAGAAAGGGTAATAACACTAGAGAAACATAAGCAAAATTATTAAAGAACTGATGTTAACTTGAAAGCGTGGCAAACGTAATTTAGGAACTACTATGTGACTCCTTTAGTGGTTTTCCATGTCCGCTTGAGAGTTTAACAAGCAAAAAAACCTCTCAAGTATAATAAAAGTCCTTTTATAAGAGTGCTAGTTAGGCGTTTGTTTGGTTTTGCATGTATCATGGTGCATATTTTCTGTTTATGAAACTTGATTCAGTTCATTTATCATGAACACATTTACAAGACCTGCATCTGCAGAGAACCTGACTCTCCACAACTTAAAAAAAACCGTCTCTTTCCCTAGTACTGTGTATATACTCTTGACATTTCTTGTAAAGTTGGTTTGGGATTTTTTTTTGGGGGTGGTGGTGGGTTTTTTGTTTGTTGGGTTTTTTTGAGATTTTGGGGTGTGGGGGGAAACCACATAGATTCTCATGGCGTTCTTTCAGTGTCATAAACCTGCCAGCGGATGAAAGTATTTTGTGCTGAACATCTCAAGACTTAGAGACAGCAGATCAGCCGTGCCAGCATAGAGAAAGGAGATATGACAACCGCTTGATGATACATGAGAAAGTATAAATTAACTGGCAACCAACAATTATTGGTTCTCTGGAGAAGACAGAAGGCGAGGAGTACCTCTGCTGCAAAAAATTGACCAGTGCACAGATGCCACAGACTTTGGAGCAGTTTTGCCCAACTAGAAAATTGCAAGTAAGGAAGCACCTTCACAACAGCCTTCCTGCCAGGAAAGCTTCACTCCTGCACTGCTGGGAAAGAAACCTCCTTGAACAGGGGCCCACCACCTCCTTTACAGGCCACAATACCTACCTCAAGGCACAGCATCTTCTTGGGTCAGATGGAGTTTTAGTCAGACTTCATTGAAACCAACAAAAGCTCACTATTGGGTCTTCTGAGCTTTTAAGTCTTTCATATTTAAGTATTAGGACAAGAATCTTATTGAGTGTAAACTGACACAGCTACACCAATTTCAATCCTTTCGTAGTGAAAACATGAACTACCGGTAGTGTTTCATTATTGATGTGTACTTAGCACACATATTGTGCACTTAGTAAACCTAAAAAAACAACCAAACAAACAAAACACAAAAACCCCTCCCCAAAAAACCCAAAAAAACCCCAACCTGTAAAAAGCTGATAACTGTTTCTGTAGACTATGCTGACCTTTAAGACTATTTCTGAAGTTCTTTTTCCCCTCTTCAAATTTTAAGGCAGCCTGTACTGGTGCTTTTAGCCTCTATGGATACACTTAGACCTGGAAAAAAATTAAGGTACTGATATAATCATGTTCAGAAAGATAAAAAATGAGAGGCAAATGAAATTCCAGCCAGGACAGCATGAAACGTGCCATGCAAAGTTTTCAATATTCTCAAGTTTTCCCCAGTGAAAAGCCTTGAGTCTACATTGAATACATGTAAGTGAGTAGGTGATTCACAATATCCCTGACCTTATCCATATTTTTCAACTGCTCTAATAGACTACATTCCTGAGACTAAGGTACACAATCCATGTATTCTTCATTCATATATCAGCCACTTCCATTTCTCCATCTCCGTTTCCTCTTGAAACAAGCATACTGCAGTCAGCCCTGCAGGCAGGGAAAGCTCTGCGCACCGTTACTCAGCACTGTGTTGGCTTAGGACTCCTCTGAACATTTCTATTTGCTCAGTTTTGAAGGCAGAAGAAACTAAAGTTGTCCACAAAAATCCCAGGGAAGAAGTAGATAAAGAGAATGTGAAACACCACAACTGCCACTGCCAGCACCTGCCATTGGTACAATCTAAATATGACAAAACCTGCACGTGAGGTGCTTGGTGACTGTCTCCACCCACTGTGACCACTAAGGAGTTTGCATAATTATTATACAGCACAGCTACATACAAATTCAGAGCAATTGTTACAGAAGATATTTAAGTTACTAAGGCAATATATAACACCACAGTAACACACAGACTTTTTGGTGTATATACTCAGGATTAAAATATTCAATATGTATATTATTCAAGAAGTCTCTTTAAAAGCTCAAGATACCACATAACATTTTTTTAAAAAGCAGTATAGTGCCTTTGAAATTTATGTCACATGCTTTGCCCTCTATGGCATTTAATTTTCTCCTACCTTAAAGCTCATGAAATAACAAAATTTCACTTTTACCTCATTTAAAAAGTATATAGTAAAATCTGAAAGGACACAGGTTACATCAGAGCTTACTTTTTTAAAAAAAAACCAACCAAACAAAAAGATATTCCAAATATTTTTAATCAGTCCTGTAACTCTGGAGTCATTTGTTTATTTTAAAAGTTTGGAAAATAGTCAAAATTGTACAAGGTTAACCTTGTTTCTATATTAAAAAAAAATAAATCAATACATACTTGTTGACTGTCTTAAAATGTGTATTTGAAAACACATTTTATTTTTCATGTTGGTATACTTTTTACAGACCTGACATCTCTACTTCTTAATGGCCTTCATAAGCATTTAATTCAGCATTCTTTATACGCTCACACCCAGGTGAGGTTTTCCTTTAAATTATTCGTTTTCTAGATAGCTAGAATTGCTTTAAATAAACAGGCACCTACCTCCATTTCACATGAATACTGGAAGTGGTAATGAAGAAAAGAATCAGAGAAAATAGCCTTTCAGTCTTCCTTTTCCATAAAGCACTTGATGGTGCAGCGATATATGTGACAAATCACATATTAAGTACTATTTTCATGAAAAAATTTTCCTACCACAGAAAATGCAGTGTGTATAACACATATACCTACAGAGTTTTTTTTTATCTTAGTAAATGCTAACACTACCATTCCCTAGGTATTAGGGCATCACATTCTTACACAAAACTTAGAGACATTCATGCCCTTTTTCTTAATTGATTACATCTAACTAAAAATTTCCCAATATATTTTAGAAGACTACAAAGTGATCACACATGTTTTCACTTCTTTCTTACTAATACATCTTACAGTGCACCACAGCCTGGAACTTTTTAAAGGGCATGAATTGGTACGTTCCTGAGCCACGATTGTGAGTACCCTCTCCCCGGCTAACCCCATTTATATTCTGAGCATGACATCTATGGTATGGAATATTCCATCAGCCATTCCATCGTTCTGTCTAGGCTCCTTCTCAGCTTCTATGGAAAGCTGAAGAGAGTCCTTGGAAAAAATATAAACATTACCTGGCAACAACTAAAATTAAAATAATACGCATTATTGACATTCCTTTCACACCAAATCTGAGAAAGAGCAACCACTCGAAAGAAGACTAACTCTGTCCCAGCTGAAACCAGGTCAAGTCAGTAACTTCTCATGAAACACAAGTACATAACTGAATGGTGATCACTTCAACTTTTATTTTTAAGCAGGAAGAAAAACACAGACAAACAGCCCTAGACATGAATTTATCTATACTCTGAGGGGAAAACACATTTAGCTTTTGATGCATATTAATAAAATGCTCTTTTTGTGACAATCCTCTTGGAAGAAAAGTACAAAGCAACAGTAGTGAACTTCTATGCCACACCAGGCTTCTGGACAGATATGCAAGTGGAATCAATGAAAAAAATCGTTTATGTGATGCGCCCCTCCACTTCCTCCAGGCCAGTTATCAAGCTTGGCATCAAGCAGCGGTGACCTGGCTCACAAGCAGAGCTCCTTGTATTAGTACTGTACAGTACAGAGAAGCATCGAAATAACAACTGTAAAACCCTACAGATGAAATACGCTTTAAGGTTTCAGTAAGAGCAAAGACACGTCTAGTTAGTTAAATAATTATAATATACCTTTTAAGCTTTTTGAAGTATTCAGTATTATTTCTAAAGGTTTTATAAGTTTAGATCTGACCAAGAAATCAATTTAAAATTAAGCAGGTAGACTGTAAAAGGAAGAACAAACAGAGATTAAAAGAGAAGAAGGAAACTATTTGTAAGCCTGTTACTGGGAATACAAGGAAAATAAAAGCTTATGAAACAGATAAGCATTCAACATCCAGCTGGAATATAAATGAACCCTTGGATCTCCATTGTGTGCAGTTCTCTTCTATTGCTCCCCCCCTGCCCCCTTACACTGCTTATGCAGTGGTTTGCTTGCACTGGATTCCTGTGAGCCAAAGATACTACAAATAAACTTAATCTTTCTAAGTACAATTTATATGTACCTGTTGTTAGTAATTATATTAAGCCTTAAAAGAAATTTAGAGTACCACTGTTGTACATCGTTAATGTACACAGAGGTTCTTCTTCTTTCTTTCATCACTGAAACAAATAGTATAACTCCAAGAAAGTAAAGCTGATCTGTAACTATGACAGTTTATAGTATTTAAAAAAAAAATTTAAAAAAAAAAATCAGTATTAGTACAATTTCTTTCTGAACTCAGCCAGTCATTGTACTTGCATGCTGGTTGAATAGTTGTAAACAGAGCAGTCAGCAGAAATTATAAAATGGGTCCTGAGGCCAATTACAGAAAATATTCAATTATCCAGTCATAACAATTACAGCTTGGATGAAATTAATACTGGCTATTGTTTTTCACAGGTACAAGCAAGATTCTATCTGTTAATAATCACTCCTTCTGGCAGATCTCCCCTAAGCACCAAATCCAGGCTCAGGGGAATCAGACCTCCAGGCTGTCAGCAAGTGATCCCCTCCCACATCCCCATCTCCACTGAGCCACTACCTGGGGTGAGCAGAGATCAGTATCCTGTGGGAGAACGACGTATGTCCCAGCAGGTAAGCAGATCCAGCCTCAGACCCCACTCCCTCAAAATCCTGCTTCTGAGGGAAGTAAGGTCTGGAAAGGTGCATGACAGGAAGAAATATAATAAGGACTCGCATTAATAACTGTAGGGAAAAAAAATTGTCTGATTTTGGCCACTTAACAAATGGAATTTGGAGAAATTATGCAGAAGTAGGAATGGTTATTCATGGTGTTTCAACATTTGCTTTTATCTTACCAAGGACAAAATGCTGAAATTCAAAAACAGTGAATTAAGTTTCATAGTTTAATTAAACTAAGCAAAATTTTTTTACATTAAAAAAAATCTTTCTACTTGTTGTTTGTTTGGTAATTCAAACTAGTGTTTGGTTGGGGTTTTTCTGGTTTAGAAAAGAAAAATAAAAAATCAAAACACAAGGATTAAACGGTATTTCCTTAGAGTGCCATGACTCCTCAGAGCTGTATATTAGATTCTTACCTTTATTCTCCTGTGAAAAAATATTTCATATAATGTTCCCTCTAGCTAACAGGAAAAAAGCTAATGCAACATGGAAAAAGTAAAAGTTAACAGCCCCTCACCCCCCTAAACCAAAGACATAATTCCCAGCAAAGAGTAAGAGCCCCACCTACACATCTGACTTGGAGAAAAAAGCAGATGGCAACCTAAACTAGAATTTCAGGAAAAATTGAAGTTTTGTATAAGAAATGATTGATTTTCCAGAAGGCACATTTCCAGAGGAAAAATTCACAACAGATCATTAAAAGTTTGATAAGTTTGTCATTAAAAAAAAAAAAAAAAAAAACAACAAACCACCACCCAGAACTAAGTGTATTTCTCCAGAGACTTGTAATCTTAATTGTTTCAGTACAGACACACAGATGGAGTAGACAGTATTCCCCTCTGCAGCTCAAACTACTCATTTTCTTCTTACTGGTTTCTGGTTTGAGACTATTCAGAATATACATGATCCTCCAACTCAGAAACCTCTTATTTCCCAAAAGCAAGGAAAAAAATCCCCACAAACCCACACAACCAAAGAATGCATAATTTTTTTTCAAGGCATACATCTTTTGAATGCCTACTAGCTGTTGAAGTCATATGGGCAATTAAAAATAGCCTTACAGAAATCTCTTTTCCTTGCTCCAGCTTACATACCAGGTGCTGTATTTTGTTTGAAGCAGAGCCAGAAGTCCCACACTTGCAACCAGACATTACACAGACTTCCAGGGCTAGCAAGACTTCTACCCTTGTGTCTCCCAGTAACGCTACACTGGTGGTACTACAATTGGCACTACATGGACTTATAATACAAGGTGAGACGCTAGCCATGAGACAGCTTGTTTTACTTTTAAAATCCAGCCATATGTTTATGTGTATATACTTGAGAATTCAGAATGTATTGTGGACATGTAGGAAATCCTGTAAAACAGCTTTTATGTACAACTACTGCACACTGAGAAAGACATGTTCTATTTAAGTATGAGGTTACATAATCCCCAAAATGATACCAAATATAGGAAAGGCGCCTGTCAGATTTACCAAGTCACCTCTCAGGTTACCTACCACAAAACACTTTCTCCGATCCACACTCCACATCTCCGCAAAGCGTAGGTGAAAACAGTGTTACAATTGTAAACTAAGACACCCAAAAGGTAAGAATTAAGAATTGACCAAATTAAGACTGCTTCTGCCAATTTAATAACACCTCTTGAAGCAGATACAAATTTGATACAGACTTTAAATACATAGTCACATAATTTAACGTGAAACTATGCAGTATTTAATTTTTACCCACATCATTCAATGGGTGACCTCATGCCTTGTTTGCTGTGTACTATTGAACTGTGAATTGGGAAAGAATTATCAGTTCCCCTCAGGAGCTGTTTGGTGGCACGCATCACACTAGTATCAGAGTGCTTCCCACTTCTAATTATTTTCCACAGGCTTTCATTGAGACAAGGATCTATTATTATTCCCATTACACAGAAAGGGAGTTAAGATGAATGGAGTATAAGGTCAAAGTATCTGCTAATTTTGGATACCTAATTTGAGATGGATGGGATGTGATTATTTACTACTGTATACCACTTCATATTCCCATATCAGAGTTCTCATTAATAAATTCGATTAAACTTAAAGGGCTCTGAGCTACAGGACACTAAGACTATCTCTTCCCCCATCCTCTTACTTACCTCATCCTACTTTCACCAGCCAAGATTGCTAAAACTTTTTCTCTGCCTAGCTAGCACTGTTTTCCCTCATGAGCTACTCTCGCTCTAAGTTTCCTATGTCCCTTCTACAGCCTGTTGCTTTCACAGCTTGTCACTAATGGACTTCTAAATTCCCAAATCTATCTGCCAGCACCAAATGTAATTGTCTTTCCTCTGTCCTACCTTTCTTTCATCAAAGCTACCTCAGTTCTTTTTCCTGCATTTCAGGTCCATTATGAGATTCACCTTCCTTCTCCCTGCAGGGCTGATCCTAGTCTCTTATGCTTTGCCCCAATCTCTCTTTAAATGTGTGCATTAATCAAACTTTTCACTTATTTTTCATAGGTAATAGATGCTATTACCAAATATGTTAAGCATAACAGGCAGGAATTGACATTACTATCTTCATTAGGTTCGAGTGCAAGGAAGCCAAATGACTGTAACATGAGAGAGATATCATGTGCTGAAGAGATCAGACAGATAACTGCAGACTTGGAGGACTAATGTCTTCAATAGACAAAATAGTGGCTTGTTTAAAATATTTCTGCTTCCCAAAGAATCAAGAGAAAGCATACCTATAAAATCATCATCAGTATTTGTAACAACCTTCACAGGTTTTATGGCAAATATATCTAGACATACAAATATTCTCATTTGTAAGCATATCGAGGCAATGAGGAGTTATGCATTCTTTGCTGGCCAGCACAGAATGTATATAAAACAAAGATAAGCATACTTTTAAAGCAAATATTCCCACAGCAGAGTACAAACTGTGAGTTACAGCAGCATAACCGACTGTTACAGAAGGTCTTACATCAAATATAAAGCCTGCAAAGCTGAATTTCTTTACAAGTATATTTAAGTAACAACTCATATTAGCCTAGGACACACCACAGACAACTCTGCCCCACAACCCTAATAGGAAATGAAGACACTTGGCCTTGAATAAATCCCACAGTTTGATTAGCATCATCATAGTGAAAGTCAAGACTGTGGCAAACAGTCAAACGTGAAGCTAAAGTTCATCAACCTGTTCTAATTTCAGTCAGCAGTTAAGTACCACAAAACATTCTTACTATCGTAGTGAGACGCTTACAAAAGGCATTCCCCACACCAAGTCCGCTTTTCCAGTAATTCAAGATCAGCATTGAACACTACTGAAAGTGTTTATTTCTTCTTATAGACTAATCTTAGGACTCAACCACACTTTGAAAGCCATACCCTGTAATTTAGACTACAGGATCAAAATGACAAAGGGTGCCAAAGACCAGCATTTTATACTCAACACCGACATTACTGCAATAATGTAGGTATAACCCCAAAGCTCTAACAGACTCCCTATACAATGCTTCTTTTTCTTTATGAAGACAAACTGCTAATTTATGCTAAATCTGCCTTTTATAGTCTTATTTTCTTTTCCTAAGCCATAACCATAACACAACTGTCATTATTAGAGAAACAAACAAGTAAAAACAAGCTATAGTTTACTAGTAGGAAGTGTAAAGTAAGAAACAAGAAGTCTTTACCTGTCTTTAAAGAATAGCTCACAACTATTTCTGAAGGCTTGACAATGACTTATCAGAATCCTCACATCTAAGAAAAATTGTCCTAAATCAGTCTAAATCAGAAAAACCTGTTCTCATCTTTCCCTTCATATTCCTATACCAAGAGGCAAGCTCACATCACACAGCTTTGGCATTAGGTAGTTGATTGAGTACTCAACCTGCCTTTAGATGATTACTGCAGATAGTCCCAAAAAAAAAAAAACAAACCAAAAAAACCCCAAAACCAAAAAACCACCACCAAAAAAACCCAAACCCCAAAAACCCAATAAAGACCCAGAATCAGAAGCACCTGGTGCTGCAGCAATTCTTCCACAATGTGCTGGCTTGCATCTCCCCATAGTTGAGATTATTCAATAGCATACAACAATGCTGGAGAAAAACAAGTGCCTATAAAAACTAAGAGTCAAATTCTGATGTTATTTACAATAATGTAAACATCTACTAGACTGAGTAAGACCAAAACAGAGGCAGAAATGTTACTTTGCTGTTTGTGAAATTAAGAACTCCTGTGAACTAACTCAAGGTGATCTATACTTTTCACAAAAATCCTCTCTGTCTCACTCAATCTTTGTTAATATTCCCCTATTTGTGATTTTAAAAGGGATACATACCTTAGGAATAATATTTTTTACATTAAATAAAATCACAACTTAGAATAAGGATTTTATAATCATTGATTATCAGGATAAAGGTGACATAATGAGCTTGAATTGTTAAGGATTGTTTAAACAGAGCTCTTAAAAGGCTTTCCTTTCCCACCCTCCTCACATCTGCATCATATGAGCAGATGCCTAATTTACTGGCACAATTAACTTTCTCTTTCTGTCCTAGGGATTTTTAATAGTAATATATAGAGAAAGGAAAATTAATAAGTGTACTGTATTTTCCCATCTAAAAATACTGTCTTATATTTAAATCAAGAAACAGTCTGAAATACATAATTTGAATAGGAACTGTCTATTCAGCACTATAAAAAAAAACAACCAACCAAACAAGGCAACTCTTGCAGGATCCTATATTTAGGTTTAGCTTTGCATATTTTAAATTATTCACTTTTATTTTTAATTACCAAAAATTTTTGCATTAATTGGGATAAGTGCTAAAAATCCAGCAAACCCAAACCATAGCATTTTTAACAAATATTCCCATTATTCCCCCATATATTCCCCCATCGCTCTAAAACAAACAGAACCCAATATAGGCAACACATTATGTATTTTACTAAACATACTCTAATTCTTCACATGCAAATAGACAAGTTATTCACTGAGAACAGGGAAATATCAGTTTGTTGTCCACTAAGGATGCTTAATACCATGTTATGAAGTGAGAGTTCTCATTTTCCAAAGCTGTTATGCTTTGTAATGTAAATGTACCAATGAAAGGAGGGTCTCATGACTGCAGATGAATTGCACTACATGAGTGAAAATAATTACTGCTGTTCTAACAAACAAATTTGGTGACTTCAGCACATTTTATATAATGATAAATATAAGCAGCTGGTGCAGGTGTTCTCAGACAGTAGAACATATTTCTTTACTATTTCAATTTTACTAATTTCTCTGCATAATGTCTGGCATAGTCACATGCAATGAGAAGATGTGAATAAGACTGTAGGTTCTGAAGAAGCTGGCTGATATGAAAAATAACTTGTAAGTATAGCAAAAATAAGGGAATTTTCCACTGAAACATTATGATATAATATTTATTATTATTGTTAACATAGAAATGGAGACTTTGAGGTGGCAAGAATAAAAGATATACCTTTAGAAATGTAAATATTGATGATGTGAATGGGAAAGAGTAAACTGTAAGAAACAAATTCCGACATCAAAAAGTAATAATAACGGTATAGTTGTCATGGTTTGGGCCAGATTGGCCACTGAAATGAAAAACAGATGCTCTCCCCCACCTTTCTCTCCAAGGAGAGGCGGGAGAGAGAGAGAGACTTATGAGTTCAGAAGGAGCTAAACTACTTTAATGAAATATTAATAAAATAAAGAAAATAATGAAATATACTATATATACAAAACTGTATCAAGCTCCCAGGATGATGAACACATCACTGGCAGGCACTGGAAAGTCCCAGAATGGACTCAGTGATGAACGGGAGCCGAATTCCAGTTCTGGATTCAGGAATGTCCTCCTCAGACACCGGCCACTGAAGAAAGAGGTTGACCCTTTGATGCCTCAGCGTTTATACTGAGCATGAGGCAGATGGGATGGAATACCCTGTTGGTCAGTTTTGGGTCACCTGTCCTGTCCCCTCCTCCTCGCAGGTGTGACCCCTCTCCTCTTTTCTGCTTCCGACCCTCCAACGGGGCAAATAACAAAGTTGGCTGCCCTTGGTTGTTGTAGCAATAAGTATAATCAACAGCCTCCCTGCATACCATTCCTTGGCATAAATTACAACTAATCAGGTCTTATCACTCTGAGAACGGACAGTGTCTCCACAATATGATGTTAATTTCACATATTTTCAGTTAGTTAGAAGAGGCTTAGCTGCAAAGTAAAATTACTTAACAGAAGATTGGTTCTTTTTTACCTCAAACCAGGACATAGTTTAATTACCAGGGTGGCTCAAGTCTGGACCTGTTTGCTGTATTAAATACAGCAATATTCTGAAGATCAGTATATATATGTGGGGAAAATAAAAAGAAAAAAAAGAACAGAAATTCTACATGCCTAAAATGATAAATAACTGAATTTTAAAAGCATTTTACTTACTTGTGCATATAGTTTTGAACCACAGTTTATTAATATTTGATATCCATACTACATTAGGAAGAGAGACAGGGATCTATAAACCCATGCTTGACAAAGATATGTCCAATACCATCCTCTTCCTGACCTTTTCAGGCTACAGATCTTCCCTGGCATGCACACGAAAAGAACCTACAAGCCCAGTGATTGTCAATATTATATATTGAAGTCTTAATTACAAATAGTGATACTTCATCAAATCCTAATTCAGAAATTAACTTTAACATTTCATTCAAGAAAAGTTGTATTTTTTTGAATTCTTAAAAGTGCCAGATAAATTATGTGCTTAGATATACACATAGCAGAAATAAGAAATCTATTTTATAGACCATTCTGTGTAGATTCTTTTCTCTTTACTACAAAGGAATACAGTTTTATTTTTGTTTGTTTCAGACTACTTTAGTGTGCAGTAACGGAAACACTATTCTACTTTTCTATCCTCACTTAGCAGAATTCATATATCTATATGGAATGATTTTCTGTTTTCATTTCCTTTGTCCTGCTTACCAAATATATTTTCTATCATCTTCTATTTTATCTTCTATTGCAAAATGTCATCATAGATCCCGCATGTCTACCTATATTTAGACATGTGCAGACAAAAATGCAATAAAGTATTTTTTTCACTGGAATTTGTAATGCTTGATAATAGGATGTTCCAGAAAGTCTGCTTGTTTTTGACATAGCCTTGACAACTGCAAATGCTTCTGATGAACGTCTGCTTGGTTTCCTTCAAGGTCATATGGCTAGACGTTTGGTAGATCACTTTATTAGCATTAGTTTCCACTGCAAACTAAAAGGAAAATTTTTATATGAGATATACGGAGGAGGAGTAAGAAGCATGGCTGGAATGTTGGCCATGGGCAAGTGGCAATGCAATGCAAACCAATGAAGGAAGAAGGATAATGAGAAAGAAATGGAGAAACTAGTATTCAGGCATGAAGACAAGGAGCTTAGCTTTCTATTTGTAAGTGTAATACAAGACATCCAAGACAGAGGAAGAAAGGTGACGTAACTTTGGCAAAGATGCAAGTATTTCACATAAGTTAGATTATGAAACAGATGCTACCGTTGCATTTGAACCTGTGGTCTGAAATTTTTAAATTCAGACCTGAGTCTGTCCAACCTTAAGAGTCAGCTCTGAGATAAAACAAAACATCATATAAAAATACATGCAAACTAAATTTTAGGAAGCTTGGAAGCTGCTCCAGAATAAGCTCCTCAGATGTTTACTTTTTAAAATACATGTGTTTTTTTTTAATATGAGAATGTCTGATTGCTTAAGATATTTATTTGATGAATAGCTTCATTATTGGGGAGCTAGAATTTCCTCTTATTAAAGATGAAGTTGATTCAGGTTTCATCTGAAATAAACTTGGCCTCTTTATCTAATTTTTAATTGTATGAGAAGACATCACTGTGTTTATGATTATGCATACATGATGAAGATTTACTTTTTTAAAAAAAAAAAAAAAATTATATTGCCACCTTTTTTCACTTCTTTGAGGGTAAAGGCATGGGGAGCGTGATAATAAGTTATTTGCCCTGAGATCTTTCTTTTTCACCACTTTTTATGGACAATTCTCATTTGTGCCTTCAATGGTTTTATTAAAAGCATTTTTTTCTGATCCTGTAACTAGCGAAAAGAGTGGACTGCATATATTTTTTAAGTCACAAAAAAATTGTTTCTTTCCAACATTTCTTGAGAGCAGGAAATAAATTATGGGGTTTTGTTATTGTTTTCTTTTTGTAATTTCCTTATTTATCAGACTCTATGCATGTAACAGCCTTGCAAACGGAAGCTACAGTCTAGCTGAAATGGAGAAAGATAATGGTTTCCTCTCTTTGGAAGTAAAAAAACTTTATTTCTTAGGATTTTTGGTGTTTGGGGTTTTTTTACTTTGCTGCCTTCTTTTTTTCCTCCCTTCGTTTCAGATATAAAGGTTAAATTACCTAGTGTAGAAACATTGTAACTTCTCTCTTTTTTGATCATAAGACTTTAATGGATACAATTTTGCCATTCTATTCAGTAATTAGGTTTGGAGTCCGCTAATTTAAATAGTCACTGCAGTAATCTCTCTGTAAGAATTTATGCAGTGCTGTTATATTAAATCCATGGATACAGTGCATGTAAGTATTCCAACGAGATGAGACTGTACTTAAGAACAGCTTCAGGAGGTGAGGTTGGCCATTTGAGTAGGCAAGACTATGAGAATTAATAAATCCTTTAATATATTTATTTTTTAATTAATAAATATTGTTTGCGCCCTTACTTTAACTCTTCTCCAGATAACTAATCCTGTTATGCAGTCAGTAGCACTTCCAAATGAAATATTTTGTTCTACAATCAGAGTGCTTATAATCATCACAGCTATCCCCAGCAGATAGCACATCATGATAAGATGAATTTACATTTTAAAAAAATGGAGGTGATTTGGACATGATATGCTATACTTAGAACAAATATATTTTAGAATCAACTGTTCCCAGTCCATTGCCAGCCCAAAATCATTGACTATCATTATATATGGTCCCAATCAATAGTCATGAAGGCAATACTTTTTATAGGTGTGGGGTTTTTTAGTCTTGCAACTCCCACTGCACAGGAAAAGTTTGGAGGAAACATTTAACCTGGCTAGATCCAGTGGAGGACTTAAAAACAAAATCCGAACAGCAGGCTATAAAATCATTTAGTGTGCTACAGAACCCAAGGTTCTCTGTAACGGATACAGCTTGAAGTATAAGGCATGCAAAAACATATGATCCGTGTCTAAAAAGCAACTACATTTGAGAGAAGGGGAGAAAGAGCTTTCTGATTACTTTGGAGTGTGATTGCGCAGTACAGATTTAAGTGAATCAAATTGCAGGCTGCCACTAAAGAGGATGGTCCCACTCTTTACCAGCATCTTAGCATTATAGTTCCCCTGTCTCAACTTGAATCTAGCAATGCTGCAACTGCTGATTTAACCAACTGAGACTAGATAGGTAAAAAAAAAAGGATTGTAATTACTTAAAACAGGCTAGTACAAGAACCAGAAGTGATATGCGGGAGAGCTTGGGAACATGCTGCTGGAGAGGAGGAAGGCAGAGAAGGACTGTTCCTTTTGGCAGCATCCTGTGTTACAGCAGACAATGTACTGCAAAACCTCACCTTCAGTGTTAGCAGAACAAACATGGGTTTTTTTCCTCTCTAGTTTTTGTTTGTCTTTTATAAACATTTGCAGCTGTTTTCTATTTGGATGCTGTGAGTACTTTTCTTTGCATTGTGCCGTAATCTAAAATGAATAGATGTTTGTTTTCACATTCTCCCCCATTTATTTCTCTTGCTTTTCAGTACATATGGCCACACCTCACTTGATATGACAGCCCCCACTGTCATTTCTCTTAGCAACCTACCAACCATCAAGTTCAGGTTGTTAGTATCACTTCCAAAGTTTGAGAAAAATCTCTATGCATCACCACTTGCCTACGCGGTTAAATCTTTTGCTATACAGCCTCTGTCAATATTCCTATATCTGGTTGGACATTGGTTGCTTCTTGCAAAATTACTGTTCAGAAAAGTTTTCTGCATCACACCAGTTTCACTTGTTTCACTCTCTACAACCACCTGAAAGGAGGCTGTAGCAAGGTGGGTGTTGGGCTCTTTTCCCAAGCAAAAAGTGATAGGATGAGAGGAAACAGCCTCAAGTTGTGCCAGAGGAGGTTTAGGATGGATATTAGGAAAAATGTCTTCACTGAAAGGGTTGTCAAGCACTGAGATAGGCTGCCCAGGGAAGTGGCTGAGTCACCATTCCTGGAGGTATTTAAAAGCCACATAAATGTGGGGCTTAGGGACATGGTTCAGTGGTGGACTTGGCAGTGCTAGGTTAATGGTTGGACTCGGTAATCTTAAAGGTCTTTTCCAACCTAAACGATTCTATGATTCACAAATTCACCCACAAAGGTCCCTTTCTGTTATCATTTAAAGCCTTCCAAAAGCCTTCCCTATCCATACTTCCTTAGAACAGTTTTTGGTTTTGACACTTCCCTTAGCCTGCCTGCAGGCAGGGAGCATTTTGAGGTTCTTGAACACTTGGGTAACATTTAGCACATTGTGGATTCCACCTTCAGCTAAAGAAATGATAGCAGAAAATCTCTCCCAGTTTCCCAAATGAAGATGAAAAGCTAGCACAATGTGTTAGGAATGAGTCACTTCTTTTGAACTTTCAAGTAACTTCTCAGGATTTTTTCAAATAGAACCTCTTACTACATTATTTGGCATGTATTATTTACAGTCTCCATTATATTTCACTACATATCATATGCATAATGCAGGCATGCATACATATACTTCTATAATGAAACCTGCATTAGGCAGCTAGTCAAGGGATGTTAAATTGACCCTTTGCTCATTGTATTCTTTTAATAGAAGTGTCTTATAACTTTAGTCCAGCAATGAATTTACAAAATGCCTGCAACACCGACTTCTGGAGTTAAACGAGAAACATCACAGGGCTGAAACAGATACTACACTTACTATTGCATTTTCGTGGCCTGGGTAGTTGAGTACTGGTGGCCTGTAAAAAAGCATTCCTTAGCCCCATGCAACAGAGACTACTTTAAAGGTCATTTATGTCATTTACTGCAAGCTGAAGCCTTCTTTATTGCTTCCCGGTTTCTTTCCCCAAACCTACAGTCCTTCAGATTCATTTGTTTCACATTCTCTACAAATCATTCAAATCAGTTTGATAGTTTCAGCAAGAACTACAAAACCTGCAGTATAAAAGTATAAAACGTATATGAAGAATTTCACGATACGCATTTTGTACGTATTCTATACCCATGCTTTCCTAGGCTGTCCAAACTATATTTTTGCTCAATACTAGCTGTACCTGGTATACATTTCTACCAACATATTTGTCTAATTCTTCTTTTTACAGGAATATAAGGAAAACAGGCCTCTGTACATTACTTAAAGATCTTAAGGGAAGTTTAAAAATATGACTAAATTAGCAGTAGTCTAACATTTTGGACTAGCAATGTAAGTTGTCCGGTGGTTTTTGTGAGCAGTTTTTTTTTCCCCTGTTTTTAATTTCAGTCACGAAGCATGAGAATCACTTGCCTGAACACAGGTATTGAGTTCCAGTTTTCAGACACTGTCTCCAAGGTATCTCAGCCAGCCTCCAGCTGCTGCTCTAAAAAGTCTCTTGCTTGTAATCTCTATACATCTACCAGCCCTGTATGGCTGCCTCAGACACTCAAAGGTATGTAAAATGGCAGTAGGTGCTCACTTTTGGAAAACTGAAGCTACTGTTTGATAGAAAACCTTCTAAAAGGTTAAAGATGGGAAGGCCTGAGAGCCCAAAAAGTCTTGTTTTCAATTGAAAAAGTTTTATGGAGAGTAATGATTATTAGAACTCACGTATTAAAAGAATGAATTATTCTAGAGAGTCCTAAATATGGGAATTTTAAGATGTCTTCATCACTATTATGTCAAAAGATTTGGCCTCCGTTTCAGTCAGATGTGCTTGTGTATGTGCTTCCATCTCAGGTGAGATACACACATGCACACACACAGAACAGCCAGATTTCTTGGCTTTCCTTGATTTCACGACATGGCCACCTTTCTTTTCCAGATCGTTTAAGTAGATTTTGTAAATCCACCACAATAATTAAGTCCTGCTGACCCTTGGTGGAATATCCAAGTCATGAAAAAGAAAGAATAGGAATTACCACACAAGTAATTCTACTAAAGTATTTCTTCGAACAACAAATCCTTCAATCACCATCATTACATCCCTGTATCAAAGAATCAATAAAAACTAACACATTGAAAAGAAGATAAAAACAAATAAACCTAAACCACCATAATGGAAAATCCTTCTTTGAGCTTGTGCAGGTGAGAACCTTGTAAATGACTAGATGCGGTTTCCTCGGTAGTAATTCTAGCTATAGAAATACTGCTTCAGTTTTCTTCTTTTCTTTACAGGGATACAGCTTAAACTCTACTGCATTGTCAGATAGCAGGGAAAGGGAACGTGGAAGTTACTGTACATAATACACAAGATTAATACACAGTGCAGTGTGTTCAGAGAAGACATTCAGAGCTTTTTCAGCAATAAAATGTTCTCCCTTCGTGCTCTGTGCCACAGGCTTTAGGGAAGACGTTTGGCACCTCAAGTAATGTTGAGACACTAAGTGATTTATATGAATGGGGTGTGTTGTCCAGATCAATGAATAATTATTTGTCCCTTGAAGGGTTTGGGCAACTATAGTATCAACACTGAAGCTTCCAAGGCAGTAAGACTCTCTACTGAAATTTGCCATTAGACATTTACTGAAATATCACAGTCTAAATATTTTTTACAAAAAGCCCAACATTATGAAAATATAATGATCTTAGACAAAGGATAATTGACTAGATCCTCTGGTAATGCAGTAAAAGACCAATGCATAGGTAACTGAGATTTTATATACAAGTTGAGGAGTTACCTGAACATTTCTAAGACTGTCTGAAGCAGGTTTCTGAATTTGTCTTTTAAAACATACTCTTCACTATCCAAATATGGTAGTCTGTCATGAATTAGGTTTCTAATTCTCAAACAAAATATTATATTGTTGTTTTAGGAAAATAACAGAAATAAAAGTAAAGGAAGTTTAAATTTCCACACTTATGCCTTTTATTTTAATTTGATTTTTTTTCCAGAAAATGCCTCTGTGACAGAAACTTATCATAGTATCACCTCTCTCAGTAGAAAAAAAAATACAAAAAAATTCATAACAGAATTTATGATTATGATGTTATTAATTAGTTCCATCACAAAATGCTACATCATTTTTCAAATGAAACATTGTCTTTGAACTACTGACATCTAGCTTTTATCTTGTTCTTTCAGTTATTGATTTATAATCTTATGGATTTGACCTAAGTTCTGCATTTTCTGCTATAAAAATCATACTCTGAATATTTTGCGGGTTTAAGTCAGTTAATTTGAATATAATTAATTCCAATATATGACTGCTCATGTTCTTTGGTATTTTAAATGAGGTTTCCATTGAATGCAGGTCCTTTGGGAAGATGGACTTCAGAACTCTTTAGAATATATTGTGAAAACATTCTTGAACTTGAAATAAGTCAAGAGTCTGTATTGATGCAATAACATGCAAAGACTTGAATAGAACACAATTACTCCATTTCATTGTTTCATTACTGCAGTATGTCTTTACTAGCCACAAATGAAAACTAGGTAAAAAAATCCTTAAACAAAATCATTCAATCATCTGTAAAACATATATAACTGTGTTCTTGCATTAAGTTATACCTACATATAAATATTTATAGAGGAATCTCCCTTTCTAAAGTCACCTTTCCAAATAAATAACTCTGAAGTTAAATTATAAAAAAAAAATCAAAGCTGCTATAGAATACAATTATCTGGAAAAAAAAAATCTGGAAAAGAGGCTTGATAAAATGCTTAAGTAACCAGTTTCGTCTCTTTCACCAAAGTCCATGCAAATTTCATTGTATGTGTCAGAAATCAAGTTTCTTCCATAATGCCTCTGAAATAGAAAAAGTATGGGAAGACTTATTGTCCTAGATTGCCATACTGAACTAAGTTTACCTGAGAAAAAAGCAAGGGACCTAGTGACAGTGAGCTCCATCATAAATGAAAATGACAAGTTATAACTTAGAAGTCAAAAGGAAATTATGACTATTTCACCTTTCCCTGTAATCCCTTGAGATTAACATAAGTCTGATTTTTTTCCCCTAAATATTACTGCATTAGAGCATATGAGGTAAAATGTCACCTACTATCATTAACACTTATAGCAACTCAAATTAGAGACAATGAAATTAAGTAACATGCCAGTCACCCAAATGATGTGCCAAATAGTGAAAGTTTTGAACTGGAAGACTAATATCCTCCTCCTATAACTGTTATAGTGTATAAAAAAAAACTATAAGGAGAGAGGAAATGTTTAAATCTTTAATTTAAAAACATGCTTCCTCATTAATCATAGAATCATTTAGGTTGGAAGAGACCCTTATGATCATGAAGTCCAACTGTAAACCTAACAGTCCACCACGAAACCCTGTCCCTCAGCACTACGTCTACACGTCTTAAATACCTCCAGGGATGATGACTCAACCACTTCCAGTAAGGAAAGGAATAACTGGGGGTCCATATCCATTATTTGGTCAGACCTTCTCTGCTGAGGCCTGAATCCTCTGCTCCTCTACACTTCTTCATGCTAGAAGACCCAGTGACATAGTTAGACAGAGTAAGCAAGAGAGGAAGAGGCCTTAAATTAGTGCAAATGACACAGAAGCTTATCTGTTAAAGGCATGTAACAAAATTCTTGAAGATGTTTACGTAAATACTGTTATCGGTACCACATTTGTGTCTGTCAGTTGTACTGGAATGATACCTCATGTTCACTGGGCACCGCTTCTTTTCTACTCCTCAACATGACAAAGAAAATTAGCCCTAAGAGCAAAGACTAATTTTCTTTTTGAATTTGGACAGAATGATTTTGCTAAACACTCTGGCACCTATGCCAAAGGTTGTTTTTAAAAATCTTGTAAGTTAACATCAGTTATCTTTAACAAGGAACACAGGACTATTTCAACCACAGATATTGCTACAAATGAGGCACTTGACAACAGAGTTCAAGAAATCCTATTTCCTTATAGGTGAGCCATGTTCTGAAAAAAACCTATAATCACACATCGGAGTTTAAGAAGAATAAAAGTCTCTTGCAAAAATCTGAAAATCAGACAATTTTCTTAATATAAAATCACTGATAATTGGAAGCAAGATCAAAATACAAACTAAGCGACAATGAAGAAAAAAAATGTAAAGTTCTGTTTCTCACAATGCTTAAGCTCAGGAAAGTTTTAGCTGTCTTAAGTAAAGAAACAAATATGGAAAAAAAACTGCCCATGTATACTACTGTGCTACATAAATGAAGTCCATAGTCACGGAGGTATTATAAAAGAATTATGTTCATTCTCATGTGAATGAGACCTAGTTTATAGCTCTGTTCTTTTTAAGATAATACAGTGGAGATCTTGCCAATTCATTAAAAAAAAGTTAGCATTTGCGAAGTTATCATATAAGTATCAGTTGTGTGATATCTTTTCTGACACATTTGTTTGGAAATTTCTGTGTCATCAATGACCTATGTATTGTCAAATGTCAGATTTTTAATGATACGCATATCTGATATACTAAAATGCTAAAATTGAAGCATGTGTCTTACTCATTTTTGTCTGAAATGGAAGAAATCAGGGATTTATACTCTGAACAGTCTTCAGTTTGTGTGCCCTTGAGACAGACATCAGCATGGAAGCTACGCAACTACTCAAAAACCTAGCACTTTGGGGTGTCATTCTGAATTTCTAGTTTGAGTTGACTACAAGGTCAGAAGTTACTGCAAGGAAAAAAATTATTTTAACAGAATAGCTAATGATATAAGTTCTGACTGATGATTTATGCCTAGATCTCAGGAGGTTTACTGATAAATCTATAAGAACAAACTTTGACAAGTGAGCCAGCAAGTCAACAGTGATTAAATGGATTCTACTTGACACCATTTCAGGCAAAATTTTGGTGTCAAAGGTTGACTTCTTCTTGTAATACTTTGTATTTCTTTAAGTAACAGCTGTTCATCCAAATACCTTTTGGCTCTCACTCTACAGATTTTCTTTCTCTCCAGAGATGCTTGAATATAGAAAAGAAATAGAACTTCCGAGTCACCCAGACTGTTCTGAAGGTAAGAAAGCTTTTTTGCCCCCTCCCCTTCAGAAGTGAATGATACCTCGTTAAACATGCATTCTTAAAATGTAACAGCCTTATCGAGAGGAAATCCCTAATAATGAAATTCTACTTAGTCAGTTGAAAAGGAAAAAAACCCAAACAACAAAACAAGTATGTTTTAAATGCCATCCTTCATTGCATTAACTGGATTATCTTTTCTAGCTTTTTTTGTTGGTGTGTATATCTTTATATGCGCATACATTTTACATCCAGATCTACCTAGCAATTTACATTTGCAATAAAATTGCACTCTTGTAAAATAAAACAAAATAAAAAACGCTTCCGTGAAATAGACGGCATTCAGCATAGGATGTAGGATGAACAGAAACCAATAATGATATAACAGTGAAATTATTTTCAATAACATTATTCATGTTTTGTAGCTTGGGGATTTACAAAGCCCCTCTTAGTAAATAATTCATGATTCTCATCAGAATTCTTTCTGTATTTTTGTGCCGTAGGCAAAAAATATAATTTGCAGATTGCAAACAATGGATAAAGGTCAGGTTTGCACCAATGCTATCACTCTCCCCTCCCCCCCCCAGTTTTGGGGTACAAGTGTAACAAAGATAACACTGGCTATTCCCAGAAAGACTATATTGTTGAGCGTTCTTTAATAACAGTCATTCAAAATGCCAGTGTTATATAAGATGCCATTGTGTGTAATTCTAGGTATACAGAAAGCCATCTATTTCCATTTCATGTAGTACAAGTTTTCATAAAGGAAAAAAAAAAGTGTTCTGGTTGCTTTTCTTCTGATGCTAGTAATATATAAAACTTCAGAAAAATCTTAATACAAAGGATATGAAGCAAGACTCAATATGGGGCTACTAAAGGCAGTTTACAGCAATCATACCGACATAATACTTTTTATGTAATCAGATAATACTCTTCTAGAGAAAAGGTAGTACATTTCATTTACCTGGACTTCAAGAAAGAATATGATACTGTGCCACCAGAAACAAATGGTATGTATGCTGCGGAAATTGGGATTAGCGCAGTAGAACTGACAAAATATTGAAAAATGTAGCAGGCTTATCCCTGATTTCTTTCAAGGTCAAAATTGGAATTTAACTCATTAGGTACTTTCCCTAGTGACCACCCAAGTAATAAGAGCACATTGATGAAATATATTTGACACTAAGTTGTTAGGAACAGAAAGAAGAGTTGGGATGCCCATCTTGAAAGAACTGGGCAACCTAGATCACCAGAGTAACAAAAAGAGGACTTGTAGTAAAGCGTGACTGCACTGCAATTTCTGCCATAATTACAAAACTAAATAAAAAATAAGCAGAACAAAGCATATCTGCACATAGAAAATGAACCACTTTCAGCCCTGAGTATACTGGAGAAGAATTCAACAGAACACTTCCTTGCTCTGGGGGAAGGGAAACGATAATAGTGCTGATAATATATTCATTGAGACAAAATTGAATGCAACTTATATTGCTACTGCTTGTATGTTTTGGACTAAAGCAATAGCTTATTCTAAATGAATAAACAGATGCAATCAGTTTTATGAAAAGCCACTGCTTTCCTGCCTAGATCAAAGATTTAAGTATAGCTTAAACAAATGTCATGGAAAACTGAGTTGTATTCTCATTTTTAATAATATATGATTTATCACCAACTGTATGTGTGTGTGTGTGTTTTGGGTTTCGTTTTTTCTTGTGAGCAGCAAGGCATTCCTTTATCTGGTGCTCTTTGCAAAAGGTGCCAGCAGAACATTAAATTTGCTAGTGTTTTTTAAAAATACAGCTGAGAAACATCCATCCATACAAAAACTCTCGGGATCAGCTACATTTAAAAGCTATCTGTATCCCTCAGAAATGACGGATTTCATTCTTCTTTGTTTTATTTTGGAGAAAAGCAATATAAACAGGCTTAAAAAAACCCCAAACCACCGTGCTTGTGCCCAAGAAAGTTATTTTGGTGGAAATATTGTAAAAGGCACCAATACAAACATGTCCTTAAAGCTCAGTGAAACGTATGTCATAGAAACTGTGTGTGGAAAGAAATATGAGGAAGGACGCATTGAGGACAGGGACTGCACGCACGTATTTTCTTGGAGACTCCAGCAGCTCATCATCGATAAAGATGTCACAACCCAACCCTAGAAGAGAGACACGTGGGGTTCATACCTCCCCTGCCTTCAATGTGTGTATGCAATCTTCTGAAATCATGACACAAAATAGCATGCTGACTTTTTAGTGTGTAACTTTCAATTTGAACATATATAACTGTGTAATATTGATGGCGAAATCCTTGGCAACATTTAGTAAGGCTTTCGAATAGAACAACTCAGAGGGATAATAAATTAGTGGGGTTAGTCAACAAATCTTTCAGAGTAGTAACCACATGGCAGCAAAATAGAAATATAGCCACACACTGTTACTACTTTGTATTGTCCAAATTATTGATTTCTGACCAATGTCAACATTTCCATAGGCTGCCAACAGAATTAATGAGGCAAAGCATACAGTGAAAGGAAGATGAAAATCTCACTGTCAGAATAGAGAAGATGACAAAAGTGCATGTTTGGATGAGGGGGTGGTGGTTGTCTCACTACAGGAAATTTTGCATAAAGTGGATATTTTAAGTCAAATTGCAGCAGGAAATGGTTGAAAAAAAATAAGACTAGACCAGCGATGACTTTTGAGGATTCTCAGTCCATGATATTGCTTAAAAATAGCTAATGGAGGAAAATAATAATGCCTTGACTAAAACTTTTTCTCTTCATTATTTCTTGGCAAGTACTTAGTAAAAATGCTGTTCAAGCTGAATGCTATATACCAATTCTATTATTTTTAACAATCTTAAAATAAGTCTGCATCAGGTAATAGTTAAAACTCGCAGTTCTATACTCTTCTGCATTCTGACCAAAAGACAGAAAGACAGGGAAAAAGCAGAGAGGAGAAAATGATAGGAAGGAGAAAGATTAAATGAAGGTTCAGTTTATCTTTTCATCTTGATTAAGCTGCATATGGGAGCACTATACTCTTCACTAGACCTCAAGAATCTTCACAGTATAGATGTCACACATTTTTTTACTTTAGTAAGGTTTGTAACATTTTTTCAGATTACATTCTCATAAACAATTGAGGAAACATGGCACCAATAAAATTTTTTATTGGTTTATAGCAAAAATCATTAGATAACTGTATCCAGAGAATATTTATCTGCAGTCAATAGCAAGACGGAAGAGTGTATTGAATATGGTTCTGCAGTCTGTCCTGGTTCTACTGCAGTTCAATTTTTACATTAATGATCATTTAAGTAAATCTGCATATGGCACAAAGCCAGGAGTATGCTGGAGGACAAAATAAGAATTCAAAGTGATCTTGGTCAATTAGAGAAGTGATCTGCAAAGTTACCAAAAAACTGAATTCATATAAATGAATGGTATAACATGTAGGAAAAATAAATTGCACAACTGTGAACTGAGGTACAGCTGGATGCATCACACTTGTTCAGCAGAGGATCTCATATTATAGTGGACAAAAAAGGAATATGTATGAATAATGTTCTTATGCTGCAACAAAAAGAAATCAAATGCCTTGCTTGAATGTAAAAAGGTTTGAAAGATAAATGAATCTTTGCACTTTACTCATCTGAAATACTGTACTCAGTTTCAAACACTGTGCCTCAAGAAAGATGAAGTGCTGTGACCCAAGTGAAGAGGATGCAGAAAAGAAAAGTAAGATCAGAGATCTAGAAAACATGACCTACAAAAAAAAGAGGGAGAACTAGGTTCAAGTACATAAGGAGTCACTGCAAAGAGTATAGGAATAACCTACATAAACCAGTAAGTAAGAGACATTTGAATATAGCAAAAGCAATTCATGTTAGGCATTAGGAAAAACTTTCAACAGCTGAGGTAGCGAAGCTGTAGAACAGACTGGAGAGGCTGTGATCTTCTCAAAGAAAAAGACAAGAATCTGTAGGAAAGACATAGGTTTAGTGATGTTGCTGTAAGGAGCAAGGGAACTGGGTTAACTGTCTAGATCCCATCCAGCTCCACATTGTTATGGGTTTTTAGGCATGTTAAGAGACACCAAAAACAAATAATCAAATTTAATAAATAAGAAAGCTTCACTCTAACTGAAAAACTTGACTGCTTACAGGATTTTCAAAATACAGTTAGCCATTTTAATCCACTTTTATACATGTATTAAAGCAAAACCACTGCATTTGCAGTACTGAAAAAGAAATAGGGAATCAATTCCAATTTTATTTTATTGTATATAAGTTTGCCCTACAGTAAGTCAGCATGAATTTAATTTTCTTGGCAATTTATTTAACAAAATAAGGCTATAATAACCCCAATACAATAATCATATTTGTTATAACCTATTTGGACGTTTTTCAGAATTTTCATCTTTGACATGACAGACTACAATGGTTTTTTTGTGCCATTAAATGCTGTAGGGATAATTTGCGTTAACTATAAATTCTTGAAAAAACACCCTGAACTTTATCATGTCAGCTGAGCTACCCCTTCTTTACTATATCTTTTTACTAAAAACTCCAACTTCAGAGCTGGAGGGAAGATGTGTTTGTAATAACAATCTATGTATTTTTCTTAAAAAAGTATTTTCCCACCAAACCTAGACTCATTACTATATATTTGATCCCCACTTTTCAGTTAAATATAGGAAGGCTTCCACAGACATTTGTCAACAATTGTATCCTCAACCACATTGTCAAGGACTAGATTTTACCAAAAGCTTGAGAGATCATAAATCCAACTTTGCATCTTCTAAAAAGCATTAATTTAATTCTCCAGACTCATGACGGATTACATTTTTAGAAGTGTGTTTTAAAAGATAATAATTTTACTGTTCAACTACCCCACAATAAAAAGCAACAGGATCTGCTCTCAGTCTACATCCTTAGCATGGGACACAAAGGACTTCCTTGTCATCAGGTCTAGCTGTTTGTCTCTGTTGATATAAAACCCGGGTTCATGTCTTCCTTCTGATAATCTGATTTCTATGCAAAATAAGCTGTGTAACACTTGCCAGAATGGGTTCATGTCCTCTAGCAGATCCTCTAATCTGGGCCATCATGTGGATTAGGATTTGTGAGACTCACTAAGAACTGCGTCAGCTCCAAAACAGAGATACAGTAACCACTGACTGGCAGAATATAAAAAAAAAAAAAAAAAAATATTCACAGATTATTATTACATTCACTGACCTGTCAGCCTCACCTCTGTGTCTGGGAAGATCATGGAACAGATCCTCCTACAAGCTATGCTAAGGCACATGGAGGACTGGGAGGTGATTCGAGACAGCTAGCATGGCTTCACCAAGTGCAAGCTTGGCCTGACCAGCCTCGTGGCCTTCTATGATGGAGTGACTACATCAATGGACAAGGGAAGAGCTACGGATAGTGTCTATCTGGACTTCTGCAAGGGCTTTGGCACAGTCCCCCACAGCATCCTTCTCTCTCAATTGAAGAGATATGGATTTGATAGGTGGACTGTTCAGCGGATGAGGAGTTGGTTGGATGGTCATATCCAGAGGGTAGTGGTCAATGGCTCAATGTCCAAATGGAGATCAGTGACAGGTGGTCCATATCGGGACTAGTACTGTTCCATATCTTCATCAATGACATAGACAGTGGGATCGAGTGCAGCCTCAGCAAGTTTGCGGATGACACCAAGCTGAGTGGCGCGGTTAACACACTTGAGGGACAGGATGCCATCCAGAAGGACCGGGACAATCTTGAGAAGTGGGTCCTGTGAACATCATGAGGTTCAACAAGTCCAAGTGCAGGGTCCTGCACCTGGGTCGAGGCAACCCCTGGTATGAATACAGGCTGGGGGATGAAGGGATTGAGCGCAGCCCTGCCGAGAAGGACTTGGGGGTACTGGTGGATAATAAGCTGAACATGAGTCAACAATGCGCGCTCACAGCCCAGAAGGCCAATTGTATCCTGGGCTGCGTCAAGAGAATCGTGGCCAGCAGGTCGAGGGAAGAGATTCTGCCCCTCTACTCTGCTCTGGTGAGACCCCACCTGGAGCACTGCATCCAGCTCTGGAGCCCTCAGCACAGGAAAGACCTGTTGGAGTGGGTCCAGAGGAGGGCCACAAGAATGATCAGAGGGCTGGCACCTCTCCTATGAGGACAGGCTAAGAGACTTGGGGTTGTTCAGCCTGGAGAAGAGAAGGCTCCGGGGGAGACCTTATTGCAACCTTTCAGTACTTAAAGCGGGCCTACAGGAAAGACGGGGACAAACTTTTTAGCAGGGCCTGTTGAAATAGGACAAGGGGTAATCGTTTTAAATTAAAAGAGGGTAGACTTAGACAAGATAGAAGGAACAAATATTTTACACAGAGTGGTGAAACACTGGAAGAGGTTCCCCAGAGCGGTGGTAGATGCCCCATCCCTGGAAACACTCAAAGTCAGGTTGGACAGGGCTCTGAGCAACCTGATCAACTAGATCTTCATCTTCAACTAGAAGACGTCCCTGCTTGTTGCAGGGAGGTTGGACTAGATGACCTTTAAAGGTCCCTTCCAACCGAAACCATTCTATGATTCTTTCCAGCTATCACTTGCAATGTCCTTTTCTTAATTAAAAAATTGTGCTTTTTTTTTCATGTATAAAACCCTCCTTTATGTTGCAAACTATTAAATCCTTATTCTAGTCTTTTCCTCCATAGGGATCTATACAGAAATTCCTTATACACCCGCTTGTCCCTTGGCAGGACAAGGACTTACCATGTCCCTGGGAGGTTAGTCAAGTGAATGACTGTTAGTACCGTAAAAAATTTCTTTCTTATGTTGAAATGCTTTTTTATTTAATCTTTTTTTTAATTGATAATTATGCATTTGTTCAATCTAAGCACGCTTTTTCAAATAGGTTAAAATGTATGTTATTAAATTAGTAGAAATGTTCAAAGATCTGAAGTGAAATATAACGACTAAACTTTTCAAAGTTTTCTTTTATTATTTTTTTTAAATCCAAATTCAGCAAAAGCAAAAATTTTAAGTCCCAAATTCTCACAAAAGAGGAAAATTATTCATGGAATATTCGTAGCCAGCAGCTGATGTGACACTAGGACTACGTACTTTTAGACACCTAAACATGAATCCTCATTTTTTGGTTAAAAAAGGAACAAGCAAGACTTTCAAGTAAGGTTGCTTTTTGAAGTGGTCAGGTTATTTGATCGCATGTATACTTGCCACATTCCATGGTCTTGTTGCCAGGATGATCTAAGGATATTGGTTAGATGAGGTTTATTTAAAAAAAATTGTCTTTTACAAAACTAACTAGTTTGGAAAAACTCTTTGGAACACAAAAGTACAAAAGCTTTCGTAATACAGTTTGCATACTACTGTTCTGTGACACAAACATGTCAGTTAAGCGTAAGAAGTCAAGTGCCCCAAACATTTCAGTCATGAAAAATAACTTGTTTTGCCTTATGAGTACTTCACATGTCCTACTGCTTCAGTTGTATATTAAATTGGACTTTAACTGTACTAAGATAATGACAAGCATAGCTGCATTTGAACTCAATTGTAGTCCCTTTTAGCCAAGAAGGAACTTTGAAAACAAATTACAGGAGGTAATGGTTACAGAATAATTATTGATTTGGTAGCCACACACTTCTTCAGTCAAAACTAATAGTGTAAGTCACTGACAGTCATTCTGCTAAGGATTTACAGTTCAAATCACCAATGTAAGTCACATCAGGTAAGTGAAGCTGCTCACAGTCAGAATGGTTAAGTCCTAAAAGAGAGGTCCTAAATCAACTCAGAACAAGCACTGCAAAGATAAACAGGATATAAACGATACTGTTAAGGAGAACTGCTTAAAGTTGCTGTGTTTTCTGTATCAGGACTTGAAGAAGGACACCTCAGAAAATAAGTATGGTTTGCACATCAAAAATAAGTACAAAAACTTGCGAGAACCTTCTCCTTGCATATACATGCTTGATTGGATATAAAAATCCATGAGCACTGTAATGCAGTCACTACTGTACGAAGCAAAAAAAATAAACCACAAAGACTATTTTTAATCATTTACTTTTTAACAGTAAACAACCGGCTATTCTGGAAAAAACAACAACAACATCATCACATGAAAGCTTAACTTTTAGCACAGCAAAGTCAAGGGGAAAACTTCATGCCCAAAAAACACGAAAAAGACATGGATGTTTAAAGTCATGACTGAGTGAGTTTTTCATGCATATAAAATGAGACAAATACTGTAACCGAGTGCATCAACAGCACATCAAGAGCAAACTGCAACTCTGGATTCTCTATGTCATTTCTAGTATTTCAAAATTTACCTGAAGCAGATAAGTTTCTAGCATACCTTCTAGTTAGCAGTATGCACATTCCATTTTATTTTGTCTTTGACTATTTAATACTTATAGAATGTGGTTGAAGTTTTCCTAAAATAGAATAGATTTATATCTATGAATACATTCTAAAAAGACACGTAACTTTCCACAAGATGGGCCTAGGATTTTTAAAGGTTTTGTTTATAATAGTGGATTAATTTTAAGTATGTGGAAAAAACCCTAGTATTCAGAAACAAGAATTTATCCAAGTGAACAGGTCTACTCTTGAGGTTCAGGGAGACTCATTTTTATCCCATGGAAGATTTTAATATTTTGCATTTTTAAATATGTCTACATAGCTCCTGTTGTGCATATCTTTCACTTGTAAAACAAACTTCTAAAGCCATATGAGTATGTATCATTATTTTTCAGCAGTAATTAGGAGAGAATGAGAATGTTTCATAGACCAGCCAGAGTATTTAATTAAACTGTCAGTCAAATTTTTTTAAAGGTCCCTCTAGTGGAGGTAAAGCATCATAGTTATGATCCACTTTTCAAAGTCAAACCTTTATACAAGAACAAAACTAACTTACAAGGTCAGCTGAAAGTCAGTGCAAATTCTGACCCTATGGGATATACATGTCTTTCAAGAAAGATGTATCATTCCTGCACGCACACTCACAATAAAAGGAAGATAAAAAGTGTTTGAGCGCTACAGGGTGAATAGTTTTAGATTTATATCAGCATTCTGATAGTTTGGAACCTAACCCAAATTATATATAGTTTTGGCACATTCTGAACTATTGAATACATTTCAATTCTAATCAATATATGCTATTGTACTATGCTATCACTCTTTGTAATTATACCTAAAGAATAAACAGGAATATATATTGTTCCAAATTTTTGCCTGAACAGTTCTGAATAAAGTGTTTCAAAGAGCATCCTCCCCAACAAGATATTCTGAAACTGAAGACTGTGTAGAATCCAAAGCCCTAGATTTACATTAAAAGAATTGAGTCTGATTCTGTATTTAGTACCTCTGATCATGTCACTGGCAAGAAGGCATAATGATATTCATCGTGGTGTTCTTGCTAATAACAGTGTTGATGTACAACAAAACAGATATGCTGCTGATTGTCTCTCGCTACTACCTTAGTCATTAGATATGCTGGACCAGTTTCTGACCAGCTACTAACATGGAGCAAAGTAAGCAGCTTTATAAAAATAAACATGAGTAGGCTTATCTGAATTTACTAAAATGAAAGTGTTGCAAAAAAGCCAGTTCTTCATGATAAATAAAAATATTAGGAAAAAACAGGCAAGATACAAATCCTTTCTTCAGATAACTGTCAAAGATAAATTATGCAAAGTTATCTTTGTCAGAAGTTGACTGGCAAATTCACTTATTCTCAATTATCTTTCTTAAATACACAACAGAGGTATCTTAATTCAAAGGGAGGTTTAAAATTTTATTCTGTGATCTGCCAATGTGTGCGTGTCTAAATTCTGTGTATGCACCTCAAATATCCTTTACCATAGTTTTGACCTCTGACCTGCAGTTCTGCTTTGGTTAAATGTAGCCTAAATAGTAAATTGTGATTCTACATTATAATTAGTCCACAGCCACCTATAAAATTTCTTCTAAGAACGCTAATTTATAAATGAAATAAAAAGTAAACTGCTACATGAAATTGTTTCAAAACTAACAAAAAATTAATGTATCGGAAAGGAAAAATGAATGTTAAACTACAGCTGACTTGTCTAAGGATCTGTGTTTTGGGGGTTTTGTTGACTTTTTTGTTTTCCTTTCTTAAATTTAGAGTGCTTCAGAACTCTGTTATTACAAAAAAATATATTATTTGTAGTTAGTCCAGATTCCAAAGTTGAATGAGAACTGACCAAAAACTAAAAGAAATAGGAAATGATCATGAATCTTACAAGAAAAACAATACTGAAGAAAGAACACATTTAGGGTTCTATGCAGCATGACACTTTGGTGACAAAGTTGATTTTTTTTTTCGTTCGAATTGAAGGTTATTGTGGTTCTTCCATGAAATGTAAGGTATTGCAATAAAGACTGTGCAGGACAATAGTATTACAGTTTCAAACTTGATTTACTTTTCTTCTGTGGAATCCAGTTTACTTCATTGAAACTCTGGCTCAGGTACGTATGCTAAGAATATCAGAAATGAAGTAAAAATGCCTATGGTCTCCTTTTGTCCTTTGACGAACTACAGCATGGAAATCTCACTCTTCACTAGTGGAAAGAAACACCTTTTAGAACAGAGAACTAGTTCTTGCTCTGTCCAATGGACCTGAAGCTAAGCTTCCCAGGAATTAACTGAAACCTGAGTAGAATGTACAGTGTTAACATGTGGTCGTAGGTGGGTTTTACTATTTTTTCCACTTCAGCAGGAAAAAGGAAATTTCATACACTGTATATCATGCCAGTCAGTCATTTTTGATCAAAAATGTTCTTGGAAGGAAAAAAAATAATCAATTATATCTTACCTACTCACCTTGAAATGTCACTTGGAATTTAGAAATATGGAACATAACTAAGTAACTCTAAATGACTTCAGACATTGAGATTAATAATAATCATAGTATCTCCCTGCAAAATATGGAGTCATTACAGAAGAGGATTATGAAGTTCTTATTAAAATACATAGATACCATGGTTTCAGCTTCACTATAATTTACTTAGTCAGTTGTCAGAACTCAGGACTATCCTTTCTGCACATCCTCCCTCCTTCCACTTATTAAAGAAAATGAGAGTCTACATAAAGAGCAACCCAGTCTGCAAAGGCTCGGTTTCCCATTTCTCCCTCCAGGCAAATGCAACTCATAATGCATCTCCTCGATATTCATATGTCACCTTAAACACATAGACATGTGAGCTATTTATCTCATTTGACTGCACATTAGCAAAATTACAAACTCCATTTATAAAACCAAGCTTTTAAGTTGTTATATTGATTAACCTAAACCAGCTCCTTGTAATGCTGCAGGAGAACAAATACCATTCAACCTTACAAACGTAAACTAACTTCCCTAAAAGTGACACTAGGCAGTTTGTCAGTCTTTGATAGAGAACAAAATTTCCTCTGCATCTCCAAACTGGCTGCTGGATTGAACAATTAGATACCAGAAACGCAATCCAGCCTGTTTTAAGACAAGAATTGTTTCACACACAGCACTGAGCAGTCCAGGGAAGAATCATGCATCTCTTTTTTTGAGTTGTTTTTTTTTTTTCCCTTCCCCATGAGTTGGCCAACAACCTCTGCACAAGCCTGATCTCCCAGGTCTTTTGGACTCAAGGTGGGGAAGGGCTGAAAACAATTAAATTCATTTCCCTTCTTTCCAGAAAGCCTTGCTTCATATTTTTCAGGGTAGATGATTTTTTTAGTTACCAGGTCAATGAATGCGGGTCACTTGTACAGAAAAAAGTTGCCTGCTATATACACAAAATGGTACGCAAACAGAGGAAATTTTAAGGTCAATCAACCTTGGCCTGAAGGGCTAAATTCACTACTCTCAGTAAATGCAAAGTATATCAAAAAGTATATTAAAGTTAAGGCAAAGTATAGCCCTAAAATCGTAGAACCACTCAAGAGGTCATCCAGTCCAACCTTTTGCTCAAAGCAGAGTCAACACTGAATGCAGACCAGGTTGCTCAGGGTCTCATCTAGCTGGGTTTTGAAAACCTCCTGTAATGAAGATATCACAACTTCTCTGGGCACTCTGATCCAGTGCTTAATTATTCTCATGAGTATGTGGGGTTTTTTTCCTTATATCCAGTCAGATCAGTCCCTTTCATTTCATGATCATGGTCGTCTTCTCGTGCCTGCCTCTGTCTTCTTGGTGACCTTCCCATAAGTAAGGACAGGTGGCTGTTAGGGTTCCCCACAGCTGTCCCTTCTCCAGGCTGAGCAAAACTCAGTACCCCAGCCTCTCCTCACAGGGTAAGGTCTCCAGCCCCCTGACCACCCTGGTGGCCCTGGAATGCACTCATTTATCAACATCATTCTTGCATTGTGCATCCCAAAACTGGATACCTTATTTGAGATACGGTCTAATGAGCAACAAGTAAAGGGGAATAATAAATTCCATGACCTACTGCCTCTGCTCTGTTGGTACAGCCCAGGATGCTGCTAGCCTTCATTGTTGTTTGGTCACATTGCTGCCATGTGTTTACCAGTTAAAAACAACAAAACAAAACCACACAACTTAGATTTCTAGCTTGTTTTTGTTTTTGCTGTTTGTAAATCTAACTAAAGTGAACAAAAATGCTTTGAATGTCTGAAAATTCAAAACTCTCATATGATTAAGGTTAGGAGACTAAAAACAATTCTTTTTTCACATGAGTATTTCTGTTTCAATACATCACTTACTCCTAATCTTCTTCCAAGTTTTTTTGCAGATTCTTGCTTTCAGGATCCTTCAGAACTGGGACCTAATTCCTCAAGGTGTATGTGGGTGGGGTGAAGAGAATTATTAATTTATTATATAAATCAGTAATGGTCCCATTAAAGGATTCAGTCACGATATTGGCAAAGGCAGAATCATCAGTTTTAATGTATTATTCCATAGTGTGGAAATGGATATGTTTCCCTGGATATTTTGATAGCCATCCCCCATCACTAAAGGGTATGAAGCAGAGGTATGGAAAAAGGACTGATTGCCTTCAATCATAACAAATTTGCATTTTTTTTTAGAGCTCTGAGTGTTTGCACAAAGGTGCCTAAAAGGCTGCTCACTGCTTCCTCTGGACCACTGGCTGATGTGAATGAGTTGGTTGGTTAGTTTGGGGTTTTTTGGTTGCTTTGGGGTTTTTTTCCTAACATATAATTTAATAGAGTAAATTATAAAAATGCACTGTGTAAATTGAAAGCGTTGTTAACATTTTGTATTTTATTTAGCCAGTATGCTATATCTTGTGACCATGTTTGAAAGATAAAGAGACTTCCATTACAAAGACAGAAGAAAGGAAAAAGGAAAGGAACTCAAAGCTACCTACTGTGATGATTTTTCATCTAACTGGTTACACTAATTTCAGCCTGTAGACAAGAACAAGCACAGCTACTCTTTTGTTCATCTCAGTTCTGCTCATGGTTGAACACCCTATGAGATTATAAGAAAATAAAAAAAACCCCACTTTGGGGTTCCTGCAATTCCCCTTTTAATGAAAGTAAAAATAGGTTTTCAAAGTCTCTAGCTTCACTGATCATAAAGGTGTCTTGAAAACAAAACTTTCAGTAACAAGTTTTTTTATGGCAATAATCATGACATTTCAAAGGGGCTGATCTCATTTTTAGTACAGACCCACTGCTGAGAGAAAGGAATTTATACCTATTATTGAAATACATGAGTTCACACTGTCTTCAATTTGATTAGCATTTAATTTTTATTTTATGTTCTAAATAGAGTCTTGAATACCGGGAAAGGATTATGTTCTTTCCCTTCCTGCATGTTGCAAATTGCTGGTCTACAACTCTTCTTTCTACTTTGAAAGAGATACAATAAACAACCTCAAAAGAAAAGAGCAAAATCTAATGTATCCTAAAATTATACAACAGGTAGTTTAAAAATAAAAAAAAAACAACAAACCCAACAACGTATCTGATTAATACTGTATCTGTCTGCACTGTATCTTGTCCAGGTGAAACTTCAATTTAGCTACACTTCTTTTTTTACTGTATGTGATCAACATAAACACCACTGTGCATGTAGGATATATGAAAACTTTATTTTTTTCACAGATACTGTGATGAGAAAATAACAGAACAATGATCTGTTGGAAAATTAAAAAGTATTTTTCAGAAGTATGCCTAAAACATGTCAGTTTTCAGGAACGTCACTATTTAAAAAAAAAAAAAAGTTACTTTCTTTATAGCAGGAATGTTCAGTTTGATAAATTAAACATAGTTATACACTTACTTTTGACATACAGTAAAATATTAATTCCAATACCAAAATATATAAAATATTAAATGTTACAATATGCTTAATATTTTACTATGTTTTACTATTTTCTAAAGCAAAATGATTCCACATGTCTCAATCTGATTTTTTTCACTATAGTAATTTAAGGGAGAGTTCAAGTTTTAAGTTTTCTTCACTATTTAAAATGGGGAAAAAATGCTAGAACCTTCAGTTCTAGGTGTGTTTTTTTTTTTTGTATGGGTGACAAGGTACCATTAGGACAAGGTATCTTTTAAAAAAACTAGGGTTGGGTATAGAAAGTCATGGAAAATTATAACAAATTAGGAATTGCTGGGTACCACTCAAACATGCATTAAAAAATACATATTTAGCAATATACCTTTAAGAGCGAACTATCTGAATATGTATGGCAGAAAGAATGGGAAAGTGTATCTGTTTAAAAGAGTGTTCCTCATTCCTAATGTGCCCTTCCTTAATACAAATGTTATCAGAATTAGCACAATCCAAATTTGGATCTATATTTCCTTTACTAAGCACGGGAGATCAGTTAGTACAACAGTTTCATAGCAGAATGGGTATTTTAGTGTTCACTGTCTAGTCCTTTTATAAGCTGAAAGCATAACTGACTGGGAAAAAAGCAGAACCTCACGTAATACTTCACTACCTGAATCAACAAACTGACCAACAAACCCCTGCAATGGAAGAAAGCTCAGAGGAGACGGGTGTAGGTGATGTGCTCATGAAGCTCTGAAGAGAATCCAGAGAGTGACCACAGCTGTTGTAAGGGAAACTGAACTCATCCCAATGCCAAGGGGAATGGAGGGTGGCCTTTGTTGTAGATAAAGAGCTGTACTGGTTGAGTGGGTCAACAGCTTGTGCAAATGGCCTTCCCTAAAATAATCAATAGAAAGTATTATCTTCCTGAGACAGCCAGGCCAGCATGGGGCAAGTGTATATGCAGCTCAGCTCAACACAGAGTATAAAAATCGAACAACCAACAAAATGAATTTTGAAGACAGCAACAGGCTTGAGCTGGCTTCAAGCCATGCATGCCTTCCAAACATCTGGGGATGTCCAGTGTTGTGATGGTAAGTGTATAGAGACCAGTAATGGGAATCACATTTGTATTGCAATTCAGCTGTATTGCAGTTGCTATATTATGCTTACACTGTGATTTTGGTACATTGCTGTATCACTCTGTTAAATCAAAATTCTGTGTAACACCAAATAGCTTCAAGTCAGTACACTTGGTATTAAAACATTAAACCCTCTTCATGTGGAATATCTAAAGGAACCCGGTCAGAGAGTATTGGACTCTTGACAACTGTGCAAAGGCATATGCCTTAAGGAAGAATAGAAAGTGGCCCTTCAAAGTAAACAAGCAAATTACAAACGTTATCAATCATGCCCTGTTAAGCCAAATTTCTTGAGAGCACATCAGGAACGAGTCCAAACAGATTATCCTTTTGCTGGCGCAATACATCAAGTCAGAAGGGAAGAAAGTTGACAGAAGACTCAGGTACAGTAAGGTGCACAACAGCATACTAAATTTTGCCAGCATCTGGAGGTAAGTTATACAGGTGCCTATACTCAGATGATTGTAGCTTTCCAGATTCACAAGTTTAATAAGACATGAGCCTTTAGCTACAGTAAACAAAAGACCTTAAAAATATGAACTGCACCTGGTTTACATAACACTAGCTTCTGCTCTACTGTGTAGGTGAGTGGAAAAAATTACCAACATGCTATCCAAAATAGTTTAATATTTCATGCTCTATTCAGAGCAGACATGCTAACTGAGAAAAGGAAGAGGCTGTACTGACTTGAAGGAATATATATTTTAAGTATGTGAGTTGCTAATCAGAACCAAATAACAAGATATAGGCACTCTTCTCACAGTTTTAAGTTATAATTTGTCACAAAGTAATTTGTTTCAACTTAGAAGACACATAAGAAACTTGAAGAAAAAAAATCAAGAAAGATTAATATCATACTAAAAAAAGTACAAAACATAAAATGTATTTCACAGTACCACACAGAGTAATGCCACCACTGTTGCCAGTGCCATAAAAATGTTTGCCGAGCTTTTCTCATTTTTCTTGAAATCTTTTGACATATTCTTGTAATGCCACAGGCTAAGTCTTTGATCTTCATAAAAACTTTTAACAATACCGTATTAACTGGTTAGCATAAAACAAATCCTTTTCAACACAAAATACATGTTTTCATCATTTTACTAAAGCCAGATTTCAGGACGATTTTTTTTAAGTTTGTTAATAGCAAGTCTGATTATTTCAGGAGTTACACAATGATTCATGTTTATTTACATGACTACTCCTACAAGTTATAGGCAAACCTTCCTTTTCCTGTTACATCCTAAGTGAAATCCCAAATCAATTCCATTTAATATTTCTGTTCCTAGCTTGATTCAAGATTTACTGACAAGCACAAAAACATGACCGACGGGGTATTTCTCAGCATGGAATATGATTACCGAAACGAAAAAGGTATACATTGTTATTTAAATTTCCACCAATCTGCAGATCTTGATGGACAAATCCTTGCTTTACCTTGCCGTCTCAGCTAGTACCTCTGCACAGTTTTCATTTTTTCCTTACAGAATAGAATCTGACAAACATCACAAAGCTATAAATAAATGACATTAACAAGACAGGTTATAGAGGTAGAATGGGACAACTGATTTGGTAAAACCTGACATAGAAGAGCCTTCTAACAACCAATCCTAGTGTGACAGATACACAGTAGGATGACTGGCCCCAAATGTCTAATCTTAATTTTTTATGAACAGCACAAGCCATTCTGTTTCTCAGGCTACCAAATCTCAGCTAGAAATTAAAGTCTGAAAACATGGCTCTAAAAACTGAGGTTAATTTCTGCTTCACAACAGAGTAAACTTCATCAGCTGGACCTAGGGATTAGACAAGGTGCTTGGTTCTTTTTTGTGTGGATCTCTGCAGAGTTCAGAACTTATCCTTGGTCTCATAGCAAACAATTTCATATGTCTAGGTTCAATGTGATTTCCGTTGGTCTACCTTATAAATACCAGAACTTCATTCCTGAGATTGGACGTCTCAGAAAAAAAACCAAAAACCAAAAACCAAACAAACAACCCCCCCCATCAGTAGAAAACAGCAAGAACAAATTTTAGCCATCAAATGCCTCAAGTTAAAACATGTTTGTTATCTGTTTATTATTAATGCTCCTTTCCTGTGCCTGCTAATTAATATTAAGTTGTTTCACTCCTGTACACACATCTTGGTATTTTGTTTTTAAAAATACAAAAAGGGTATACAATGTTTTAGCATTGCGCTGGAAATATACTCTTGTGCCCTGAAATTAAAATACTGATTATGTATGTTATTTTTGCTACCTTCAGCATCTCTGGGGATTTTTTAACTACACAGTCCAGAAGGGAAGTCAGAGAACTCAGAGAAATAACAACAGGAGTTTTGTTTACTTTAACCTGCTGCATGAAGGATGATATTATTAAGCATGTGTATTATTATTACCTATTCTATTGTTGAGTATAAGCTCAAGAAAACAGAGCATTCTTAGTTTAAAAATCATGAGACTTTTTTTGTTTATTAAAGTAATATTCTATTCCCCTTTTCAATGGACACTATTAAATTACTTCAGTTATGCAGAGAATATAGTGATGAATGCTGCTAATAAAACAACAGAAGAGGGGGAGAACCACTTCAGAATGATGGCATCTTAAACTAGTAGAGTATTCCTTTCATACACAATACTCATGCTCAGTAAGACTCACAAGCATATTGCCATTTTACAGAACAACCTGCTAGAGACAGCAGCTACTTAAACCGAACCGAGAAGACTAGTACACATGGTATTTGAGGCCACTCCTCCTTCAGACTTTTGAAAATGCCCACACCTCTCAGGGAATACCCGGTCCCAGGAAAGCGAGCACAAGCTACTGCAAGGCACGCTTCACCTGTGTCCCTTGTGCCGGCACTCACACTCCTACCACCACATCACAGAATCACAGGGGTTGGAAGGGACCTCTGGAGATCATCTAGTTCAACCCCCCTGCCAGAGCACATTCACCTACAGCAGGTTGCACAGGATGGCGTCCAGGCAGGTTCTGAATGTCTCCAGAGTCAGAGCCTCCACCACCTCTCGGGGCAGCCTCTTTCAGTGCTCTGCCACCCTCAAAGGAAAGAAGCTCCTCCTCATGTTCAGGTGGAACTTCCTATGTTCACGTTTGTGCCCTTTACCTCTTGTCCTGTCACTGGGCACCACTGCAAAAAGACTGGTCCCATCCTCCCGGCACCCTCCCTTTAAGTATTTGTAAGCATTGATTAGATCCCCTCTGAGTCTTCTCTTCTCCAGACTAAAAAGATGGAGCTGTGGATCAAAAATCATCTTTTCCTGGTTAGCTTTCAGATACGTTTAATAAAAGCCTAATTTTCAGCTAGGAAATTAATTCCAGTTTGCTAACCCTACTCAGCATACAGCGGTGAGAAGAGTCCTCCCAGCACAAAGGGAGGGGTGGGACTGCCACTTTCAATAGCAGCCCACATTTCTGGCTGTCTAAAGTGACTGAGGCGCTGCAGCACTCCACACCTCTCAAGGCAGATTAAATGCACTTTCGCATTCAGGGGGAATAACAAACTGCTGTTTCCCCACTGAGATCAGTGCCTGACTAAACGAGCATTCCTCTTCTCTGCCACCCGTTGCAAAGCAAATAGGTAATTTCGAAGCTTTACACTAATCTGTCTGTTTTCACGCTGGAAAAGGAGAGGAGTGCTATGGCTGGAGCTGATCTCAGCTGAGAGGCTGAACCAAGCACAGGGTTCCATGCTTGTCACCTTCCCAGGCAAGACACCTGCCCCGGGCACGTTACGAGGAAGCTCGCCAGGGCACGGCCTCCGGCTGGGGCCTGTGAGAAGGGAAGAACTTGAACAGCTTTTTGGGGGCTTTTCTCTTCTCTCGACCGTATCATAAGGAACAGACTTCTGAAAAGGAGATAGACTGTTGCTATTCCACGTATGGATTCTGTGGAGGTTAAATTCCCACTGCCAAAGGTGGTTTTCCCTCCCACTGCTGTGATGAATTTGAGAAATTCATAATATCCATTAGAATAACACAGTTGTGACTGTTAATTTGTGTTACTAGTTGAGATTTAGCAGTGCTCTGGAAGAGCCTAAGGGGTACAGACTTACACCACTCCAAACGCTAACATTAAGGTATATTCTGTGGTTGCTGCTTCCTATGGAGTGCATTTCTACTGTGTGGAGTAAGGTGTGAAGTTTTTCCAACAGGAAATTAAGGAACCAGCAGTACCCACAATGGGATTCAGGCAGGTATTTTCAAATTGTAGTTAACTGCCTGAGAGGGTGTAGCATCAATACAGAATTAAAGTGATACACATTTGTATCTGTCATAAGTTATCAGTAAGAAAAGTGGTATAGAGTCCCTCCGGGGGGAAAGCTAGGAAAAGGTATTCTCTAAGGCTTTTGCTCCTGTAGGCAGAGTACAGGCTACCTTCAGGAAAGACATGGGGTTTTTTGTTTGTTTCACATTCGGAAAGGTAGTATCAGCACAGTTAAAATCTCCTCTTGAGGGTGAGCTGAGCTGGAAAGTTGCCAGTGTCACTAGAGCCTCACAAACTTATGTGCTGTAAATGAGTTCTCGCAAAAACGTGTAGTGTAATTTATCTGCTGGTTGTTTAAATTGCAGTTAAAGTCTCACGTAATCTTACACATGGCTCTACTGAGATGCTAGCAACCTTCAATATCCATATGATCTTTTAAAGTAGTTATAGGCGGCACCTTAAATCCCTTTACGCCTTTCTACAGTTATCTTCTTAGACTGTCTTCCTTCAAATCTCACTTCTGCTTTGAAGAGACACAACTGCAGGTTTCTTTTGATGTTTTTGTTTAATTTTACAGAATATCATCTTTTCTTCAAACTAGAAAATACCAAATCCTTACCTAAATTACTTCTCTTAATCTCACCAATCAGAAGGAATCTTTCTCTGCCCTCTACGTCACTTTTTACATAACCTTAGGAAAACTGTGTAGCTAGAACAACCCTCCTCTCAAATCTTTTTGGGAAATACTTCCTTGTACTCTGTGGCCTTTATACCTTTTTCTTTTTCTCCATATTTCCATTCACACATTGATCAACTCTGTTTTAGCTACTGCCATGCCTTCTGTTTCCATAGATCAGCATTTTCCATGGGTTGTACTCTGTGCATGTTATGGACACATATTCTGACATATGCCAGGATTTTAGGCGTTTTATCCTTTATCCTTCTCTATGCCTTTAAGCATCCTGCTGATCTGCCTCAACCTTGTGTAAAATGGCCAACTTACCATTAAGCACAATCCAAAACCTTTACTTCATCAGCGTCTATATTCTATCATTATACGAGAGAAAATTAATAAAAAGCAGCATTATCTTATATGAAGGCGTATGTAACAGATGGCAGCAGTGTTTGTTTGCTAGTGTAAAGCTTACTGTGCATGTACTATGTACTACACCTCTTTAAAATGCAAGACAAGCTGGGGAGCCGGGAAGAAGTCTTCCTGCGTGGTACTGGCTACAGCACTGTGTATCCACTCTCTGGAGAAAAAGCGGACTGCTCCATCCCCCAGAGGATGTCAGCACGCTCTGTGGGACGAAGCTTCAGGGCCCAGAGCAGGGCAGGTAGAGACAACCAACACTGAAGCCAGCCAGAAGAGAGCAAACTGCAAGCCTCCGAGTGGAGTAGGAAAGTGCTATCAGTAGTGAGCAGGCTTCTTTTCAGCCTGAGGAGGACAGAGGGAAGGCAAGTTTCCTAAGAACCCAGAGGGAGTTTTAGAGTTCAGCAAACTGAGAAGACACTGAAAGTCATGGGACTCATAGGGAAGGATGCAGAAAAGGACCACCGCACAATCACATAGTAAAGAAAGAGTAATTTTTGGTAGAGATACTCGTTTCATCTGTTTCAGCAGATCTGAATTTTCTATGTCTTAACAGCCACCTTATTCTAGCTTATTAGTTTGTGCTCTAATACACTTAGCTTTAAAGACTGGGAGCCGTTTGATGTCTTTTGTTATGCTCACTTCAAAGGAAAAGGTGGGGGTAGTTCCACTTCAAGGCTCTGGGCAACTCAAGGTTCTATCACAGGGGGGAAAAGAACCAGCTAGGCAGATGTTAATATTGGATGCATTTTTGATGCACCAGAGCTAATAGGTTCAGTTCTCCAGCTGGAGAAAGGCAGAAGGGGTAAGTAAAAAGAAAAGCTCATCCCATCCCTTGTAAATTGGAGCATAAGTACTGCAGAAGCTTGAATAAAAAGGACTTGGGAGACCAAGTAACACTAATGGTACAACAGCTTTATTCAAGCTATTAAAGGGAGGATTTCTTTTCTGTTCAGTCATGTACTTGTAACTTTTAGATGGGTGCCATAAGCGGCATCTTAGGCAGAGTCATTCAAATAATAGTGAAAAGTAACTTCTAGGTGAGAGATGCATAAGCAAAATATTGCAAGATTTCTCTTTATATATTTATGCAAGACAGATGTAAGCTGCACAGCAGTTGACTTTCTCTAGGTTGACGAATACAGTGGGACTTGAGAAATTCCACCTTCTCAATCCCCTAACGGTCCTGTGAATTAACAACTGCTTGGCCCTAGCATTTTACCAAAACATCCATGCATCTCCTTTCCATCCTTAATTCACAATACACTTTCAGACTACCTCTTTGCAGGAGTACCTTCCCCATAAATAAAGTTAATTTTTCCCTGCCTTCAGATGTAGATATCTACCTCCCCTTGGTTTACTGTATTGCCTCCTTCCCTTTTCCCCTCTGAGAGAGTGGACATCAAGAAACAAAGTGTTTTCATCTTCCTTTTTGGACTATGTCTGTATTTCTTTCCCTTCTGCCTCCCTTCTAAACAACTAAAGACTATCTGAAATCATGATTTCATTGGTGTCTATTTTCCATCTTTCCTCCCCTTACCACACTGACAATTCAGAACTCTATGCTACTTCTTACTGCACTGCACATGTTCTTTTACCTGTTCTTCCTTTCTCTTGTTTTCCTGCCTCAGTTCTCTTTTGCAGATGCGTCTTCCTTGGGAGTGGAAGCAAAAAGCAGGCATGTAAGCACCTCTGAGGAATAAATAGTTCACACTTGCGTTCACTTACAGTCTTCATGTTACACTTTGCACACAGACATGAATCTCTTACCAATCCCTTTCTAAATTTTCCAGTTGAACAAAATTGTATCCAGCTTATCGAAATCTTCTAGATGGGGATCCCTGTGCCCCAGCCCTTTAAATATCTGATTGCCTCTCCACAGCTTCCTCATTCTCTTTGCCTGGCTACAGCCCAGTATTACAGGAAAGTGCTGTATAATGGGTGATAGAGGTTTCAAATAAAAACATGCAAATCATGCACAATTTGTCTAAATATGCTTATGCAGGCCAGATGCAATCTGCAGCTGCAGCACAATCCTGTTTATATTCTTGATGGGTAGAGTTTACAGTCAAAAAGTTCAGCAATATTCTCAAAACGTAACACGGGCCTCACTATGTCCTCATAACAACCCCTCCACAGCCTACATAGCTCTCTTGTGTAGAAATAGTAAACAATTTTAAATGAAATACAAATATTCTGTTTCGCAGATCAGTGTGTTCTGAGTCAATATGAAACTAACAACGCTTTATTTAGCGGCTATTTACATATATAGATTAAACAACAATAAAATGGTCTCAGGAAGGTAAGGCGCTAAGGAAGCTGTTCTTGTCCGCATGGTATTTTCCACATTACACGATCATCAGCTATAAGGCTCCTTTAGAGAAGAGTGCCTCCTCTCTTGGGAGGACCGAGATGGCACAAGTCAGCTCAGAAAAGGGACATATTGCCCTGGTGATCTGTTGAATATCTATTTAGCGCCACAGTGATAAGACTTTGTCTTTCCAAGATGAAATATGAGATCCCTTCCATCTAAGTCATCCTTGAGGACAGCACTTGGAGAAGACCAATCCTTAATTTGCTGCTCAGCAACCTGGAGGGCAGAACATTATACAGCCCTCCACATCTTTCCCTCCAATGTCATGCCACTCTGACCTCAGCCTCCTGGAGGTTCAGGCAGCTCTTTTAATCCTATTTCTCATCACAGATTTTCCTCATAGGCTTGCATTTCCTTCAAGTTCCACTCTGCTATCCACAGGCTTCCTTAAAACTGACTTTGCTGTGGTCTATTTTTCTAAATATGTATATTTTTAAGTAGTAGTATCCTTTGCTTCTTCTTGAGTCACACCACTTACTCATTCCTGTTCATATACATATTTAAATTCAACTGAAATGATTTAAAATAGTCAGGAGAATGTCTAGCATGCTTGCATGGGGCATGGAGTAATTCACGTTTCATTTAAATGTCTAATCATGATATACTAAGCTAGCATTATAAAACCCAATCAAATAAAAAGTACTGCATCTAAGTTTCCTTAATTATTAATTTTCACTGTATGTGTAAGAAAATAAATCAGGAAGCTAAACCTTTGTATTGCAGTTGAAGAGAAAGGTCTCTGCAAACAGTAGTTGAGTACACTCTGACAAGATCAATAGCTTTAAGTAACTGTGTGATATTCAGTGGAAAAAAAGATACACTGAACACAAGATCAAGAAACAAGGGATTCGATTCCTTCTATGTTTTAAATATGTGAAGAAAGTCTAGACTTCGTTTTGCTGATCGGGGCATTTTTTTTCCCTTTTGCAACATCAAATGGAGTAAAACAGTAAAGGAAAGCACATAACACTTAATTACGGTTTCCTAACTTTGAAGACGGTTAAGAAATAAAAAATCAAAGTAACTATTTAATCAATCAAGGCACGAGATTAGTATTTTAGGCCTTTTGCCTGACAAAATAAAATCAATTAAATGCCTAGATAATTTTGAAGTATACCTTTTTTTTTTTTTTTTTTTTTTTAGACAAACTATACATTAATAAAGCATATGAACAACACTGGTAGATGTTTCATTTCAAGTCTGGAATGAAAAGCCTAATTGAAATCTTAAAGAAATGTGCTCCTCATAGATCAGAAACTATCATCTAGAAATTAATTCCTATTAAAGAAAAGATATAATTTTGTGTTTATAGAACAATTATTGACAGTGTCACATATACAATCTGTGACAGCTTATGCCTACACTACAGCAAGGAACCAGGAGAGTAAACTGAACACGATCTTTTCAAAAGGAAAAACTGAAATGGCCAGTAGGCTACCCATTGCACACTACGGAGGCATATTGAACTGCATTTCTACACTGGTCAAACCATAAAGACAAAATAGATGTTTCGATGAACCGACTTTCACTTCTGACATTCACTCACTATTAAAGCAATATGACAAATATAATACAATACACACAGGGAGCAGGAGGCAAGGGAAAACTTGTTAAGGCAGCACTGCATGAAATGTTGCAATAATAAAGGGGTTAGGCAGTATACACATTACGACCAATTCTAGTATCCTCTCTTTATTAAAACTGGGTCGTTGTCAAAAAATTGCTGATGTTAGGATTTGTTGTCATGAATAATAAGAGCAACACTGCCAGAATGTGCAAGTCATAATAGACTAGGCACATCGAAAAATCTCATGAATGATGGCAACATTTGAAGCTCACTGTAACGTTACTAGATATGCCCTCTAACTGATGCTATATTTAGTATCAGTTAAACTTTCTTGGCATCAAACCCGCTGGTTCTCATGAAACTAGAAAGCAGAGGTGTTTTAAGTTCAACAGAGCATGTTACTGCTAAGATTCAGTGCTCTGCTGATTCCCTGTAAGGTTCTAGGGTGAACAAATAATCTCAAAAATACAGTGAAGAGTCTGTGTGACCATTAGGTGAATTTCTCCATGGTTCTCACAGTTTGAGCACTTAATATATATACCTAAGGAAAACATCAGTGGAATCAAGTATTCTAACTTATAATTACTTTCATGAAAAAAAATAAAAATCACAGATTTAAAAAAAAAAATAATTAGCGATTAGCTGTCTACAAGGATTATGCCTGTTATAAACTTATAGCTTAAAAAGTGAAAGAGGGAGGAATTTATAAGGCTTCAATAATGATAAAGCTGCAAGTAAAATGTACGTTTAAAACTTCTATCTATAAATATCATTTGGCATACGGATGTCTGATAAATCTGCCTGACTTTACATTTCTTTAATTCATGTTAAATTTCTAGTCCTCTACGTTTCTTTTGTCCCTTCACAACAATGGAGATCTTTTAATCTCCATAAAGTAAACACAAGAAAGGGCAGACTGCAGTTTACCAATAACATATTGTTAGAGGCAACGCAAGGGAAAGCATGTATCTGCTACTTCAGCTTTGTATCTGTTCTGTAACTCTGTCAAGAATGATGCTGCAGGTCAAGAGAAGTATCTCAATGAAACTCAGATCTGCTTCCTGTTCTTTCTCATCATGCTTCTCTCATCATATTGCTAATATCCAATGCAATTTGTGTCTGTGAACTAGAATTCCCACATAATTTAAATAATCAACAACACCATAGTGAAACACTGGAACAGGTTGCCCAGAGAGGTGGTAGATGCCCCATCCCTGGATACGTTCAAGGTCAGGTTGAACGGGGCTCTGAGCAACCTGATCAACTAGATCTTCATCTTCAACTAGAAGATGTCCCTGCTCATTGCAGGGGGGTTAGACTAGATGACCTTTAAAGGTCCCTTCCAACTCAAACTGTTCCATGATTGTATCTGGCAGGCTGATTGTGATCATAAATGTAATAAGGCATTATAGGTATTAACGCAGCACTCATCTTGGCCACTTCACTAATATTCCAGAGAAAATTTTTTAAAATATAGTCAGTTCCTCTTACTGCTAAGGTTTGGAGAATAGCTTCTTTCTGTTAAAAAAAGCTATCATGATACAAAGTCTAAAAAGGAAGAAATAAGGTAAAATTACTTTCCATATGGAACTTCTGGCACAATTTTTATCTTCTTCCATTCCACTGGAGAGAAAGTCAAGAGTATATAGTCTCCAAACAGAACACCTATACTTCTGTAGACAGTGTCAAGGATACTAAAAGCTCAGATTTAGTTGTGTAAGGCTTTCTAATGAGGTTTATGGGTGGTTCAGCCTCTACAGGATTTTCTGTGCGTGTGTCCATCTTCATTTCCAGAAGCAATGCAAAAACTATTATATGATGAACAGAAAGGCTTCAGGCTTCAAGATGGTAGTTCCTCCCACTTATATCCATGTTATATCTAAGGCAGGTGATAAGAAAGGACAGGGCAAGATGAGGAAAAGAGCACAATGTTTTCTAAACATCAATTTCTAAAATGAAGGAAGGATAGGAGAAAAAGAGCTTTTTGGTTTCATTCTGACTTGGGCATAGAAACTTAGCAGAGGTTTCCTCTGCAGCTCCTTGCAGTAACACTGATTGTCAGAGAGCAGGCAACAGAAACTGCATTTGTGAAATCAAGACAGGTGCAGAAGTTAGGTGATCTAAAACTGCATCAGGCTGGTCATGGACATCCATAAAGCCAATCAAAGCCCAGACAACATTACCAGGTATCTTCAAGGCTGTCTAAAGTGCAGTTGTTAAAAACCACTGTTAAAAGCTTTATTGATTGCTTTACAGTTCACACTGGGATGTGTATTATGGTGCTTACATTGCTACTATTAACCAGATTAAGGTATGCCTATGATGCACTACAACCACAACTTTTACCATGACACAGGTAGCAAAAGGCCTTGGCCTCTTGGCTGCATGATTCTTTCAAGACAGAAGACAAATTCTTGTGGTTTCTGTTGTACGGAAAACTTCGAAGGTTGGTCAAATGAGAAAGGAGTAACATAAAGGAAATGAATAATGAAAACAAACCAAAAGCTGAAAAGAAAAAAGGCATAGATATATAACAATGTCAAATTTGAGTAAGTTAGTCAAAACATAAGCAAAATCTGTGAGGCAAAGAATTGGCGGTAGCACAACCTATGTGGTATTACTAACTACAATGCCCTTCTGGCATCCGAAATTATGCCAGCTACGTTCTTTTCTCCCTTTACATGGGAAAACATATTTGAAAAGAGTTATATATTTACAACAAGGTATACTACCATTGTAACAGTTGAAAAGTCTGATGACTACCACACGCCTCTGCATGACTAAAGTCCAGATCTCAGATTTTACCCAGAGGTAGACATAACTGCCATGTGGATGTACAGATAGGCTAATCCGGCACATGCATACCATTACTGCCATATAAAATGTATGCTGCACGAAACTCTGCCAAAAATGGGGGCTTAATCCATAAGTTTTCTCAGAGTATGCTTAACACAAACTGATAGAATTGGGTTTCTTGCAAAAAGCAATTATGGCTGCCATTTTCTCTTTAAAAACAGGGGCCTCCCTTTTTATGTTATAGCCTAGAGATTAAGTTACATTCATCCAAGAAGTGAAAGACTGAGCTTGAACTCCCTCTTTTGCCAGAGGCAATGCAAATCTACATCACTGACTACAGAGAAGTTAAACTAAAAAACATTACTTTGCAAAAGGGATGGTCATTTATTAAACCACGCTAACTTCATCAAATTCATCACATACTCAATGTCCATCAATGAAATTGCAACGGCATCCTTACCAGTGTACTTAGCATAATATGAATGTGTTTTCCTGCTTCTGCACAATATAATTTCTCATTCTGTCCTCACACACTGCTTTGAGTTAAATAGTCAGCATTTTGGAAGACTAGGCTGAAAAATAAGAATCTATGGAAAAACACATCAGGAAAACTCTATTTACCCATAAATAATCTCAGCTAATTTTACAGCTATTATGTTGTCCATAAGTAAGTATAGAAATGCAAAAATCTGCACTCATATGTTTTATCAAACTTCTTTTTTTAAAAAATGGGTATGAAGAAGAAAAAGAAAATAAACCAAGAAAGGGTGTTCAGGCTGAATATATTTTCAGTAAGACATCATTAATCTTCATTAAATGTATGCTGGAGCTAGCAGAAACGTCTTAGCTGTTTTCTGATGAACCAAGACTAAGACGACATCTAGCTAGTCATTGCCAGTGGCCAGAACCAAAAGCAGGGAAGAAAATAAAGAGATAACATTAAGCAGGAAAACAATGGGCTGAAGTGGCCTTAAGACTGATTTTAACCTTTTGCTAACGAAACAAAAAAAATGTTACACAGTATGATTTTAAACTCCACTAAAATCTGTGACAAAAAGCAGTGCCTTACAAAGTCACTAAAATGTTGACTGCTGGATGATGAGGAGACACACCTGGGAAGTGCCACTCCATATTGGGTTCATTTCTTCTACTCCTTGTTGGAAACCTACTACTATTTACATCAGGTACAGAATGTGTAGGCTAGACAGACCTTTCATCTGATCTGATACAGAATTTGTTTTCTGTTCTTTCATAACAGTTTAGTTAATTTAGTTAAAGGAAGACATACATATTGATTGGTTTTGTCAAATAGAAGTTGTACAGTTTTCTATTGACAGACAAGGAACTCTTCTTACTAGTGAAACTCAACAGCACAAGGGTTTTATGTGAGAAATGTGAATGATGGTATGTATGTATGAAATTGTACCAAATGGTATTAACACCTTTCACCCCCCCCCGATATGAATGACATATAGCAACAATTGAAAATTTAAGCAGAGATAAAATTCAGGTCAGGTTATGGCCCACAATGTTGAGGTTTTGTATCTCTAAATAGCACGAGTGGACCAATGCGTTTATAAGAGGCATGTAATACGGATTCATTAATGATACCTAGATTTTTCAGTCTGTTTTAAACAAAGTTTTAGCTAAATCTCTCAAAGGGAAGGAAGGAAGGAAGATTTCAGCGACTTAAGGTTTGGGTTGTGGGTTTGGTTTTTTCCCTGAAAATCATTAGAACTGATGAACCTGAAAAATGTTGTGCCCAAAAGTGGTTCTAATCTTGCCACAACCTGTTATTGCCAAAGAGAAATAATCAAGTCGTTACTAAGATAAAAATAATTTAAAAAATAAACAAAACCCAACCCAAATCAAAAGCAGATAGACAAGGAGACTGTTGGTATGAAAAAAGAAATATTCTTTGAATAATCAATACAACAATGTAAAAAATGCTATTATGCAAGATACAAAGCTATACTGATAACTACATATATTTATTAAAAATTTTGCTATTTAACATAAGATAAGAATCTTAGGCTAAATCCATGTCATTGTACTGTGTCCAAATGCTACCTGCCTAGGAGCTGCACTGTGACACTCTTAGACACAGTCATCTTAATCCATTCCCCAAATCCCACATACCATTAAAAAGTTGCCTGTGATCCACACCGGGTAATAGATTTCCCATCTAACTCTTAGCTCCCAGGAAGGGACCATCCCGAAATCCAATTATTTCATGTTTGTCCAAGCCTTTGAGACTCCTAGACAAGGGGGTCAGGGCGCTCCTGGCGAGCGGCTCCGTTGCTGGACAGTTCCCCAGCGTGGCTGCCAACGGCACCGCCAGGAGAAGCGCTGGGATGTCGGAGAATTTGCGGGGCCAGCAGCGGTACCCAGCCTTTTTGCCATTTCACCTTTTGCGTGCATTGTCTCCTAAATAATGCACTCTTTTCCTTATTAAAAAAATAAATAAATTTTTAAAAAATCACTTGATCTTTATCCAGTTTTGTAGGACAGGAAGGAAGCACTGAATCTCCACAGCGATTCATAAAGACTGGTAACATGAATGAAGTACATTATATTCAGGCAACATCTGTATCTCCTTTCACACTTATTTTTGGTAAAAATTACTATTTTCATATGGAAGCAAGGTATGATCTCTTCTCTCTCTGTTATTTGACAGTTTTCTGAGCTCATTGCAAGAAAACAAAAATTTGCCACAAAATTGCTCAAACAGCAAAGCTCTTAATACTTAATTTGCAAGAGAGTCTAAAATTACTGACAGTTGTAACTGAATGAAATATATATTTTAGTACTTTTCACACTTAAATTGATGTGTAGTCCTGAAACAGTCCTATAAGTCAAATGACAGATTGGAGACATGGTATTAACTGTAAAAAAAAAAAAAAAAAAAAAAAAAAAAAAAAAAAATCAACAGTGCAGTTCCAGTAAATGCTAACAAGAATATTTTTCGAAAGGTACATACATAGATGTTCATACAGATATCATATATAAGCATTTTAAAGATGGCATTGTATATTTCAAATATCTGTTAAAAAACTAGCACCTGATCAAGATTACCGTTACATGCTCTGTAATTAAATACAATACCTATATGCTTATCTATAGATATCCACATAGAAATAGATAGAGATACAAAAGGATTTACTAATCATTCTGTCCATATAAAGTTAGAGACTGACAATTATATCAGAATATTTAAAAGAAAGTCAGAGGATAAAAATGCAGTATTCCAGTACCCTGCTATTTAACTTGGCAGTATACAGCTAAATGAAAAACAGTGCAAGCATATTTCTATAGACATTCCTCTGAAGTCCTTTTTCTTAAGCCCAGGCTGTAGCTTTCCTAATTTGTTTACTAAAATGTTATGTCTAAGATTTGAAATTATCTTGATAACTCTTCTGTTTTGTGTCTTCACTTATGAAGGTTATTTTTACAAATTTTTATCCTGAGAAATATTTGCTATAATCTATCTGCATATACTTTAAACTAAATGATCTATGACCTAACAGTTTGTTTTCTGAACTTTTATAAGAAAGAGGACAAATATCCATCATGACGAATGCAAAGCACTCCCTCACAAGACCAAAGCAACAGTGCATGAAATTGAACTCAAAAAGAGCCTCCATTCTGTGTGACTTCTTGGCTGACACAATTTAGGTATTTATAGCTTTACGAATAGGCCACTGGAGAAGAACTTGAAGCTTTTTCTAGCCAGGAAGGATTAATGAACATGTGCACCTGGTAATTACAGCACTCCATCTTTCTCAAAGCCCTCACATTGCCTCAATGGCAGAAACTGTAATGAAAAACCATTGAAAATATCAATCTGCAATTCCACAAGTCATTTAAATATTAAAAAGTATAATCTCTTTTCATACTTTCTATGAACTATGCTAACAGTGGTATGCAAAGAATCACACATATGTATTTTCTGCTTCATGTCATTACCTGGCACGCCTCATTTAAAATCTGATATGAATTCAGGCTTTAACTTACTCTAGACTCAAATTAGAACATGCACGGGAATGACTGTCAAATACTTCCTTAAGTAACAGCAGAAAGAAGTATCAGCTTGGGGTAACACATGCAATTCTAAGAAGACATAAATTCCATAAGTAAAGTTTATCAGAATATAAATGTCTAAAGAGTTGGGAAAAAACATCCTGTACTTTTTTCTTTAAAATGTTTTCAGAAGTATTGTCAGGTGGAAACTTTTTAAGAAGTATGCATGTTACCACATTTGTCTAACACGCATACTACTAGAGATCTACAGGGGGGAGGGGGCTGGTTTTTTGTTGAAACACAACCTAGATTAACTTGAAAAACACTATGCACTTCATATTGGATTTTGAGATTAAAAAATACTTGGGAAATATTGCAAAACATAAAATGCACTTTGCACTTCATATTGGATTTTGAGATTAAAAAATGCTGAAAAAATACTTGGGAAATATTACAAAACATAAAACCCACTTCATCATCAAAGTAGTAAACATTCAAGTAGTCTATAGGCATCAATATTAGAATCTTCTTGTGTTATTCTGACGTTTGGTATACTATTAACCTGAAGCAGGGAGACACATAAATGGATGAAGCAGACCACCCCAAAGTAAAAACAGCATTACTAATACAGGTTATTTTAAGCAAAAAGCCTCAACTGCTTTACAAGTGAAATTAAATTTTAAAATACATTCTAGTGAAGCCCTTAGCTATTACAACATTTGAATGGAAAGTCAATTATAACCTAAATGCACAGGCATCTATATGGCTTTAAGAGTAATCTTTTAAAAGATATTTAAGCACAGCACGAGATTTGAGCATTAAAAATGGCCTTTTATTGTTAAAACATACTGTTCCTTGGTGGATTATAGAAAAAGAAAAGACTCCAATAGAGATAAGCGTGCATGAAATGCTCTCTCCAGAGTATTCAACCAAACTGACTGCAATAAGGGGACTTCAAAAAGCAGCAAGACAAGAGATGTTCAAAGCACCTTGCAGCTTTGGGCTGCTGGCCTCTACTGCTGTTTTTAATACAGTTCGGTTTAAGTTGGGAGGGGATAAATAATCGACAGAGATATTTCCTGAAAGCTTTGATGGCCACACCGTTTGTCACAACCTCTGAAGTAGTCATTGCGATAACGCTTAATCTGGGGCTTCTCATTTCAGGTACAAAAGCATCCCCTCCCACCTATTGCTCGCAGACTCCTGCATCAGAGCAGGAGACTTAAGATGCAGCCTGCACAGCGCTAACACACCACGCTCTCCACCGGCGGATTCCCTCTCCAGCACGCCTCTTTTCGCTTCCTTACCTTTAAAAGGCTGTCCAAAACCTGCCGAGTTCCCCCAGACGATCTCAGTTCAGAGCATCCAGCAGCGCATCCGCACAAAGCTTTGCCATTGCGAGTGTGAAGAGAAAGAGCTGCCGGGATGCTGAACGGCACAGCAGCCAACTTTCTGTGTATCCCGGCTCCCTGAAAAAGCCGGACTGAAATGCGCCTCGCCTCCGGATCGGATTCAGCAGCACGCAGCCACCGAGTGAGAGAGCAAGGATTTAAAAGGGAAAAGGGAGGGGGGGGGTGCGTGGAGAAAGGAAAAATTCTGCCCGTATTGGGTAAGCCTCGCCTGTGAAACGTAAGCTGGTCTTCCGAGGCTAACAAATACTTGCGAAACTATTCTTCTGTAATGTTTTGACTGCGCTGTGTACCATAGGAGACCATCGGTTTCACAGCTAATATTTCAATACAGAATGTGTTAACTATTTGCGTTACTAATATATTGTGGACTAACACGAGCGTTTCAGCCTTAATGTTATCATCATATAAAAAATGCAATATGTGAATAAAAACCATTTTAGACCTAGCTGGACTTCAATTTTACTATTTTTCTGTGGATTATTTTTTTACCAGTTTAGATGCAATTAACTATAAAAAAAGTTTCCTTTCTTCCCTGTTACATACAGATATTGATGTTCCCATATAACAGTGTAGAGTGTTTCACCTGCATTACTTACTGAGTTCTTGTAGAAAATCTACCTATAACACCAAGTCCTGGCTTTACACGTTTCATCCTACGTTTGGTCTAGAATGAATCAGAGAGCTTGTTGAGACACTATTGGGCACATACACCATGATAAGGCTTTAAATATTCTTCAGCAGAACACTGCTTACGCTATTCTGATGAATCTGTCTAAAATGGAACACTTTTCTCTGCTATAGCTAATGTTGTAGACAGGATATACAATATAAAGTCTAATTTATGTATCTAATAAGATCAGCTTTTTTTTCTGCAAATTTGGCACTTGTCATTTTAAGAATAATGTTGAAGAATACATGCTTTATCATATATTCTTTCTCAAACCATAGTAGTGTACAAATTTATTTCCGCTCGCTGACAATGAAAATACCATTTTCTAGTGGCTCTACTGTTTGGCAATGGCACAGCAATTTGAGGTTAGAAGCAGAAGTAAAAGTGCCAGGAAGATAAGAGGCCAGATGTACCAAAGAGGTGATGACCTCATTTGGCAAGAAATGCACTTTGGATATATAGTTTAAGTAGCACAGTTTATTTCAAGCAGTACCTATTTTTAGTGAGGTTGGGTGAGGAGGAACACCTCTATCACCTCCAAGGTCTCAGGCTCCATTAAGAAAAGTAAGACACGTAATAAAGGACAAGCAGGAAAAAGGACCACCAAAGTGAAAGGAATGGCAACTTTCACAACTATCTATTTTTTTTCTTCACAAACATTGTATCTGTCTAAATGATAAGGAGTTCACATTCCAAATTTCATTGCCAATTATGAGGCATTAAATTGGCCTGTATAGGTTTTTGGCTCCTATTGACCTCATCAAACAGCTGTGATTTCTAGGCAATCAGTCTCTAATGAGTTTAGAAACAATAAACAGAAGTTAAAATGCTGGATGTATTTCATTTATCTTTTTAAAAAATGAACTCTCTTAAGATGTACATCTTGAAAATTTTAAGTTTAATACATACAAAATGTTCTTTGGTTTTGCATTTTTTGCTAATGCATGGAGGAATCATCCTCTGGTGACTGAAAAGGAAAAACAATACTTATGTTCTGCCTCTGTCTTTTTAATATAGTTAGTGCCTTATCAGCACTCAAACACACTCCTGTGAGCAGCTCTGGAAAACTAGCTAGAATGCTCAAATACTTCAGTCTCTTTCAGTCTTGTCTCATTTTATTGTCTTATAATGCAAACATCTGTAATGTACTGAAAACTATACTGCAAATTTTAAAACCAGGTAAAATCTGTGCACCTAATGAAAGGAATATCTCAGAGAAATAGCTGAAATGCACAATGTAGCTATTAATTGCAGGAAAAAATAATTTGCTATACACCTGTCACAAGTAAATATCTTTAAAGCTTACAGTAACGATAGAATCTTTTTTCTTAGAGAAGCAGGTTTTTATTAGTACTTGTTAATGTTCGTTAAGATTACCAAAATACAAAAAAAAGTTACTATCTTAAATACTTTTAATAAATGTATTGACTGAAGGCTAGAATATAGGCTCATTGAAAGGGTTGTGAACAGAAGATAAGTCTCAGCTGCAAGCTCAGTGATTACAGTATTTAGCATTTAAGGGCTGTTAGTCCATCATCTTTCCTGTGCACAAAACTCATTGAAAGCCCAACACTTTAAATGGTTTGTTTGTTTATGTTTGATGACTCCTTAAGTAAGCAGGAATCCAGATAACCTTTTGGCAAAGAATACATTATGTAGCTGTTACAGTATGACAGTACTATTTCAGGAATCATATTGCACATACATTTTTTGACTAGTCATGTGCACTTAGTCCGTTTTGTGTCCTACGCAGAAATATTGCATACACATAACAAATACGCATTCGTAGTTCCTTTTGACTGTAGTATACAAGGACCGAATGTAAAGCAAGTTCCTTGCAAAAAGATTTACGCACTGATCCCAATTTTGGTTTATGCCATATCCTAAAATAGTTTTACTTTCATCCCTGACATCTTGCAGCCTTTCAGCAGAGGATAAAAGCTAACACATCCCCAACTCCCCAATCAAACACAGTTCTTTAAGAAAGCCACAGAACTAGACCCTGGGGGGGGAAGAAAAAATCACTAAAATGACCCTGTTGATTGCAGCTATCAGGAAGTTACAGCAGAGATACAATGGTTTCTAGGCTATCTAAGCTTAAGTGTATGGAGAACAAATACTTTGACTTAGCAAATGAATAAGAATTCAACAGAGAGACATAGCTGTGTTTGCCACGAGCTCTTCTACAACAGTCAGGTGGCTCCATGTTTAAACAGATGTAGATAATCCACAGCAAATTCTAGATAATGTAGAAAACATCCCATATGAATGTGAAAAAAAAGCATACCTCCGTGTAGAAGGTCCGTATCAGAGAGCTTTGCGGCCAGCCAAACCCTGTAAGTGTTTCCTCCTGGCTCTTGGATCATCATTTAGAATAACTTTGTAATGAATGTCTAGCTGATCTCGCCCTGATTACTGACTTCTGTTTGTGACCATACTGGAGATTCTATTTTGCAGGTCAACACAAGTCTGTAGTGTGATGGGTCGCCAAAGGCAGGAGAATTCAGAAAAACTCGAGGGAAAAGAGTGACTTAAGTTAGAGGCAGTGAATGTTACTAAATGAGACTGCCAGATCTATCAGCTTTGAAAATTTTGATTCACTGTCCTGCTGAGCCTGACAGGTTTTGGTCAGACAGGTATCATAATAGCAATGCAGAAGAAAAAATAATTTCAGCAGCGTTAAAAGGACTCTATCTCAAAGACAGCATTCATTCTTTGCAAAAACAGCACAGAAGTATAAGGCAGACAGAAAGGGCACTTTATAGGTATTATATTCATCTAGGTTATTTGCAGGAGGTATTAAGACTTCACAGGTAAAGGAGACATAGAGGGGTAGATGAGCTACAAAAGGCTCCTTTCTATCACTAATCCTCTATTCTTACTGCTAAAAATACTACCATTTTGGCTTTAAGGCATGCTTGTCATTACTTAACTTGGCCAAAGATTCTTGAAAACAGAAATTATCCTAAGGATGCAGTCACACCTGAAGCTGGCATAGTTTCTAGGCTACTGTGGCACATAGGATGGAAGGAATTGCAATATAACCATTGAGAATTGTAGGTCCCTGGTATTCTTTATCCTTTTAGAACTTAAATCCATGTTTTCTACTTCCCATGACTGTGACAGAAATTCAGGTGTTAGCATAATTAGGGACAAAGGCCTTGCTGCTGCAGTACACAAGCAAGTACTGCAAGTACTACAAGGACACAAGCGGGAATGAAAAACTAAATTAAGAGCAAAAGAATAAAAAAGTATAACCTTCAGTTAGCCCTGAAAAAGTGACTACTACACAGCAGTGGTGCCTGTTCAGCATTGTATAAAACATACATCCACAGGAGGCAGTGATTCTCCCTCCCTCCCATGTGTGCCAAGCAAACTAAGGAGGCAAGCTCCCCTTTATTTGCCATTTTACAGACTGGTTATCTACTGGGAAGTCGGTATTTCCAGCTTCCAGCTATTAGGCAAGAACAAGTCTAGTTATAATCTGTTATAGGCTTTCCTGACAAGGCAGGTTTTTCTGAACCTTGAGCAAGAGGTGCTATGGAGAAGCAGGACTTATTATGAAGTCCTGATTTGCTGATCTCCACCTAGTGTTTTCTTCTTGTTCATTCTAAGTGACTTTTGTGTGGAGGAAAGTCAACAGTCCCAACCTTAGGCTTTGTACATCACCCTTCAGAGCTACACCCATTTCTACCAGCTGTATCAGATCATCCAGATGAGCTTAGATGCTTACTAGATACCATACCAAAAAACATGTGCTTAAATTACATGGACTTTTGCTTTGTATCATTTGTCAAGCACCATTCCATGGTTTTGCTATGCTGTATGTCCCTAGGTTTGAAATCCTTGCAGAATAGGTGAGATATTCTGCAGGTGTGCATGAAGTTGAACTAAAGCCACAGACTCAAAAACTGTCATGGGTGAACTCTCTTTTTAAGTTACTCACTGAAAAGTATATTTTGTTTTGTTGATTTTACCTTTCGTTGTTCCATCTAAATAGCAAAGGTTTTAAGTATCCGAGTTCTGTTACCCTTAGGGAAAATGGCTTACATTACAGATGACTATTTTTCTTATAACTTATATTAAAAGGAGTATATTAAGGTATATTAGTACAACCTACCAATAATAAGTTATTAGCAAACTTTCAAAAGGGATAGATATGTAAGAAATTCTTCAATACATTGACAACATCGAAGTTGAACACAGAAAGGAGTGGAAACTGCGCTTTCACCTATAACAAAAAATGCTGCCTGTAACTGCTATAGCGCCTGCTGTGCTATCAGCACTGTAGATCTTTCTGCCAATATACCGCCTGTTTCTTCTGATATGACTGCCATCCCCTGCTTTCAGCTCTTGGCACTTGCACAGATTACTTCTAGACATAATAGTGAGTTTATTTATCTCAAAATTTTGCTTTGACTAATATATCTGAAAAATAATACAGTCATCTCATGCAATGTTTCTTCTTTCCAGGCAAATTACTAAATTTGCTAAAAGCCTGTGTATGGAGTACTAGAGATTGCAAAGGGCACAGGGGTGCTCTAGCCATGTTCTCTCTGTTGATATCACCAATATTGATCAGCTGCCTTATTGCCTGATCAAGTGACCATTCACCTGACAGTTATTAGGGAGGAGGAGTTAACACAAAATTCTCATCCTGTAGTTCACATCATCACATCTCAGTCAATTAGATTGGGCTTGGCCACACAAGGACGTAAGATACAAGTTTTTATATATGAATATATTTTTAGAGAAAGATTTATTAGAAGATGGTAAATTACAATGATAAAGAATTGCTTCATTCTTATCATCCAACAAACATTAAAAAAGCTTCATTTTTACCTTCAAATCATAATTTTCATTAATACAGTTGAGAGAAAAAATGTCAATGATTGTTTTGCAGCTTAGTATTTTTGGACCAATTGCCGTAAGTGTTGAAGAAAGTTACAAAGTGCATTCTAGGAAGGTTGTCAGCTACGTTAACCATCCTGAATAGTTCTAGTAGCTCTAATATATAAATTTATATATCTAATCCTACCACTGAAAAGCACATTTTAAAGCTAATATTTGATTTTGCTCCTTCTGCACATCTTGTGGTTCCATCCAAGATGAAATTTAGCATGAGAAATTGTTCTGTGACGAAATAGAGCATCACTCAAAGTGTGCACACCAGTTAGAAAGATGAAATTATTCTACTTCAAAGAAATGCATGTTCTATTTAGACTTGTATTTTATCACACTGGGCTTGGATCTTAAATATTCATTTTGATTATGTATTATTTCGCTGATTTATTCCCTCATTAATTCACTCCTATAGTAATGTGATCAACTTCAATGGATATATTTAAGCTCTTACATACATCTTATCTCTTTGTGCTGCACCAAATTCCTCCATCAAAATAGTTAATTAAGAAAGAAAATCAAATTTCTCTTAATCTCACACTAAAGCATAATTTTTTCCTTGAAAAAAATACAACTTAATTATGAAAATGAATCCATGAATTATATGAAGACATGTGGATAATATTAGAAATGAGCATAGCAAATGAAAAGTCGACACAGTATTCATGTTTGATTTAATACATCAAAAGTGAAGCATGAGTGTGTCTAGAGAGCTCACTGGTCATATCATCCGAGAGATACAGAATACCCTAATGAGCATAGATAAGAAGATAAAATGAGATATATCGGTTTTGCTACTTAGTGGTTTGTAAAGTCTGTTTATTGTTTGTATTCATTTTGGTGTCTCAGTTACAAAGGCAGCATAGTACAAAAGGACTCGAGACCTCTGAATTTTTTCTCCTTCTCAATAAGATTGTTTTGCTGAGACTTAGGGCAGAATCAGTTAGTCTGTTTATTCATGTTTTTCAAAGAAACTAAGGGAGTGAAGTTCTCTTATTTCAGTGGAATTGATGATCTTTTAGTCCCTTGCTTTCTCAGATGACTTTGAAAATCCTACATCCTTTCCCTGATTATCCATCTGTTGAAGAGAACATAAAATTTACTTATCTGGAGTATCCAATATGAAAAATGTGTGCACATTGCTGAAAGATGATGGTGATGTGAATATGATCATAGGGAAACATGGGGTTAGACTTGGGAATAAGGAGTAATTCAACTGCCTCCTAGCAGAATGTGAGATTGTTTAAGAAAATCATCTGCTTTTTTTCACTAGCAAAAATGGAGGAGACTATAAGGCTTTATCTTACAGTAAATACAATGCCATTCAAATTACAGCCAGTTAAGTCACTGAAGGCAAATTCTTCCTGTTTTGTTTTCTTTTGTTTTTTTTCCCGTTTTCGTCCTTCTGGTTCTTTTCTGATTCAGTCACCAACAGCAGCAGCAAGACAGTAAAAGCAGCTACACAAACTCCAGATTTTCAGGAGCAGAAAATACTATCATGTTCTATTTGTGTCATAGCTGTGGCCAGTGTGACAAGCTGGAATATTAAAAGTCAGAGAAAACTGATATTTCATATCACAAAGAAAAAAACTGTTACACAAAAGACAGCCCATACTTAGTTACTACCATTTCTGTTCTCAGTCTAATTAACTTACATATTGATGATAGAGAATTCCAGGCATGGCTAATGCAAACTACTTTTTAATTACTTGAAAGTATCTATGATTGACAACAGTTTAATCTATCAATTAAAAAAACCCACAACACTTCTGCTAAAGCGTCTACAGTTATTCAATATAGATTTCTTATAGTGCTATGACTATTTTTGCAGTTTCTGTATTTGGAATCTTTCTTACCTCCTTCTAATGAAATAAAATCAGCTACTTTGGGGGTTTTTGTTGTTGTTGTTTTTTTTCAAAACAAGAAATAAAATAAACAGAATATTCTAGCAATTTATTAACAAAGTCATCTAATTATTTTGTTATTGTATGCCTTTACTACTTGTAAAAGCTTGGAATTGGGCTTGAGAAGAGATATATATATATAAAATAAAATTATTGTGTATTGTGTTAGTATTATGAAGGTGAATAAAAATAGATAGCATCTCAATTGAATAAATTCATTGTTACAGGCTTGAACAGAAATCATAATAGGGATAGAATACTGCCACAGTTTGGCTACATAATACTGTTGCAGATAATAGACAGTTTTATCCATCTTAGAAAAGCTGCAGAAGAGTCATTGAGCTTCTTCAAGGTCAAACGTAAACTTGACATTGTATCACTTATACTGCAATGTCAGAAAATGATCCATCATAGCTATAAATTTATTAGTGTGAATAAAACCTTATACGGTATTTGCATTTTGAAAGCAATATGGAAACATTAACTCCTTAATCCTCAAAATACCCTAGGAAGATTGTTAAGTACAATAAAGTAGAACAGATAATGAAACTTAAAAAGAAGAAAATTAAATTCACAGTTATAGAAAAAGCCTATATAAAAACTGAATTAGATCAAACATTTTCCATGTTTCTTATGTATATGTAGTCCATAAGGACACACTGAAAAATTTCCCTTAGATCAAAACAGTAAAAGAAGAAACTGGGTGGCTATATAAATTCCAAATGCCTTGGGATCTGCTATTACTGAAAACAACTTCACAGTCTTTTACATGTAAAAGTAAAGACACCAATTAAGACCATAAAATTAAATTTAAAATTGACTGATGATTCAGCTGAAGATCTCTGTTTTGTTAGACTGAGACACTGCTATTTCCTACCTTTCCCAGAATCACCGGGGTTGGAAGGGACCTCTAGAGATCATCTAGTCCAACCCCCTGTCAGAGCAGGGTCACCTACAGCAGGTTGCACAGGATGGCATCCAGGTGGGTTTTGAATGTCTCCAGAGAAGGAGACTCTACAGCCTCTCTGGGCAGCCTGTTACAGTGCTCTGTCACACTCAAAGTAACGTTCTTCCTCATGTTGAGATGGAATTTCCTGTGTTCCAGCTTGTGCCCGTTGCCCCTTGTCCTGTCACTGAGTACCACTGAAAAGACTCTGGCCCCATCCTCTTGACACCCACCCTTTAAGTATTTGTAAGCATTGATGAGATCCCCTCAGAGTCTTCTCTCCTCCAGACTAAAAAGACTCAAGTCCCTCAGCCTTTCCTCATAAGAAAGATGCTCCAGTCCCCTACCCATCTTTGTAGCCCTCCGCTGGAATCTCTCCAGTAGTTCCCTGTCCTTCTTGAACTGGGGAGCCCAGAACTGGACACAGTACTCCAGATGCGGCCTCACCAGGGCAGAGTAGAGGGGGAGGATAACCTCCTGTGACTTGCTTGCCACACACCTCGTGATGCACCCCAGGATGCCATTGGCCTTCTTGGCCACAAGGGCACATTGCTGGCTCATGGTCATCCTGTTGTCCACCAGGACTCCCAGGTCTCTCTCTGCAGAGCTGCTTTCCAGCAGGTCAGCCCCTAACCTGGACTGGTGCAGGGGGTTATTCCTCCCCAGGTGCAGGACCTTACACTTGCCCTTGTGGAACTTCATGAGGTTCCTCTCTGCCCAACTCTCCAGCCTGTCCAGGTCACTCTGCATGGCTGCACAGCCTTCCAGTGTGTCAGCCACCCCTCCCAGTTTTGTGTCATTAGTAAACTTGCTGATGGTACACTCTATCCCTTCATCCAGGTCATTGATGAATATGTTGAACAGGACTGGACCCAGTCCTGACCCCTGGGGAACACCACTTGTCACAGACCTCCAACTAGACTCTGTGCCACTAATCACAACCCTCTGAGCTCTACCATTCAGCCAGTTCTCAATCCACCCCACTGTCCCTTCATCCAATCCACACTTCCTAAGCTTGCCTATGAGGATGCTGTGGGAGACAGTGTCAAAAGCCTTGCTGAAGTCAAGGTAGACAACAGCCACTGCTCTCCCCTCATCTATTTGTCCAGTCATGCCATTGTAGAAGGCTATCAGATTAGCCAGACATGACTTCCGCTTGGTGAATTCATGTTGGCTACTTCTGATAACCTTCTGTTCCTCCAGATGCTTTGAGATGACGCCCAGAACAAGCTGTTCCATCACCTTTCCAGGGATGAAAGTCTGTAGTTTCCTGGGTCTTCCTTCTTGCCCTTTTTGAAGACTGGAGTGACATTGGCTTTCCTCCAGTCCTTAGGCACCTCGTCTGTTCTCTGTGTCCTTTCAAAGATGATGGAGCATGGCTTCACAGTAACATCTGCCAGCTTCCTCAGCACTCACGGGTCCATCCTGTCAGGGCCCATGGATTTGTGGGTGTCAAGTTTGCCTAAATGATCTCTAACCCAATTGTCTTCAACCAAGGGAAGGACTTCTTTTCTCCAGACTCTCTCTCTTACCTCCAGGGTCTGGGATTCCTGAGGGTCGGCCTTAGTAGTTGTCCTGGTTCCGGCGGGGATAGGGTTAATTTTCTGGCCCGGGACACAGGTATTCCATACCACGTGACGCCATGCCCAGTCCATAAAAGGGAGCTGGCCGGGAGGAGGAGGCAGGCGCGGTTTGGGAGCGGGCTGGGGCTGCGCGGTCCGGTCGGTGAGCGTCGGTACAGTAACCCTGTGTGTGCATCCCTCCGTCACTGTTGTTGTTGTTCTCCTCTTTCGTTTGCTGTTATGTTAAACTGCCTTTTATCTCAACCCACGAGTTTTGCCTTTTTCTTCCGATTTTCCCCACCGCCCTCGGGGGTTGAGCAGGCAACTGCGTGGTTCTCTGTTGCCGGCTGAGGCCAAACCACGACAGTAGTAAACACTAAAGCAAAGACATTCAGTAATTCTGCCTTCTCTGCACCCCCTGTCACCAGGGCACCTACCCTCATTCAGCAGCAGGCCTACATTTTCTATAGTCTTCCTTGTGCTACTGATGTACTTGAAGAAGCCCTTCTTATTGTCCTTGACATCCCTTGCCAGGTTAATTCCAAGTGGGCCTTAGCCTTTCTCATTGCATCCCTGCATATTCAGAAAACATTCCTATATTCCTCCCAAGTGGCCAGTCCCTTCTTCCACATTCTGAAAACTTTCTTTGTCCATTTGAGTTTTTCCACAAGCTCCTTGCTCATCCACATCCATGCAGGTGTCCTGCTTCCTTTGGTTGATTTCTTACTTATAGGGATGCATCAATCTTGAGACTGGAGGAAGTGCTGCTTGAATATTAACCAGCTCTCTTGGACCCCCCTACCTTCTAGAGCCTTAACCCATGGGATTCCTTCAAGTAGGTCTTTGAAGAGGCCAAAGTCAGCTCTCCTGAAGTACAGGGTTGTAATTCTACTTTTTGCCCCACTTCTTCCACGCAGGTTCCTGAACTCCACCTTCTCATGGTCACTGCAGCCAAGGTTACCCCCAACCTTCACATCCCCAACTAGTCCTTCTTTCTTTGTTAGCACAAGGTCCAGCAGCGTACCTCTCCTCATTGGCTCCTCCATCACCTGTGTCACAAAGTTATCATCAATGCTCTGTAGAAACCTCCTGGACTGTGTGCACCTGTCTATGTTGCTTTTCCAGCAAATATCATGGTGGTTGAAGTCCCCCATGAGAACCAGGGCCTGTGATCATGAGGCTATTTCCAACTGTCTGTAGAAGGCCTCATCAACTTCCTCTCTTGATCTATTTTTTTTTCCCTAATGTCTTGGGCAGACATTTTTTTAATGAGAGCTAGTTAGGAAGTTCATCCAACAAGGGTCATAAGACATCCCAGAGGACATACTAGAAGTAGTATCTTGCCCTCCCTGATTTAAAGGACACAGATATTTTCTGAATTCTGCCTCAGTTTCAACAGTAGGGAACAGCTAGACATATGGTATTCCAGATCTACTTAACTTTTCCATTGTCCTAGACAATGGGTGCCTCCCATTCTGCTGATGTCTTGGGTAAAATTAATATCAACACAGAAATACCTTGGTTATCCTGCCCTAGGATTTTACTTTACCTTTTGATATCTAACACTACAATACTGACAAGTCCTTATTTTCCACCATCCACCTCCAATCCATCTTTACCCAGGACAGCAATTGCGTACCTTGAAAACAATTCCTTATGCCTTTGTTGCCCTAGCACAGTTTATTTCAAGATAAATTTTGAAGACAATTCAAAAGTGGAAAATTCAAAGTTTATGGAAAATGTAGCAATGGGATTTACCTCATATCTAACTTCTCATATCTACAGCACAGATCTCTGCATCTGAGAGTTATCTAAACTCTACAGCCAATAGAAGTACATAGATACTTTTAGGGCATAATGTGTCTCATGTTAATGTGGATATTTAAAATACATCACATGATTTTTGTCTCACATGCACCTATTACTTTCCATTAGATATAAGTGCAGTTTAGAATGATCCCCTCTCTACACTGTAGATGTGTAAAGTTAAGTGAGATGAATCTTACTTTACGTATCTATATTAAAAAGAATGAAAATACTTCTTTGCCTTCCATACACTGGAATGACTTTCCTTTTTATAAATTTTTTAAATGTTTCCCCATGTACACTTTTTAAATTCATATCATTTTGGTTCAGAGCATTTTAAGAATAGAGTTTTTATGTTCTACTCTAACAAGTGAGTTCCCTGAATTTCGAGCACAATCTTTTCCCTGAATATAACCACATGAGAGTTTTAGCTTCCAGACATGTTGCACGTCATTATGGTCTCTTAGAATTTCCCAGGAAATTTACCAGAAGTAAAAGTTAGTGGAGATCATGACCTTAAAAAAATTACTGAATGCCACAGTAATTTAGAAATTCACTTTCATATCTGCTTTGCAGTACATCTCAAAAGTCTGATTCAAAGAAAAATAGCTATCTTCAATGGACTTTGACATCAGACCTAGAGTAATTACAAGAGGTGCCACAAAGTTTTTTGTTGTTTTATTTACAGAATAGATCAGTGAATCTGTGCATATACAGTGAACAAAGGATATCTTTTATCATTTATGTTGCAATAAAATTACACAGAAAAATAAATTTAAAGTAAACAAATCAAAATTAATATTGAAATAACAAACAGCAATTCAAATGCTAAATGAAGGACATCTGGCCTATAGCAAATGTTAGATATATATCATGAAATGTCAATCAATGGCATCCTCCAAAGCAACAATTTTAATACGAAATCCTTTCAGTACAACAAAGACCCTATAAAGTCAGAAGTCAGTAGTCATCTACTAACTGTTTGAAACTACAGAATACAGAAAAAAGTTTTTAACAAAGTAAAAAATTGGTGGAAAAGACAAAATCAGATTCATTTGGGAAACCTAAAGAACTTTTACACCTTCCCCAGCTGCATCTATTGGGAAAAGCTGATGCAGGCGTGCCTTTTATGCAATGTAATCACAACTTACTAACTGTGCCCCAGTTAGATCAGCACTACCTCCACACTACCAAAACTACCAAGCCAAAAACTACCAAGCAGTCATTTTGACCACATTACCTATATTCATGACTTATTTTTTATAATCACAATGTACTTTAAACCTTAGTAGATTCATATTTTCAAAATCTGTCAGCTATTTTTATGATGAATGCACTACACAGTAGCTAGCATTTAGCTCTGTCATTTAATACCTTTTTAGAAGCAAAACTGTGAACAATCTAAAGTCCATGTCAAGTATGTATCATATATAGCCAAGCTTCTTTCTTTAGTGAAAATATAAAAGTCTCATTGTCCTAAGCATAAGGCATAAGCATAAAGCTCTCTGACCTCAGTCCATGCAGTTTGCAGATCTATTTGACTTTTTAAACATACAGAAGGTTTCAACCAGTAAATATTGCTGATCTCTAATCTGGAGTGAAGTAACTGTTTAAACTTTATTATATGTTAAAAAACTGCATCTCTTAAATGGATTTTTTTTCTCTTCTTGTTCTTTCTCATCAAGGCACCTCAGAGTAGAGAAATATAACCAGGTTTATAAAACTACAGTGTTTCTTCCAGAACAACAACAACAAAAGAAAAAGTCTGTTTCTGTCTCCAAGTTTGATTTGGATGAAACATGCACTAGGACTGACCCAGACCTGATTATTGGGAGGCCTATTCTTCTCAAACTAAGTATTATAAAAAGGATAACAATGTATGAAATAAATCAGGTTTCAGTGTCAGTTTCTGCTGCAGACTAGGGAAACAAATGCTTTAAGAAAGCATCTAGTATTGGAATTTGAAAAAAAAAAAGAAAATTTAAAATACTTGCATGCTGCTCTTCTTCTTGCATACCCCTTTCTTGAGCATGTTAATGTCTCTATGGCGTAGTCTTGAATACTGTGCTTTGATCACGTATTCCACGTACGCCAAAGACCTCCTGCAGAAAACTTATTAATCACTCATTTAAAATGGATAGCTCCCACCAACCAGAAATAAAATGTATTTGCTGACTTCTTACCTAGGGTCTATGAGGAAAAAAACAAGCATAGATCTACATGAACTAGGGCTATCGGAAGAGCCAAAGCTCAATTCATTGCACCTAACAATTAGACTGAGTGTACTTCTTCATTTCACAAAGCATTTGTCATTTAATATCATAGGACTGTTACGCAGGAGAACTATGGAAGGAACTTTCTGATCTTTGGATAGGAAAAGAGCAATTTCTAACTGACAGTGTTAATCTAAGAAAGAAGAATTCCTGGACACAAACCCACTTGTAATCCAATTTCTGCCTTGTCATTCAAGTCCTTATATCCCACACTCCTGTAGGTAGTGCTAACTGAAGGATGCAGTTTTGCATGTAACAAGAAAATCTCTCCCTGTCTGGGATTAGGTTGACCATGACCATTAAAAAAAAAAACCAACAAAACCCAAAAAAACAGGAAAACCAAACCAAAACCTTTTATATGATAAAATTACTCTTATACAGGAGTGATACTGAAAAAAAAATGCAATAATTGTCTCTGTAGTACGAATTCGCTGAACAAACTCTGAAAAAAATTCTATTTTCATTAGAAAAGCAGGAAAGTGTACAAATGGACCTTTGTCATTCTGAGTAGGTTAGGCTGAGAAGTAAAAATAAAATCCAAATTTATTGTTGAGGTTTTATATGCACACATAATTGTTGAAAATGTCTTAGACTATGTTGCTTTTCACAACCATAAAATTTGTTGGATAGCAGGAAGTTAACACTTACATTCACTGTATGATAGTCACAATCATCTTCTGTAAATACTCTTCAAAATGAGACCTTCTAAGTGAGTAGCCATCATTATCACTATCAACTTTTCTGGCAACAGGTATCTGTGTTCGCATTAAATCCAAGATGTTTCAGGAACTGTATTTATCTTGGCATTTTTTTGGCTCTCTAAGTAGATATCTAATGATAAACATAGTCTGCAGGGGATAAGGGAATTTTCTTCTTTTTTTTCTTAAGGTCAATAGTTTACTAATTCTATCACTGCAGACCTATCCTAGGAGGCTGTAAGTCCAAATGATACTAACCAAGGCTGAGAAAAAGCAAAAAAAGAAAAAACATACTCATCCATCCGACAAGCTTTAGAATTGACTGAGGATGATAGAATGGAAATAACTGAAGAAAAGTTTCTGCGATATTTCTGGCGACGTCCTGTTTTGCTTAGCCCTGTTTATTTGAAACTAAAATACATGAGATACAGACTGACCCAAAATTAATGATTAATATTTCTTTTATAGGTGGCTGCTATGATTATTGCAAAAGAGTTCCTGAAACTTTTGCAAAGAACCCTAATGGTATCCCTTCCAAAAATCCACAACTTATTTTCTTCAAAGCTCTGGGTAACTCCCTTGTTCCAAGACTGAAAAATAGCAGTCATGGTAGAAATAGATAGGAGAACATAGATAAAATGAAAAGGCAAATCTGACAATGGACTTGCTCTAATGTTCACTTCCAAAACAGTATGTTTTCTTACCACATGTTACTAGCACATTGCAAAATCATCCGTTTGCCTTTTCATTGAGTCTTGCTTTTATGAAGTCCTAAGGTTTAAATTTACTTTTATGCTTCAGCATAGGCTCAGCATTCCTGTTTAACTAGCAAACCTTTTTCAAAAAGGTAAACAATAAATCTAACCTCCATAGATAAACTCTCCTATTTTTGTTTGAAAAAAATCTGAGTCCTACATTTTATTTTATGAGATTTTCTTCATATGCCATGTGTTTCTTAAATTCAAAGAGACTACATTTGGACTACTGACCATAATACTAATTTATGGAAGTAAATGGATGAGTTGCAGGGAGAGACGACAGTTCATATTTTACTTTTGGTGCCTCAGTTTACACCATTTAAATACTTTCATGTCCAGTGGTAGGACACAGGACCATGTTTCTCAAAACTGGTCATCCTGTGAAGGATAGATTGTGGAGACTAGATTCTTAGATAAATTTCTGCCAAATAGAAATGACATGTCTTGACCACTCATTAATGAGTTGATATCCAGAAACCTTATAAAAGGAGGCCTAGGTGAAAGGAAAAAAAAAAAAAAAAAAAGAGTGCTAAAAGCCCTTATATACTGCCTGTACATACAATCACATTCACTTAGAACTCTTCTATAACCATCTTCTGGAAGAATGAAGTATAAGTGGTAGCAATGCATGGCAACGAGCAACCAAAGGCATGCTGACACACTGCAGCAACTGTAAATGACAGCCCAATAGTTTTGGTAGCTCTTACATTTACCAGGAGATTTTTCTGCCCGTAATATCTCTATCATGCCAACTTCAACTGCTTTGGGTTCTGCTATGGAATATATTTAATTTAAAATAAAAATTGCCTTTCCTAGAATTTCCCAGTTGTGGGAGATTTTACTTGTCTCTTTCTTGATCTGGACTAAAACTTCTAGGGATGTTACTATTTTGCTACAAGGAAAAAATGTTCATACTTAGGCCTTTCCTCAAAGGTGCATTGTCCTAACTTTCAGAAATCAATTAGACATTTGTGTGCATGTTGAAACGCACAAAAATTCTAGGAAAAAGTCGAACATTTGAACATAGCATTTGTTATACCTTAAGAAACTATTTCCACATCATCTTTCTAAATTAATAGTTATCTTAGCCTTCATTTCTGGCCTCTTCCATCATATTTTCTGCATAGTTTGTTGCTGCGTGATTTTGAGTCATATCTGAATATGTCTCACATATACATATCGTGTGTATCTTGCACAGATTTTGCTTCCAATATAGCCTTGTAAACTTTCTTCAGACAATGATTTATGCAAGGTATAAAAAGTGCTACATTCACATGTGAAAATTATACTACAATATTGTTCTCCCAGGAGCCATAAACAGATCAGAGTCCAGTTTGTGCTATGAAAAAAGAAATATGAACCTCACTGGGACTTTTAATCACAATATGCCGGCTCTGAATTGAAGATCCATTTTGTATCACGTCCCATTGGACTAACAAAAATCTGCTTGTTTACAGAAGTTAATTTAAAACTTTTAGCAGAAAAAAAGGGTACTGAAGGTGTTGCCCAGCTTTCAATCAAACTTGGTCTTATTCCAGACAAAAGCCAATGTGCGTCGGTTGTGCTGCATTTTCAAATCAATTGTTCAAAACCATAGTTACTATTAATTTTTATTTTTTCTCTGTGTTCCAAGATTGTTAGGAAATATCCTTACAGAACTGAGAATAATTTTATTCTGCAGAGTCTTCTGTGGGCATAGAGAAAAGTGTAAATTAAATTCTCATATGGTCTTACTTTTTCATTAATGGTTTCAGCCTCAGATCTGCACTGGTAAGTTCACTTAATTGCAAGAGAAGAGCAGTGAAGCCACTAGAAACTTAATTCTTCAGCACTGATTTTATTTAAACGGAATGCCATCCAAAAAAAATCTGAGAAATTACCATTCACAATGTCACTCCATTTAACAAAGAGAGGCTGTTGAGATTTTTCCAATGAAAAAAAAATTGTGATGGCATAAAACACAGTAAAGGGCCTCTAACCTCTCTGTATGGTTTTTGGACTTCTGGGTGAGGCTTGAATAAAAAAAAAATCTGGAGCTAGGTTATAGTTACATTAGGATTTTTGTTGACTATAGACAACTGGATAATCAGCTAGGATGCAATGCTATAGATTTCCAGATTATCCCCAAACATTTTTTTGATTATGACATTTGGACAATTTTTATATATTTGATAGAGTATGGCAGATGATTTCTTACTCATACTAGGATTGCATATGTTGGAGTGACAGCCCTAGTGGATTGGAAATATGGAATGGAGGGGAAGAGTTTGCCTCTAGGACAGATAGTGGTCATTGTTCTGAACGACTTAAATGGTAATGATAATGTAATAGGAATTATTTTATTTTTAAATCATGCTAATAGATGAAGAAGTGCTTTGGAAATAATTTCATGCAGAAAGGGAATGTTCCCAATCTGTGTTAAGACCACATACTCATCCACATACCATATTCCATGCTGAAATATGCATGTTAGTTACTATTTGCTAAACTCTAATTGGTACTTGTCCTGATCTGTCATTGATCTGATATATTAGATGTATATATTCAGATATATGTGTGGAAATCACTGGTCCATGCTCTTATGTCAGACAATTAAGATCTGAACTTCTCACTGCTGTAATCAGCTGTGCAAGGCTGAATTTGAATGCACAGGGCATCACTTGCCCTGGCTTTTCTTTGATGTCAGACACTTAAAGCCTGTATTATAGAAATCAGTGGCAAGCGCAGGACTTTAATTTCAATTTCTAATATTGTGATTTTTCTGTTTTGCTGCTTCTTAGACTCTTTAGATTCTTTCTTATATAAAATATTTAAAAAACATTTTTCCCAACCTATTATCTGAGAAAACTTAACAGAAGTCAGAGGATAAAAGAGCAGCAAAATCTTAGAGATCTTAAAAAGATCTTAAAAACTATACTTAAAAACCAAGATCTTAAGAACTATATAGTACTGTACAAATCAAATCTAACAATCCATCTAAGAATGGCACAGTGATAGATTCAAGAGGGATTGAGTCAATTGTAGTAAAGTAAGAATAGTCAAAATTGAGAATTGTCAAAATTTGAAGTTTCATACTTAAACATATATTTTAATGCTTTAAAATCAGGGTGGGTTTTTTTTTAGAAATTTTTTTTACGAACTGTACGGCACAATTCTGGAAAGAATTACTTAATCTACTGTTATATTACTTCATCATTTGCTTAATGTGCCTAATTATTATGAAGCTATTATGATACGACAGTCATATTCAAAATCATTACCTACCCCTGTTTATGCAGTTTCTAAATTTGTACTGTCTTCATGAGATCAAGCATAGCTAACATGATTAATTTCTGCCATCATGATAAACTGTCTCTGAGGTCAAGGGTCTTCAACAGAAGATTTTTAAATCAACGTTATATAACAGCTGCTGATATTAACTTAGAAAATAATTACGTGCTACTTGAAGTACTCCTGATAGCATTATAATACAAAGATAATGAAAGCACCTAAAATGAAATAAACCAGCTTAATTAGGATTCTAAAATTCTAAACATTTGAATACCTAGCTCACTCGCTGTCACAGAAACTACTGCCAAAACAAAATGGTAAAACAGTCTACATATTAGCTATTGTGAACAACACTGTCAGGTCTACAATAAAACAGGGTACAGTAAGTTCTTGTATCATGGTCATTTTGATTTTAAAATGCAAGTTAGAAAAACTTTTATGCTAAAGGAGAAACTAAAATTTCTAGACTTGTTACATTTTAAGTGATGCTTTATTTTCTGCATCAGATATTACTCATAAGGACACTTCAAAGACAAAGCAATACATTGTACTGTATTTGAGCTTTCAGAAAGAGAATTTAAGGGTATATTCTGAGCTTCTCTCTATAATATTATTTCATGTTTCTATGCTGTTATTCTGCTTTTGGAGAAGCGTGAACAATTTCAGAACAGATATAAGAAATATGAGATAGTATATGCATACATGCCCTTTACAAATATTCTGGTCATAATAGAACTTCAGAGTATAGGGCACACCCCATCGTATTATAGCATGCTTCAAACCCATTTTTTTTAAAGGATCATATTGAACATAACTTCACTTGCTGTCTTTCCATTAACCATAAAATTTAACCTCAGCTTATACATTCACAATAACTTCACTAAGCTTATCTTTTGCTTTTCTCCTGCTGCCATGTGCTCAATATAATCAGTCCCCCTGCCAGAAAGCACATGCTTTTTTCAGAGATACCAATATGAGAGTCAAGTAGACAAGGATGCTTTTAAAAATTTGCAAATAAGCCAAACAGCCATGAGATAATTACATTTCATTGAAGTGATTTTTATTCCTAAATGTGTTACTCTTTCCACCAATCACTAACAGTATTATTGCAAATGATCTGACCATATAGGCAGGACAAAATATATCATAAGTCATAATGTCTATTTGTCAAAATATAAGATGTATGCATTTTTTTAATTAGAGAGATTGGATTAAGAACAAATTTTTGTTCGAAGATTGTGTTCTGAAAATGCACAGAGAAGGTTACCCTAAGGGTTGTGTATGAAAACATCATGTCTTTAAAATGCATAAAGTCTATTGAGAGCTGACTAGAAACCAATCAACTGAAAAGAAACAAACAGAAACTTGGTAAAAGCATTCAATATTATCACTAGCTTAGTCCTCTAACTTCCTAATGCAAACAAGTCTATGACTTCCACCAAGCAATATCCATTGTTATCAGGGTTGCCTTCCCTCCTTTCTGGATTTTAAAATTCACAGAATCACAGAATCACAGGGGTTGGAAGGGACCTCTGGAGATCATCTAGTCCAACCCCCCTGCCAGAGCCGGGTCACCTACAGCAGGTTGCACAGGATGGCATCCAGGTGGGTTTTGAGTGTCTCCAGAGAAGGAGACTCCACCACCTCTCGGGGCAGCCTGTTCCAGTGCTCTGTCACCCTCAAAGCAAAGAAGTTCCTCCTCATGTTGAGATGGATTTTCCTATGGTCAAGTTTGTGCACATTACCTCTTGTCCTGTCACTGGGCACCACTGGAAAAAGACTGGTCCCATCCTCCTGCACCCTCCCTTTAAGTATTTGTAAGCATTGATGAGATCCCCTCAGAGTCTTCTCTCCTCCAGACTAAAAAGGCTCAAGTCCCTCAGCCTTTCCTCATAAGAAAGATGCTCCAGTCCCCTACCCATCTTTGTAGCCCTCTGCTGTACCCTCTCCAGCAGTTCCCTGTCCTTTTTGAACTGGGGAGCCCAGAACTGGACACAGTACTCCAGATGCGGCCTCACCAGGGCAGAGTAGAGGGGGAGGATAACCTCCTGTGACTTGCTTGCCACATACCTCGTGATGCACCCCAGGATGCCATTGGCCTTCTTGGCCACAAGGGCACATTGCTGGCTCATGGTCATCCTGTTGTCCACCAGGAGTCCCAGGTCCCTCTCTGCAGAGCTGCTTTCCAGCAGGTCAACCCCTAACCTGTACCGGTGCATGGGGTTATTCCTCCCCAGGTGCAGGACCTTACACTTGCCCTTGTGGAACTTCATGAGGTTCCTATCTGCCCAACTCTCCAGCCTGTCCAGGTCACTCTGCATGGCTGCACAGCCTTCCGGTGTGTCAGCCACCCCTCCCAGTTTTGTGTCATTAGTAAACTTGCTGATGGTACACTCTATCCCTTCATCCAGGTCATTGATGAATATGTTGAAGAAGACTGGGCCCAGTACTGACCCCTGGGCAACACTACTAGCTACAGGCCTCCAACTAGACTCTGTGCCACTAATCACAACCCTCTGAGCTCTATCTGCCAGTCAGTTTTCAATCCACCCCACTGTCCCTTCATCCAATCCACACTTCCTAAGCTTGCCTATGAGGATGCTGTGGGAGACAGTGTCAAAAGCCTTGCTGAAGTCAAGGTAGACAACAGCCACTGCTCTCCCCTCATCCACCCAGCCAGTCACGCCATCGTAGAAGGCTATCAGATTAGCCAGACATGACTTCCGCTTGGTGAATTCATGTTGGCTACTTCTGATAACCTTCTTTTCCTCCAGATGCTTTGAGATGACGCCCAGAACAAGCTGTTCAATCACCTTTCCAGGGATGAAAGTCTGTAGTTTCCTGGGTCTTCCTTCTTGCCCTTTTTGAAGACTGGAGTGACATTGGCTTTCCTCCAGTCTTCAGACACCTCATCTGTTCTCCAGGACCTTTCAAAGATGATGGAGAGCAGCCCAGCAACAACTTCTGCCAGTTCCCTGAGCACTCGCAGGTGCATCCCATCAGGACCCATGGACTTGTGGATGTCCAGTTTACTTAACTGATCTCTAACTTGATCCTCCTCAATCAAGGAAAAGTTCTCCTTCCTCCAGACTTTCTCTGTTACCCACAAAGTCTGGGACTCCTGAGGGCTGGCCTGAGCAATAAAAGACTAAATCAAAGAAGGCATTCGGTATTCCTGCCTTCTCTGCATCATCTGTCACCATGGCCCCTGTCTCATTCAATAGTGGGCCCACATTTTCTCTAGTTTTCCTGTTGCCTCCGATGTACTTGAAGAAACCCTTCCTGTTGACCTTGACACCCCTTGCCAGATTTAATTCCAAGGAGGCCTTGGCTTTCCTCATTTCATCCCTGCATACTCTGGCAGCATTCTTGTAATCTTCCCAAGTGGTCAGTCCCTTCTTCCACTTACTGTAAATTTTCTTCTTCCACTTGAGCTTTTTCAGAAGCTCCCTGCTCAACCATGCAGGTCTCCTGCTTCCGTTGCCTGATTTCTTGCTCTTAGGGATGCACCGATCCTGAGCTTGGAGGAAGTGATGCTTGAATATCAACCAGCTCTCCTGAGCCCCCCTACCCTCTTAGAGCCCTAACCCATGGGATTTCTCCAAGCAGTTTCTTGAAGATATCAAAGTTAGCCCTCCTGAAGTCATCCCACTTATTCTTTTATTATTATTTTTTATTATTTATTATTATTTTATTATCAAATGAAAATGTGACAAGGAGGCTATTTGCTCTTAAAAATAACTTATCTGGGGAAATGAGGGTATGGCAATGCTCATACCTGTTCCTTTTCACTGCAGCATGCTTACAATTTAATCCCAGTCCAGACTGATGTTCCAGTATCAAAATAATGTTAGTATTTATTAAGTAATCCTAACTTTGCTAAATTAAAATTCTAAATGTTCTTCTTTTTTTGTTTTTCAAAATTTACATTGACAGAATTTTTTTTTAACTAAATATTACATTTACATTGACCGGTCTCCAAGGATTTCAGGAAATCTGTTGGAGCCTGAGAGAACTCAAAATCTGTATACAATCTATTCTTATTTTAAATTGCATTTAGTGGAAGGGGGTGGGGAGTAAATCAGTCCTGAATGCAGAATAAAGCTTTTACAGAATTTGAAGATTAGGGGATAGGTGACTAATGCAGAGGACCCATGACTGCTAGAGAAATAAAGATCAGTTAGTAACCAAAGAGAAAACGAAGCAGCACATACATCAGTACAATTGAAAGTACAGTCTACCTCTAGGAATAAAGAATGCAAACCTTGCTCATAGCCTTGAGAACTCTTATAATGGAAAACAACAGTTCTGAAAAAGATCTGAAAGCAAGAGAATAGTGGACAGAGGAATGTGGTAAAGAATCAGTTACGCCTGGAGTTTTCATTGTGACACAGACAAAGGAGTTAACAAAATCCTTTGAAGGCACAAAAAGAAATGCATGTAAAGAAATAGAGAGGTTATGCCTCCTCTGTGTTTTGCTCAACTATAGCTGTCGCTGAAATTCTGCACCTACAGTACAAGAAAGATGTTGCAAAAGATGGACAAAGTCAGGAACGCCAAGTCATCTATGAAATCATTAGGTATAGTCATACAATAAACAGTATTGAAAAATCTGTTCATTTTTTTATGAATTTAATTAAACAGTGACTATGAATATATGAAAAAAAAAAACCCAACACTGAAAACTTTAATTCTAGTGTTTCCCATAGCTTTTAAAAATAAACTGGAATTATATCACAGGAAAAATCTACCCTCTTCCAGTTTGAGGCCATTACTCCTTGTCCTATCACTACATGCTCCTGTAAAAAGTCCCTCTCCAGATTTCTTGTAGGCCCCCTTTAAGTACTGGAAGGCTGCTATAAGGTCTTCCCGGAGCCTTCTCTTCTCCAGGCTGAACAACCCCAACTCTCTCAGCCTGTCTTCAGAGGACAGGTGCTTCATGGTAACCTAGACATAGTGTCAGCAGTGTTTCAAATATAAATGAAGTAAAAATATCTATTAAAACCCATTAACGTTCAGTTTAGTAACAAATACTTATTTATTCATGTGAAATATTCAACGTATTCCATGGAACTGCCTCTTTCATAGGTTTTGGGGATTCTGGAGAAACAAAAAAGGTACAATAAATATACTTCTTTTTATATGAATCACTTCTATGCTAAAATGATTATCAGGATGATACATTTATTCCTGTTTCTTAAAGCTTACAGTAGACCACCATAAAGTCCCTTTTCTATTAGTCTCCTCCATCATAAAAGAAACTACAGTAGTAATTTTAACAGATCCACAGAGTTTTGACATAAAAGAACTCAATAGCACAAGAAGCTTGTGGCTATACACTAAACACTGTCTATTTGATATGTGCTGATTAGTAATTTAGGATTTTCAAACTGTCAAAGTTCCTATGCTCCAAAAGCATGATTTCCTCTAGCAAAAACATAAAGTCACTGGAATTAACTGTTGGATTGCTTTTCTATTGTTATTTTTAAACACAATGTGTACTGTTTGGGTCATTACATTTCTTTCCTTTTTAAAACAAACAAATGAACACAAAGATGGTAAGTTTATCAGCCTAATTTCATTGACTTGATATTTTGGCAGAATCTTTGTATTATTCAAACTTACAAAATCAGTCCTGTTGTCATCTTGCAGAGCATTCAGACACTAAAGCACTCTCACGTAGCTTCGCTTGCTTACGGCGGGGTTGGAGAAGGGTTTTGAGAATCATCAGTCTTGTGTAACAGGAGCCATTGCTGAAGGCCTTACAGTTACAAAAGAGGTAATGAAATAGGGTAGTGATAGTAAATTTAGAAAGTACCAGAGCAGGCTTTATTTGAGGAAGCTAAGGGTTGCAGCAATATCACAAGGTACCTTCCTAGGTACGCGAGTTGCTGTGAGTCTCTAAATCCTGTCACACTCCATAGTATTGTAAGGCTAACAAAAGACTCAAAAGAAAAGGTGTTGTTAGTCATCATAAATGAGATTGGTGTGTCTTCCATAAAACAAAACATAAATACTTGAATAATATACCCTGTGGGTCCAATATGCTACAGTACCCACTTTAGCTGAAGTACATATTTTCACAATATTCTCAAATCATCAAGATAAATCACAACATCATTAAAACTAATCACAATCGGTATTTTCAGTCTGCTCCTAAACTCTTTGTTCTGTATTGATCACAAACGCAATGTTTGCAACCAGTATGATTCTAGCTTTGAACTCCTGAGAGAAAGCCCAGCTAAAACTAAGGCCCCACTGCAGCAGACAATATGCAATGACAAACACTCCTTGTCCTGAAGCCTTTATAATTTAATAGAAAACACAACAGTACTTTGCGATATGGGAGCGGTTCCTGAGATCGACTGTATTCTTATAAAAGAGCTACTAAATACTCATTCATTCAGGACAGATTTTAATATGTGCTAGGGATTCTGGTAGATTACTTAAAGACAAAAAGCTCTTGAATGGTTTAGCTTAATTTAGAAAGAATCTTGCCCTCTGGAAAGTTAGGTCTACTAAATCAGATTGCGCTTTTTTTTTTTTTTAAAGTTTACTCTAAAAAGGATTTTGCCTTTGAAGACACAAGCAAAAGTCTTTCATGCTGTTTTCAGCCTCAGACACATCTATAAAAAAATAACCCTAGTTGTGTTTTTTCTTAAAGGTGTCAATTTACTAAAATACCAGTACTAAAAACATCACATAAACCCTTATGAGCAAACCCTCCCATAAAGCCCAATGATTTACATACAATGTACAGAACAGATCTTTTCCATTTCAGCTATTAAAAACAACTGCTAAAGGAAAAATATCTTGTGCAAACTATTTCAGATAGGTGCCATGCTTATTGCAAAAGTATAGAAAGAAAATTTTTGTGATCAGAATTTTTAGTTTATTTTACTGTGATCTCATGGCTCCACAAAGACTGAACAAATGGAATAATATTTGGTTTTCATTCGAGACATCTGTATGGTCTGAACCATGGGACACAAGATGAGCTTCACAATGAGAGATAAATAGCCAGATATTTTAGCAAAAAAACATGGCATAAATATGTTCTTAGAGTCTAGCCACTAAGAGGGAACAGAAAACCACCTTGTCTTCCTATGGAAGACAACAGAACATAGCTATCCGGTGCCAACAAATCATGAAAAATACATAAATAAAACTGATCACCTAAATTATATTAAAAAATCAGTATCTATGTCCAGCTTTCAGTAAAATAAAACTTGTATGAACTGTCTCACATAACACAGGTGAATAATAGTTCCCATTTCCACCACACTAATGGGAAATTAACATTCAGAGAACCCTCTGTTCATTTTAGGACCTTGCAATTCAGAAACATTTTTTACTACAGAACCAAATTGTTTTCTGAATACTTTAATTACACTTCTAATACCACCCCAAAAAGCAGATCCATGCTCAGTTTCACTAGAACTCCTCTATAAATGTTCCTTTATACTACCTTTCCACAAAAATGACAAATAATAACTGATTTTGACTGTCCACTTTTGAGGGGATATGGTCAAATACCTCATAATACTGTGAAATTAGCAGATATTTGCCATCCTAATATAGTAATTGTATACTGGAAAAGCTGCTTAAAATATATTCCCTTTCATTTCTTCTTTACCTTCTCCTAGCATTTTTTGACAGGAGTGTTCTGTATAGATTAATATACTGTAAGGGTTTGCTGTCTTCATTAAAAAACAAAACAAAACAAAACTGAAGAAACCATTCTGAAATCAGCAAAATTCTGATATGTACATCTCAAATGTAATATAGTTACATGATGAGTACAACAGTCTATTACATTCTTGTTCCAATCAATGCATAAACTGGATTTTGCCACACTCCACAATTCATTACACATCCTTAAATCATTCAACAAAAATTGAAGCTTTTAAACAATCTGAGTATGTGTGGCAATAGAACATGTTTATTTCTCCCTTTAATCAGAATCAAGGCAGAATTACTGTTTGAATTTAGAAGATATTCAGCAAATGCAAAATATTTAGACCTATAAAACAGAAGATTTTTTTCTATAGTGGTCTCATTTCCATTGTCAAAAGTCAAATAAATTAAAAAAATTATTTAGTTTTTATAGGGTATTTTTTAATCCATTGCAACCTTAGATTTTGAGTGAGAAGCTACAGCATATCTGTATTGTGTTCATTTTTTAGAAGAGTAACTACGTAATACAATATTTTCTGCCTGTAGAAGTATAACAGAGAAAAAGATTGAGATCAAACAGTGTCTATTATAAATATCTAATGTTCTCCTGAAAGTCTGTCACTAGCTTTACTGAAGTAATATGACTTTTTTTTCTTTTTTAGTTTTCAGTTTTAAAAAGAAAATTAATTGCATACACCACTGCAAGCCAGCATGATGCAAGTGACAAAAATGAGAACAAGGTTCTTCAGGGAGCTCTGAACAGGACAAAAGAAAGAAGTAGCCTCCATCTAAAATGTTTTCTGACAAGTAATTGTTGGTAACGAAGTATTTGTTAACTCTTTAACAAAACAAGTCAAATAGTTTTAGAGAAACTACTTTTTGGAAAAGAATTAATCCAGTTTTCAGTCTGATTTTGTAAGTTTATATGATTGAGCTCTCTGATTATCTGTTGGTCTGTCTCCCACCCTAACCTTCCCCCATAGTTTTAAATATTCTGACTAATTTTAAACAAATTTGACAGAGGATTAGAATTATAAAAAATAATGACATTTTTATAATTTATTTTTTTTAAAAAAGCAAGCAGATAAAGAAAACCAGATACTATTGGTCACTAACAGAGGAGTAGGTGTAGTGTGTATACCTTAGTAAACAGCTGAGAATTCATACAAAAAAAACCCACCTTATAAAGCCCCCCACAGTGGAAAACATTTCAACTGGAACTTACAGATAATCACAAAACACAAAACCCTAAGAATTCTAGCTTCAGTACTTCTGGTGTTCACTGAACACACTGGAAAGACAATTAATTTAAATATTTTTTATTCTCTTCTACTACATGCAGTGAATCATTCAGTGAATTTTATCTTTGTACTGTGGCAAAATGTCTAATCCAATTATGAAAATATATTTATTTCAGCATGAATACATTACTCTGTAACACATTCTGGCTAGCATCAGTGCTGGTTCACTAGTACTACTAATCCCTGAATATTCAAAACCTGATGAAATATGCATTCAAGGGAGGGAGGAAGGAGCACACCTGAAGTAAATTCATTCTTAAATATTTTCAGGTTCTCATGTTTTCATAACTGATCATCTTTTCATTAAAAAAAACCACAAACAACTAAATAAAATTTTCAAATAAAATGTTAATTCAGTTTTTTCTGGAGAAGTTAATGCATCCAATGCTGTCACAGTTAAGTTTCAAATACTCTGGATATCTCAGAAAGGTCAGGTGACCTTCACCCCAGAAGTGCTTATTTTTCTTCTTTGTCTGCAAAGGAAGATCAGAATTACAAGCTCAAATACAGATGCCTACTCTGGACCTGTTTTGGTGAGATGGATCTCACATCCAAACATTAAGTAGCAAAGAAGTATGTTGGAAATTTGCTGTAGGGCAGAAGTAAATATTTTATTTAAACAACTCAAGCATGTTACCACTATTTCCACGCCTGCTATATTCTGTCTCCCTGTATAACATAACACCTTAGAGAAATAAATGAACTGACAAGTTTATCTGAAATGAACAATAAATAGTAAAATAGTCTAGCCAAAAACTCCATTCTTCAATATCCACCCATCACTGGACAAATTCATACCCATCTCCCTTGACTCCTCTCCTTATATTAACAAACAAACCAACACCTCCACAAAGGTGCCTATAAAGGTTGTCAGCAAAAATGAACTCATTGTAAAACACCTAAGTGCAAAAGACAAAAGACAGTTCATCACAACCTGACAAAAACTGAATTCAAAACTTAGGATAAGTAAATTTAGCTAAAGTATTTTTAGACAGATTAAGGGCAGATGCTGATCCTTTGCTGTCTGCTCTGCATAAACATTAAGGTTTTCATAATGTAGGTTTTTATAATGCAGGCTTTTTTTTAAAACAGTTCACTTTTTAAAAGCAACATAACATTAACCTGTTGTCTTGTCCAGCGTGCTTACTATATGGCATTACTTTATCATTTTAGTCTAAAATAAGATACTAACGAAAAGCTGTATGTGATGGATAGAGTTTGCAAAATCTGTTGGGATGAAAGGTTCTAAATAAGATTAATAAAGCTGTCCACGAAAAGGGCCACAGCAAGACCTATTTGTACTAATTTATATAACTAATATGTATAGAAAGTTATTTCCCAAGCGTCTTACCTTTCCCTGATTGTTTTATGTAAGCATTTTTAATGGCTAATTATTCACATCAGAAGACCTAGAAAGACTCCCAGGCTGACCAGTCATTAAGTGACACAGTTCAAATCTCATAAATTTGTCTTATCTTCACATCTATACATCAACACCCACAGATTTAATGATATGCCATAGTGATCTCTGATGCAATACGAGATGCACTTTTGAAAGACTTATGGGAGCAAACCAGATAAATGTTTTGATAGGCAAAAGAACCAATATCATCCTCCTTCAAAGCAGTCATTCATTTAGTCATTTCCAAAAACTTCTAAGACACGGTCAGATTAACTACTCTATTTATACCATGGCAAAAGAATTAATAAATTTGCTGAATATGAAGTTTATTATCTGTACATGTCACTGATTATAAATGTCCAGATTAGCCCTGAAAGTAAGACAAATTCATTAGTATGAAACAATTCCATCCTCCATTTCCTTTATCTTTTATAGACGCACAAAAAAAATGCTTGTGAAATGGGTATAAACCTCAATCTCTTTCCCAGATCCCCATGTGCTAGTACTCCATAATCACTTGAACTGGTGAGGATGAATCCCCCAAACAGTGAGGCAGTTACAGTCAGGTACCAGGAAGTTTGACTGATCCAGTCCAAGAACATTGTTTTCTCCGAGAGAGAGAAAACCCATGTTTATTCATTCTTGTCATATATAAAAATTATGTCACTATGCATCTACATGTGCTAATAGTTATTTCAAAAAGTTTCATAATGAAATGGTTGAAAGATACATCCTAATTAATTACTTACAAGATTTAATTCAGTTATCTGAATAAACAATGCCAGGATTTACATTAAAACCTAAATATAGGTATGCATTGTCATCTAATGGTGCAAGAGCAGGCAGAACCACATAAGCAACTTTAACTTTATTATTTCTCATAGCCTTCAGACATTTTAATGTCCTACTACTAGTAGCAATAAATTAATTAAAAACTTTTAATAGGATACAGTAAATTAGGACTGAAGAATAATGTAGAACTGTGTGTGGTAGAGAAGAATTAAATAACTGATATAATTATGAAACAATACTTCTTATAGCTTTACATGACAAGAAAACGTTTTTACTACAAATTCAGGATAAACTATTTTGATATTTCATGACTTCCACTAGTCGTAGCAACATCGGTGAGGAATCTTTTAACAGTAAAAGAAAGTTTTTAGGAATTTTATATATCCAGAAATGTATTACTTATAGACATTACAGTATTATTTAATATTTTGCTTGGCATAAGAAAGAAGCAGTAACTATTTTACTAGGAATTGTGATGTTCTCCCCTTACTAACTGAAAACGAAGTCTTTCCATCGCTAAAGCACTTCAGTCAAGAAAGGCCCATGAATTTGTTTTTAGGATGACCTTAAACCAGAAGAAGTGTTTTGCTCAGAGCTCACTTACATTATTTGAAACATTTCTACTGAGACCTCAGAAACTATGGACAAAAACCTGAAATCAATGGGATATCACTGAGTCTAGGTTTTCTTTCTTAGGGGCAGTGGCATGCTGCCCACTGAGGTGTTTGCTAAGAGGGCGGTAATTCAGTAAAAAGAAAACCAGTAAGCTTCTCTGAATAAATGATCCAGTCAATATGTAACTAAGAACTGATGGCATTCATGTAGGCTGGCTATCATGTTTAGAACATTTTACTGCTTAGTTCAGAACATTTAGTCAAAGTACTGAGGATGTGTGAAATTGTAAGCTGAAGCTTAAAAAATAAAGACTGTAGAATCTTTTTTTCTACATAATAGCAAGGGGTTGTGTGATTTTGGTATTAATAAAATATTAGCCAATAATACATTCCTGCCAGATATATATCCTTCCAGATATGGCCTTGCAATATGAAGGACATTGTAGTATGTACCATGATCATTCTAATTAAAGATTCATCTAAAACAATGCAAAATTGGTTTCTTATTGATTCCACAGTCTATATTTTCTATCTCTTGTAGAATCATTAAGCAATCATAGACATCTCTGAACAGAAAGAATATTTTGCTACATTTCTACTATTTCTCTGGAAATATTTCATATTGCCAAAAAACGCTAGCCAAAATTGAACCTGGTGGAACAAAATTGATTCAAATGGAACGAAACTGAACCATTGGAATCCAAATGGAATCCAAACTGGAAAAAGAAGAAGCAGAGATCATTGGCATAACCTTTATCACTCAGTAAAGCAGGAAATAAATCTAAAATACAAAATCTAAAATATGAAAGCCACAATTATTATATAAAAAATTTATTTTGACAAGTTTTATATTTGGGGGAAAACAGAGTGAACTATCCACCCATTTACCACTGTGTTTTCATGGTATGAGAATATATGGCCTCAAGCACTGAAACACTTTTTTTCTCTCATATCCTCTGATTCCATTTGTGCTGTATTCCAGAAAGAACTGTTTAAATTTAGTGGTTATTAAATCATCAATATCCATATAATCCAATTTAGATGTAAAAGAGAGAAATTATTAGCATGACCATGATTTTCGGCACTGAAGCCTCACTTCTCTCTATCTTTTTACTTTAAACGTCTACAAGACAAAAATGTGACGTTCCTGACATTATAGTGGAGTGGAAGGAAGGTCTAGAGAAGGCATGAGATATTCACAAGTCTTTTGTAGGCTTGGATAAGTGCTTTAAAATGTAAATGCTGGACAATTCAATGTATGAGAATTTAAGAGATCTGTAGCTTACAATCAATTTCTATATCCACAGTATCCTCAGAAGGCTGAGTATAATTAATAAGGCCACCACCCAATAATTTCAGAATCTTACTGATTATTTAAGGTCCTCTGTGACCTTAAAAAATAAACACAATATCCTTGATATTTATGCCTGTAAATGAAAGTAAATATTTGAGGAATGAATAATTATATAATAGTAATATTTTTGAAACAATGAAATTACAGAAAATAAAGTTTAGCCCTTGCCTGTTTAGTGTGAAGTACTCATCACTGACCAGTCACAACAGATTAACATCATGAACACAAAGAAATTGTTTCAAAATTCAGACGCAGAACCTAATTATTTTACTATTAAAAAAAACACACCACCTAAAATAATAAAATAAAGTTAAGCTTGCAACCCAAAAGTGGATACTAAATATAGACTGCTGAGCAATTCTTAATACCAGTGTATAGAACAAATATTCTGGATGTTCTGTATTTTTTAAATGAGAATACTATTTTTAAATTCTCAGGTAATGACTCAGGAATGTAACTTGACAGTCTAGTTCTGAAACTGTTGAAGAATTCACCTTGTTGTAGCTGTCTTTTTAGCATTTATCTATGGCATACAAACACCACCCCCCCTGCAAACCCACCCCACCACCCCTTCTTCTTTGCTTCTTTGCTGTATATTAATCTGGCATCAATTTCCAGTACAACTTGTAGTACTATTTTTTTTTTTTTTGGCATAGGAAATGGAATGTAGAAAAAAAAAGAAATAATAAATTTTAGATAGATGATTGCAAATTATAGTCTAACATTCAGCCATGGTAAGATCCAACCATAAAATATAGCACCTGAGCTACCTTGATGATATGTTATGGATGGTATTTCAGTTTGGATAATAGTGTGTTATTTTGAGAACTCATGTTCCAGAAAGAGGAATAAGCACAGGAAATAAGAGTCAAGTTGTCTCGCTATCATAAGAAAGCAGATTAGAAAACTGCAGCTTTAGTTTACCAAATGAGATCAAATAGGGAAAATGACTGTAGCCTGTAAGAACAGAAGGGGATAAACATCAGGGAGTAGATAAAACTGAACTACAACTCAGTCTTGGCACAAAAATAAATAAACTAAGTGCAAATGCAGAAAATTGAAGAAGTTAAAGTCACCAAGCATTAAGGAGTGAAGAGACAGAAAAACCTTTCAGTCAGAATAATGAGAGCAAAAACAATCTTTAACTGCTTTCAAGACAGAGTTCAATATGTTTCAAAGGGATTATATGATGTGTTATCTGTAAAACATCCTTTTAAATCCTGAGTCTCCTAATCATAAAAGAAGTCAATTACAATTTCTTAAAAACTGAAATGTGGTATTTCTTTTCAACACCACAAGTTCCGCTCTCAAAAAGTCTTAGTGAAAAATTCACAATAAAAGTATTTAAGTATTCATGACCTGAAATGAAACAAGTCTATTATTAGGTTTCGTTCACGTTATATATAATGCATAAATGTTGTTTAATATCATGCCATTGTGCAGCAAAAAACCCCCACCTCCTCTCCCCAAATAATCCTAAAAGAATGTAATTACCTCTTAACCTATATTAACATAATCACCTAATCATACTGTTGACTGTTTCATTTTACATTAACATTTGACTCTATGTATTTACTGAATGTTAATGAACACATTAATCTTTACTTTTCCAAAGTAGTCCGACCTAGAAATAGTATTACACATCTGAATGTTTTGTCTAATTTTTTTCTAAAACAGTTCCTTGTTGAATACAAGACTATTCACTTGCTTCTGAAAGCATCTTCAAACAAATCCTGTTAATTTTGAATATGGTACACTAAGCAGCATGATCTTATTAATAAAACAAGTTGCTAATCTAGTAAATCAAAACCCTCAGCTGTTTTAACTGTTTACCTAATGGAAATTCTAATGATCTCTTCTGTCAGCCTCACAGAAGCCTAATACTTTTCAAATAAGACCCAGCAAAATAAAGAAAGAATCAATGAAGAGAATGAGAACAGTGTAGCTTCAGACTAAACATTCTTTCACAAATAAATGTTAACTAACATTGGGTCTGCATTCTTGAGATTAGCTGGAATATTTTCACACTATGTGAATTTTCATTAGAAAGGTAGTTTTGTCTGTTGTACTGAACTAAATGAAATGTTTGAGAGACAAATTCGTAAGTTCCAGGGATTTCCAGCACAAGGGAATAGAGAAGAAAGAAAAAGCTTGATGGACTGTAAAAAGAAAATCCTGGTAGAAATCCATTCTGCAAACATATGTTCAAAATGTTCTCATATATTGCGTAAGAAAATAACAAATGGATAACAGATGAGAAGGAGGCTAGGTCAAAGGGAAATGTAAAACTGAAGCAGTCTTGCTCTACACGGAAATCTAAGCTTCTGCACAACAAGGCATTATCTCAGAGTCTTTCAGTGTGATGTTCAATTCAGTATGAACTTCTTTATCAATGATGGCAAGAAAATAATGTTTCTAATCTGTTGGGACTGTGAAATGTGCTACACATCCAGTGCATTTAAAATGTCTATGATACATCTTACCTTCGTCTGGGAAGTCTCAAAAATCAACCTCTTCTCAGAGAAAAAATATTGTTTTAGAAAAAGGTTAGAAAAAAGGAGACAAACACTTTTTCCACAGATGCATTTTTTTTCCTCTTAAGTGCTCATTTGAATCTGCTCAGGGATCCCAGAATAGTGCCGAGAAGGGTGATGGAGCAGAGGCAAAGCAAAGAAAGGGTAAGGCTCTGTGACACTGTATTACTATTCATCACATAGATACTCATGTCTTACTTTACTATTATATATGTTTTTCAAGGAAATGCTTACAACTGTGGGGCAGAAAAAGGGAGACAAAATTTCAGTGGAAATACACAAGCTCTGCTACCTTTTGCATACACAATAAAGAGCATCTTTAATTCCTTGATGACATTCTATTTTGTCAGCCAGATCTTAGACTTCTTCAGTGTTCGAAGTGTTGATAGTCACTTGCAGAAAAATATTTACCTGCTATTTTAACTATTTCAGCTTAATGTATTACTTAACAGTTATACCTTTTTTTTATACTTGTACCGCATGATTTGGTTTCCTTTCCAGTTCAGCAGTTTTACAGCCAAGAAATAGCAGCCTAAATCTTGAAAAGGTGACTTTATATATTAAAATTCAAAAGACATGATTTATTTTTTTAACCGTAGGCCAAAAAGTAGATTAGTGTTGCATTCAAAACAAAACTGTACCTTTAATGTTAGATAGACCTAACTTCTTTCAACCTGAAATCCAGCAATTCAATCCAGCAATTCAAATGTACAAATGCTGATTAGTTTAACAGAATTTTTTTCTTATGCACAGGTAGTAATTTATAACATGACTCCAGAGTTTAGTCAAGCCACGTTATTCAGCTGAACCTATCAACTTGCAAAACATCAGTTTAGAATTAATTCTTCATACCCATTACCATTTCAATCATACAAGAGGGAAATGAAATAAACTACCAAGAAACTAGAGTTATTATTTTCCTTATCATGCTCAAAGCGCTTGCAAGATGAAAAGCGTACAAATCGGAACTGGACACATAGGAACTAAGTGGCTCTTCTGTCACACTGCATTTCACAAAAAGCATCCTCAAGGTTCTTTGATTAAAATATGAAACAGGCAAAATAAGCAATACTTACAAGACACAGTTCATGGAATATCTCTCGTAGAGCTCAATGTTTAATCACATTTCTCCCACAAGATTTTAAAATTAAGTCTGATACTTCTGCTAGTTATAAGTATCAAATGGAAACTAATGAGCACTTTAAATAAGACCTAACAAATATGTAACTATGGGAGTACCACAATATACCATGTTATCCTGTATTTTACTTCTTTTAAAAATGTATTTTAAAACACACTAGTGAAAATTCTTGTTTAACAAGGACAACAGAAATATCTAACGAAAATTGCCACTGGCCACTCAACACTAGAAATCCTTGTTAAATGAACTGCAGAACTACACAGAGTACCCAGACCTGCAAATTTCTAATCACCGCAGAAAAACAGGAAATGGGTTAATCAAATCATACCTGGAGAAATTGGTTGGTTTTTGCGTGACCCACATCTCCAGCTTCTATCTGTGCTCTCGACAGCTTCTCTTCAGTTTCAGTTAGCCAATGATTAAAGCTCTTCATGTCACAATGAAAAAGCCTCCACTTTTCCAAAGACTTGTCAAACCGTCTGCAAGTATAAAAGGAGTATAAAGTGATACTTTATTTATTGACTACAGAAAAAAAAAAGAAAAAGAATAATGTTGGATGTCTCAGGTTAAATTTGGTGTGATGTTGATGGCATCATGTATTAGCATTTCTAACAGTTATATCAAATGGAAACATGGTAGTACTTCTGAACAGTGAAATTATCATTAAGTATATGTGTCACAAATCAGTGTCTTATCAATTATTTAATCCTTTTCAATGTTTCAAATGAATTCCATGGTCAAAACATGTTTTCAATTTACAGCTGTATTAACCTACATTAACTCACATCATAGGTACAACACTCACAGGCCCCAGTGTAACTGGGTATACCCCTCTGTCAATGTATTTAGATTCTAGCATGAAGAAAAAACCAGTGTGGATAAAAGGCTAACACACCTTAGTAATTTGCTGTAGCTACCAACACTGCAAACAGTCACTGCTGGCTAACATACTGGCTGTGTGTGTAACTATACAATGATTTTTAGATCCCTTTTCAGAGGGAAAATAGCTTAAAAGATCTATGATGCATCTGACCTACCATATTATAAAACAAAGGATGAAAAAATCCATAGACAGATCCTTAAATCCTTACTTCCCAACTTTAGTCCCACGATCCTACTATTATTAAAGGACTTTTTTTTTTTTTGGTAAAAATATGAATTGTAATATTATATGTAATGCAGATGCAAAAGACTATTTAATGGAAATTGCTGTGGTGAGAGACTACCCCAAAGGATCCCAGGCATATACTACAATTCTGCTCCAGTTTTACTGAGAGAAACTCATTTTGTTTGCCTCTCCAATGGATACATTTATTATTATTGCAAAGAAAATGCAAGTCTCTTCAAAGGAATTTCTACTTGTATTGTGTAAATTTAAGCATTTCATAAAGATAGTTATGCAAAAATAAAAATACCTGAAATACAAGGATAATTGAAACAAAATTGAAATATTAAAAAATAGGGTTTTGTACAATAAGCAAGGATGAAAAATATTACTACCGCGTCCGCAAGTCTACAGTCCACTACATAAAAGACTGTGTAAGTACTTCTGGCACTTTGGGAAGATCCAATCTGGTCCACAGTGACTGATTGATCTTCTTGTTCAAGATCTGATTGACTTAGTCACCACCAAGTACTAAGGAAATGAAATGAAGACAGAATTCGGGGTTTGTTTTTTTTTGTTTGTTTGTTTTTTGTTTGTTTTTTGTTTGTTTGTTTGTTTTCAGATGGGCTATGTCTTAACAAATTCGGTTATCCTGTGTTTTGGATTGGTGTTGAAATGTGATCACTAATCAGAGATTAGCTACAGTGCTTTGTTAGCAGATCATCATTAAACATGCTACTGTTGTTTAGTTTAATAATCCTTCTTTATGGGATTGTAATAGGTTTAGGGTGTACTTAAAGGATAAAAACAAAGATGCTCAATTATTTTTCTAGGAAGTAATCTGGTTCTGTATGGACAAACTATACGATTGTTTGAATGTTAAAGAGTTTAATTCACCAAATAAAATCACATTACGATCAGGGAATACAGACCATCTTTTCCATTGTACTGATGATTTTTTATTTTTTAGAAGAAAATATAAGTTTATCTTCTCTTCTATTGGTTATATATTGCCATCTTGGTCTTCACATTTTAAAACCTTTTAATACCATACAGTATGAATAGCAGTATATCCATTCATAACCATCTACAGAAGGATATATAGTTTTCCCTAGACCTCCTTTTCTGTTAGACAAAGAAGATTTATTTTGCTGAACACACCCATACAAAGATGTACTTTTCTTGCTTCTAACATACTGCATATGGTCACCACTTTTGATGAATAATACAGCAAGCAGTGAAACAGAGACTTCATACTTATTCTGTTACTTTATCTATAAAATAGGGAAAATATAAACCCACAATTAGCAATCTATGAGAATGATTTTTTTAAAAAATAGTATCTGATCACAGAAAGTAGTTGAGATAAAAGTATTCCTTGTACTGTTCTACTAATTTAGTCATAAGATGCTGAAGGAAAAATAATAATTATTTAATTAAAACTTTAAAAAACATTTTAAACGAAAATAACTTTCAGAGTCTAAATTCTGCACAGAAGAGTAGTCCTCTAACTATCTGTGAATCAACTCTCTTTGTTCCTCAAGCAGAACTTCGTTCATGGGCCCTGAGGTTAATAGCTGCTAAACACCAGAACCTTTATTTGATTTAAAAGAGAATAGTTACTGCTTAGTCCTATGCAGTCCAGATATGCATTCCAAACCACTCTAATAAATGACAACGTGTTCAGTAAATTTCATTGGAAATGGGCACAGACAAACTATCAGAATAGATCAGGTAACCTTTATTATATTGATTTTAATATGGCTTCACGTCTGATAAAGCCACAGCAAAGAAAGTGTCAGAGCTCAGCACTGATTGACCAAGTATCAGTCATGCCATTAATAGTGATGACAGATAAAGATGGAGAAAGATGCAGCCTGGGACAAAATAATATATCATAATATTCAGAATACAGAATCTTACTAGTTAAAACTAAAACATATTTAAGAAAAAAAAAAGACAAAGATCAAAAAGTAGAGGAGGACTCTCAGCTTTTATGGGTTGACAGCTTCCCAGAGAAGCTGACATAAGTCTCTTTGCTCCCTGTAAATTCCAGCTGTAGTAAGTTTTTAGTACACTGTTAAGCTGTTATTTAAATAGCATTCTCACAGATTTTATTTTGGAACCCAGTATCGACCATCTAATAAATTGTTAGAAAAGACCAAATACAAAATAATCAGTGCACAAAACCTGTGTCTATGTAAGAATGAGAAATGAATACAGAGGTTTATAGTAATTTCTACACAGTAGCAGTTGGTGGAATATCACTGTTGAGGCATCAAAATGAGTACTACAAAACATCTTTCAAGAATAAGCACAGCTCATGCACTCAAAATATTTTTGTTGAATACATTAGGGAAAAGTATAATTTGAAAACACATTTTGCAAAAAAAGCATTATGGTAATCAAACATCTCCTGCACTGCTGTAACATCTTACACCACTGTAACTTTCTTCTATGTTCTCTTCCCTTCGTATAGTATAACCCTCTTGAGATGGCTAGGTAATTGTTTCCACATTTGCCCTATCAATTGTGTCCTTTGCATTTTTCTCTCTTTGTCATGCAGTGATAAACTGGAGACATCACAGTTTTCAAATCACTGGCTTGAATGTGGTCTACTTTGCATTGCTGTTATGAAACTTGACAACAATCACAGTTGAAATATTATATATGTTTAAATTACGTTCAAAGAAATACATTGAGATTCCTAGTTGTTTATGACCGCTCTGCTTACCTACAGATGAACACAGGAGTAGTTCAAGATCTGTCATAAGTGTTGCATTTCTTAGCAACATTGTAAGCAAATAGACTATTTATCTGGTTAAAAATTGTAGTCACTCACCTAACTTATTTATTAAAATGACTGTGATCATTTATCAGGCTTATCATACTTTATTTTTCAAAATGAGTCAAACCATAACTGAAAGGCACATTATCTTTTTTTTTTTTTTTTTAACTACCTTACTCTGAATTACAAGGAAAAATCTTATTTTACATTTAAAAAAATCACCTAGAAATTAAAAGTTAAAATCCATTTCTTTTGGTCCAGTATGCTTTCTCATTTTGAACACTACATTAAAACAGCTTTCCTCCTGTTCCTCACAAAATGAAATTACTCTTCTCAGCATGAGGAAATTTATCAGCAGCTTAAATGCAAAAATTCAGTAGGGGTTGATATTAGTATCACTGAATTTGCATTCCAGCACTTGCAAATTGAATCTCCCGTCACTCTCCATTCTTCCTTTCTTCACTTTGGCTAATAAGAGTTGCAAAGAGAAGAAAAGAGAAAAGTTGCAGTGAGAAGATATGTATATTTAAAACTTACAAGTTTAAATACCAGTGCTTATTGCTCATGTCTTAAAAAAACTTATTACTGTCTGTATAATAAGTATAAGCCAATATTAAGCATCAGTAAAAATCAGAGGAAATTTACAGACACGCAAATCCACTAAAATTTAACACTCTTTCAGTGATTAACCGTACTTAAATACTGTTACGAGGATAAGAGAAAATGCAGTTGTTGCTGCAGTGGTAGGTGCAGGTCCATTCGAAATGGGGGTGAAAGGGGACACCACCGTGCAGCTTCATACTCACACAGTGTTATGGGACACCCCTCCCGGCTATACCTAAGTGAGAGCTTCCCCTGCTAAATCTGTGTATTACATCCTTTTACACACAGTACTACTTTAAATAGCTTTTTAAAAAGTAGAAACAGAGAGGCTTTTGTTTGTTTGTTTGTTTGTTTTACCATTTGCAATCCTGTTACCAGGGGGCAAGTTCAAAACCCACAAAAGGAGAAGGTTAATTAACTACAAACCTTGAGCAGCTAAGTCGCTGAAGTCTTGGCACAGTAGAATGTAGGTGGTAAAAATTCGTAAGTGAATTTATAAAAGAGCAATGCTCTGAGGACTATGAAAACTCAGAAAGACTATGGCTGCCCCAGGAATCTCCAAGCACACTTTTTGGAGGTTAGGAAAGTGTCATTACAGGCCTTGGAATTTGTATACTCTTACCTGGGGATCCACCCTTGTTTTCTGTCAGACACAAGTCACTGAACTAAAAAAACCCAGTATATCCATTCATCTGTGTCCTCATCTACTTAATCCCTTTCCTTTTGACGGGCATAAGTGAAAATGGTGCGGATAGTAGGTGACTGTCTGATATCTGGGCAATATTTCCTCTCTGATGCGTCCTCCTCTCCTGTTTTTCTTAGCATATGCTCCATAGAAGATGCAAGCGGGCAGCCTGAAGCCAAGCGTTAGACTCCATAGGGACTCCAGACTAGAATGTATGACTTGTATACATTGCAAAGGGCGTAAGCATTGTACATGAGCTCTGACACTTAGTACGGCAGCCTTATTCCTCTAAGTTGAATATGTTAGAGTTGACAAGTGAAAAACAACTGCTACACCAGCCTAATTTTTTTCTATATGCACTGACGCTCCAGCAGAGAACGTGTTAAGCAATGGCTTGAGGGAGCAATTTCCTTTTTTTCTCATTAGCACATAATGGATTTATTTTACCTCTGGAAAGCAAGAAAGCAAAAAGCAACCAAAGACAACTGCTGAGGTAACATGCAGCACAATTTACATTACGCCATTAAAATATGGGTGCTTTCCTTCCTTCAAAGATAATCACTCTACTAAGCCTTTGCACTTGACTTGCTATAAGCGAAATTTAATATTCCTTGGTGGTATTGTACATGAGACTGCACAAAGATTTACACGTGCCGATTTGGAAATGCTGTCAGTGGAACTCTATACAATGGGATTGAACTTGATATTCCATGTCCCAGGGCTGCCATTTTTAAGAAGCCATGCAAAGGTGGAAGGAAAGACCATTGAAGACAGGAAAGTCACAAACATGAGACGGGGTGCAAAAGGTTATTGGCTTGTTGTTGTAAACCAAATCTTAATTTTGCATCCGTGTTTCAATTAATTCCTTGGTATTTTGATAACATTTCTTGATAAACTTTGAAACCCACTTCTATGATACATTCCGCTTTAGCAAAACTTCACAGCCAGCTGGCCCACATGAAAAAGAACACTGTTAGTTATAAACTTTCCTAAAAGTCATGATTTATATCATAGAAATCATTATTGTTAGAGACATACACTCTTATTCATCATATTGGAAAAACATTCAGTAAACTTCATTTCTATACTGTTGCTAAACAATGTACTGTAGGATTATGCTAATATTAACCTACAAATTATGCAATTTTGTCAACTTGATTCAGCACAATTAGCACCTTGTAAAAATACACAAAACATCAAAGTAGTATAAATAATTATGTATTAGGATGTGAGAGCATTAACTTTAATACTTAAGGCCATTCTTACAGATAATAAAACAAGAAAACTTGTTTTGTCAAGCAACTTCTACAATTAAATTGCTTAAAGAAACAGCTAACCCATTTTCAGAGGTTTTGATGTTTTCATTTTATTTCACAGAATTCATGTCTTTTGAGTGCTTAATTTACATTTAATTTACATATCCTGTCTGCATTTGGACTAAAAGTGATGCTCTTATTTTAGACACTGCTACATCTAGATCTGGCTCCCAGGTTTTGCTGTAGGTCCATTCTGGGATGAGACTCACCTGTACATATTCTATTCACACCCCTGCATCCTGCCTTTCATCCACAAAATAGCAAATGATGAGAAATAAAAAGTAAACTGCAACCAAAATAACCATAACAATGCCATCTATCATTACAAAATGCATTTTCTCTCCTCTTCCCAGAAAGTAGGTTCTGCAGCATTACATATAAATTAAAAACATTATAAATTACAATTACATTATAAACATTTTTATATCTTGAATTATATTGATTGTTCTTGCCCCAGTAGTCTGAAACTCAATTTCTGATCATACAGTTACTGATACTGTACCATTCAGTGTCAATCACTGTACCACAGACAATTACAATTAAATTGGCTATGAAAATGCAAGATCATGTCAGTCATTGCTGGTTTTTAGACATGCAAATTCATTTTTATGAAGCATGAGAGACAAGTAAACTTAATAACCATTTACAATCAATAATTCTACAAAAACTCCATTGGGTTCTAATGGATGCCATGCGTCAACAGTGTAAAAAGAAACACTCCATATAATTTATAAAACATACATTCTTCTCCCACACTAAATAAGGTTATTTATTACGCATATGAATTTGAACTTCAAAATTCCACCTTTTTTTCCCTTAAAAAGTTCTCCTTCATCAGAACAGAGGTGAAATGTGTTTTAGAGAACTTTGCCTAGACACCTGGATTAAAAGTAGGTAACAACTTTTTGCTAGAGCAAATAAAGAAGTACTTGATTAATTGTGACCTAGGTGAGAGAGTAGCATATTGCAACTCCCTTATACAAAATAAATTATTAGTGCAATTGGTAATAAAACTACAAATTTCATAGCTTGCCAATGTGAAACTATAAAAAATTGCCATAATAAGAAATCCCCAAATCAAACATTTCACATGAAAAGAACAGTGGCTCAATTTTACAGAAATCCAAACTAATATTTCTGCCTGCATGTAAAGAGTATGCACACATTTCATCCTCACAATGGGTGACAGCATACACTGCACTTCTACCCAGGATGCTCCAAGCATGTTATTATTACCCACCCTACGGTAGCATCCATCTGATAAAATGAAATATGGGTGAAAAATTGCATTCACTTCTGAGTAACTGTCCAGGTGCTGTGGGGCCCCCTCCAGGCTCTCCAGACTCCTTCACCCCCACCAGGGGGTCTGGCTTGCCTAAGGCCAGCTCCAACTTGGCACAGCAGCATGACCTGTCATCAACCTTTGGTGAGCCCAGCTACACACCGAGAAACCTCATCTGGGGTTTCTGCCCAGGGCTTCAGAGCCATACCTAAGCTCAGGCCCACAGCACACCTTGCTCACTGCACCCGGCCCAGCCTGCTCCCCACTTCCAGCCACGGTGGGACCACTGGGAGAGGTCCCTGCCTGCAGTCCCCTACCCTAGCCTCACTGTGCTCTGACACCCTCCAGCATTCCATGGTGGCAAGGGGTGTTAGTCAGCCTAGCCTGCCTGGCTGCACCCGTGCAGACCAAGTGCCCATTAACTGCTGGAGCGCATTAGACAGGCTCCTGGAGAGAGCCTCTTCCACCTTGGTTTCATCTGAACTGAAGCCAGTTTGTGCACTTTTCAGTGTGAGACAGAGCACAGCAAGCAGGAGATCCTGACCCAGATTAAAATACTTGTGGACATGTTCTAAGTCAGTACCGTGAAACCCAGCATCTCCTTCTGGCTCCCAGGTTTTGCTGCTGAATACATGATGTATTCCAACACGGTGCATCTGCCGGGCAGGTCACAAGTGTGGTGCCTGCTCTACTGCACTTCCAAGTGCTTTCTTTTCAGTTTGGGGGCAGGTGTGATGAGATAGGTACATAATTTTTAACTTGGAGTAATCTCATAAAGATTGAATGTGTTCTAAATTGTAAGACTAAATTAATAAAATTCTACAGCCTGGATGCAGAAACAGGTGCAAGACCCAGAATTATAGAGAACTGACAAGTCATATCCCATTGGGGGAAACCAGCTCTCACAAATTCCCCAAATAACCACCATAATTCATAAATAAAAAATTCATGTTAGTGAATTTGTGGCCCAGAGCATGGTGTGTAATGCAATATTGGAGGTATATATTACAGGATGTCCCCTCAGCACTCCCCTGTAATTACTACAAAGTGCTTAAATCCTAAGATTTCCAGTGACAGAATTCTTAGTTCAACCTGCAACAACACATGATTTATCCTCCAAAATTGTCCTGTTCAATTCTCTATATTCACTGCCTACCTCAAAATCCCCCTACAATGGTGGCTTTGGAGCAGGAGGAAGAACAGAAAACTGATGATAACCAGTTAATGCTGGCTGTTGACTCCCTGAGCCTGTGCGATGTTATTTATCCCATTTAAGGTGTGGCAGATTTGTACAGAAATATGTATACTGGCCTAAGAAAATTAGAGTTCCTCATTTCACTGAAAATCATAGTAATAACAGAGTACTTAGCATTATCTTCTTAAAATACTGACACCTATATTTGCGCTAGGTAGTTTTTACCTTTTAGGGTTTTTCAGTCAGTTAAAAACCTTTTTGATAAGTGCTTGCTTTTTTTAAAGTTTATAATAAAATTTCATTTAAAACAGCTTTTCCCTTTCATTTGGAGAATTCATTTCAGATCAGAAACTGAAGTCCAAGTAACTGTTACTAGGTCTTATTGTAAGAGTAGCATATAGCAAACAGTTCTATTTTTCTGAAACTGAAATGTTGATGAATGTTACAGAAATAATAGGAATGGGAAAAGCAGAGAAAATTGTATTAATACGAGAGAGCATGCATCATACTGCTAACTAGGAGAAAATATTTCTGAGTCATAAATAGCCTGTTTGTATAAAATAACTTACAGTATCTTTTCCATGTTTAACAAAAATATCTTAAATAATTCTAATACCACTTAGTACAACAGAAAAACAAACAAAACCCCCTACTATACACAGAAAACATATTTTTCAGTAACATTAAACCTTGATAAGTATTTTTAGAGTGGTGGCATTTGAAAACTTGCTTTTTACCTTTTACTACTGAAAATGATCATCTACTGTAGTTAAACAAAGTATTTGCAATATTTGGGATAAACAGGAAAATACAGTACATTTTGTGGAAAATTGGCTGAACAGTAAAGGTTACCATAACATTGGCAACTATTACAATCTAAAAGTTAAAAAAATTAAATGGGGTGCTTATGAGGGATTTTATATATATATATATGTATATACACAAATATATATTCTCTAAAAATATATACATTCTAATTCTATGTATTAATTTAAAAACTAAATGTTGAGTATTATGCGTATTAGTCTTGTGACTAATGAAAGACCTTAGACACTGTAAATCATAACTTATCAAGCTAGAAGTTCTTCATGAATAAACAGCAAAAGCCATTTTCGCTAAGACATATGATTGTACTACTGGTAATATGGAGAATTTGAACACGTGCAGCTGCCTAAAAGGGTCAATGTCAGGAAGTTATTCTAGATAACATGAGTTAGAGAACAGGCTGCTCAGCAAGTTGATAACTCAGAGAAAAACAGAAGAGTAATTGCTTTCACTCTGCCTGTAAATTTACGAAGTTGGAGACTAAAGACCCAAGCAAAGTGCGTACATGTTACTACAAGCCTAATAAACATTTGCCTTGTCATTTATCTTAAAATTAATATAATATATTGCTTGAAAAATAAGACCTTCTAATGACAAAACCCATGTATTCTTTGGTGACCTGGAAATACATATGCTTAGGATAATCTCCTTTCCTCTTTATGTTGTTGATTTCGGGCATGCTCACACCAATACATTTTCTGGATTACATAATTGTGAAACTCAAAGTAACAAAGCAGTAAAAGATTTTAATTTCTATAATGATTTAAAACCAAAACGCCTTCCCTTCAGTTTTTCCAAGATTGACTGTATGCATCCATTTGGAAAGCGGAGTGCGGTACATGTAATGCAGTAGAGAGTCTCAAATGTGTTTTCAGAGCAGCCTGCTGGCTTTTTTGAGTGAGACTCTTGACAACTGAGGTAGCCTGGATATCCAGGAATCCCTGATGAATGGCTACAGTATCTACATGGACCAAATTTACTGCATATTACCCCCCCTCTACTCCGCTCTGGTGAGACCCCACCTGGAGTACTGCATCCAGCTCTGGGGCACCCAATATAAGAAGGACATGGGACCTGTTGGAGAGAGTCCAGAGGAGGGCCATGAAGATGATCAGAGGGCTGAAGCACCTCTCCTATGAAGACAGGCTGAGAGAGCTGGGGCTGTTCAACTCCAGGGAGACCTTATAGCGGCCTTTCAGTACCTAACGGGAGGCCTACAGGAAAGATGGGGAGGGAATCTCTTCAGGGAGTGCAACGATAGGATAAGGGGTAATGGTTTTAAACTGAAAGGGCATAGATTTAGATTAGATATTAAGAAGAAATTCTTTACTGTGAGGGTGGTGAGGCACTGGAACAGGTTTCCCAGGGAACCTGTGGAGGCCCCATCCCTGGAAGTGTTCAAGGCCAGGATGGATGGGGTTTTGAGCAACCTGGTCTAGCGGAAGGTGTCCCTGGCCATGGCAGCGGTGTTGGAACTACATGATCTTTAATGTCCCTTCCAACTGTAACCACTCTATGATTCTATGATATGGACAGCATATGTTGCAGTGGCACTTCGACCCTAGGTTTCAGATCTTCTAACTGAAAAACAGGCAGGTAGACACACAGGGTCAAATTGAGAGGTAAGAAATAGTTACCCTTATTAGCTCAGCCAAACTGACTACATGATTTGTAAGATTATAATCTGTCAGTTTATGATTTATTAATTTTGTTAAATTATGATTTGGGAAATAAATTAATTCAAGCTTAGTTCCACCCCTACCCTTTGCTTCTCGCTTGTCGGCTGCAAAAAAGAACAGGAGAATTGTCAGACTGTTGAAAGGTGGGACATGAAGTAGGGGTATATGGACAGAGGTGCAAACAGCATTTTTCCCTGCAAACCCATACCATTAAGGGTTTATGGTATCTGCAATCAGAAAAGAGTACTTTAACAAGAGGCACAAGATCCCATGTTTGATGTTAAATGATCCAGAAATAGGAGTTACATTATCCAGCATTACATATGCATGCACTATATTTCTTTTTTAAATATACACATATGTTTATGTGTACTACCATATATATGAATACATAGACACATATATATATATACACTATACTAAATATACTATATTTCTAACATCCATCCATCAGATTAGAAAGCTTTGCAGCAAGAAGGGAGAAGTGACAAATAATCTTGATGAGGAAAATAAAGTTGCTGAGACTTTTTAAGATCACAAAGTTACAAAAACTATTAACTCACAAACTGCACAAAAAGAGGATTACCTCTACAGCAGTTGGGATTGAGATTCATCTGATCAAATGGACCTCAACGTATCTCAGAAAGCCATCTGGTCATTTTAGTCTTCCTTTACAGTCAACACAGAGAACAAGTAATATAAATATCTAAATTCTGATACAGACAGTATAGATATAGTGCTATGTACATGTATACTGAAACTGCAGTGGCATGCGTATTCACTGATTCCCTTGATACTGAAAACACTTTCAATCTTAGCAATATCCAAAGCAAACATTCACATTTCTTCCTGTTCTCTGAATGCAGTACAGAAAGGACAAAGTGAATTCTGTGCATCCAGTATTTTGTCTAGCCCCACAGTTTTTTGGCCAAAAGGAGTCCAAAGTCATATGAAAGCAGGCAGTTGTGAACTTTAACATGTTCAGCAAATACAACAGGAATTTGATAAATATTGATAAGTGACTTGTTTCTCCTTCAACTGCTTGCCCATGTGTGTACAGTCACCTCGTGCATGACTTAAAGTAAGACCACTCTCAAAACTGACAGCTCCAGAGTGCTTTGGGACATACAGTTTTCAACCTCCCACTATGACAACATCATTCAGATCCTCTAGCATCCTAAGCACTCTTGATTAATAGACTCCTAAGAAGTGACTCTGACACTGAATGTACTAATTTCAGAAATCAGCTGTCTTTCAGTACAGATGAAGGGACTCCAGTCACCATACTTGCTTGTACAGCACAATTTAGGAGTATTGTAACATGCTGCCGTTGGAAGTTAAAGAGGAATGCATGACATGATCTGAAAATCCAATATGCTGATGCAAAATTTAGAGATTAAAGACCATTTCCCCACAGACTAGCTGAACACATTTCCAGGCAAGGAAAGAGGTGTCTGGATCTGGTTGGTTGCTGAAGACAAATGGGCAGCCAGAAGGCTCAACTTGTTATCACTGAATAGGAATAACGATGGATAGTGGAACTAGTTTTTATACACTTAGACCATGCTTGGGCTGTCTGAAGCCATGCCAGGGTGCATACAAGGGCAGAGTCAGCAATGCAAGTATATGGTACCGCTTGGTCTAACTCAGGAAAATTTATAATGACTGGATGGAAAGAAAACCACTATCAGTTCTGGAGGTAGCTCTCAGAAGCATAAACTGTGGCTGTCCAGTACAGGTCTAGTTAAGAATTCCATTCATATCATTCTTCTGTCTGTTCATCATTGATCTCAAGGAATAAAATAGTTGTGAAGCTAGCTCAAATTATGCAAGCAAGTTATTCATTAAAAAAATTGTTGCTGAGGTGACGCTAGAGACCAGCTCTGTACAATGTAAGATGGTCCGCTACTGCTGCAAAGGCCTTAATAAATCTTTCTGGGCAGTGGACTTTGCATATCCTATTCTTCAGTCATCAGGGGAAAAAAAGCAGAATATCATTGAAACATTATAAGGTTATGCAGATTAAGACCGTAACATGTAAGTTTAATGCAGTTTCTGTCTTCAGTTATCTCCTACCTGAAATCACTTTTTTTTTAAGAACGTACAAGCTAAAGAGAAATCTAGTCTTTTGGGAACACAGCAGCACAGCAAGAATCAACAGAAGCTGAACAGACATAGCCCGCTTATCAGAGAAAGACGCTCACATATTATGAGGCACTGATTTTTCATATAGTCCATACGTCAGTCCCACTGGATAGTGAGAATTAGTCACAAAAGAAAAGATCTGAAATGGAACTTAAAAATAAGCTTCATTTAAAAAGACTGGTTCAGTTTAACAATATTTATTCACTTACAGTAAAGGAAGTAATTAGCAGAATATATGTGTATTTAGATTAGCAGTGTTTAAATTACTCACACCTATATTATAAGTTTGTTTACTGGTTCATTTAAAGTCCACATCGAGATATTAGAGCTCTATTTGATAATATAATGAATATGTTCTGTTTTCCTCTGCTTTGAGTACAATAACTTTTACTTTCTTGTACAACAACATGAAATTATGATCCTAAAGAACTATAGCAAGATTCCAGGCATAAGAAATTATGAAGAAGAGGGAAAGATGAGATTTCTAAGCAGTTACAATTAATTTCTAGTTAAGTGTCCCAGTTGGAGATATTTTTAGTTAATACTTGGTAATTGAACTGTCAGGTATATTAAAACAGACTAGATAAAAATGTCCATACTTTGCCACTGCTACTGTGACCTAACTATTTAATAAAGCTTATTTTACTTCTTTGTAGATAAACTAGCCAAAGAAAAGTGGTGCATGAAGCAATACAGAATATTAGTAGTGCATATTTCACTAAGTGAAGTTTTCATAACTCATATTTTGATGTTTTAGAGAGACCCACTTCGGTATGAAAATTCACAACTATAAATCTTTTTGGTATTATATCATAGCAGAAAGCTTTGGGCGTTTTACTAGCATAAAGAGTTAGGCAGCATGATGGAGCTGCCCATCTTTTAAACATGCAAACATGGTCATGTTAGGTGGCACATACTGAATTTGGAGGTGTGCTTACAGCAATAAAAGTACTAGAGACTTTATCGCCCCTCTGTGGCATACAAAACCATTAATCAGTCACGTGAGAGATTAAGCCTAGGAACATTTTCGGAATGATGTACATTTGGCCTATTTCTTTGTGCAGCTGCAGCCCCTGGGGCATTTTCTGTGTCATAAAAAAAATCCTGAGAACTCTTTCTAGGAAAACTGTCCAGGATCCACGACAAGAACTTTAAATGTTATGGAATACAGGCTTATGTTGAATTGAACGTAAATCTTTTAATTTGCCCATGAAATCAAGGTGTTTGGAATTTGGAGATAAATCTTCCAAGAAAGTCTGTGTTTTTCCTTAAAAGACAATAATTAGATAGCTTGGACTGTGGCAATGTTCACTGTTTCATTAAATTTACAGAAAAGAAAATCTAAGCAGGAAAGAATACTGACGAAGGTTGTGAGCAACACATAGGGGAAGAAGTGGTAATATTTCTGCTGCAATAATATAAATGTCTCTATTTCAATACTGATCCTCTTTGTTAGAAGGAAGTATGTCTTCTATGATTATTAATATTTAGCACAATGAACAACTCAGCTTTCACAGGAAAAAAATGAGATGCTCTTACGAGCAATAAGGTAGAACTAAAAAGTGTGGGTTTACAACAGGGACTAAAGTAGCTTTAATTCCCCTGCCCTTATTAATCATATTTCCCACATTACCTTGCGGCTGGCATCTCAGGGATTTCCAGCCTAGCAACATATTTTTTCTCCAGCTCTTCAGATCCGCTTGCCAGATACATGAGTTAGAGAGAAATGGCAGTCTAGGCAGCAGCCAGAAAGAAATGGCAGTGTCTCCCTGAAAGACAACCTGATATCCCAATCCCATTCATGGTACGTGACCTATCAGCGGCTGCAAGAGAATCGTTAGTGTTTCTACCACTGCTTGGACAAATAACCAATAATTTCAAAGTATGGTTACATTTTGCTTAGAGTTTGCCGAACTGCAGTTCTATGGTACAAACTTACTTATCAGTAGAAAACAGCACTGAAAAGATTTTCACAAAAAGATCTTGAGATTCCCCCCACTTTGTCTCCAGCGCTAAAGAAAGTCTTGAAAATCCCTTCTTGCTTGCCAGAGTAACCAGCTAACTGCAGTGGAAGCTCCTGCAATTGGTTCTCCACAGATACTTTATTCCCCTTCCTTCTGTAACTAGGAAACACAAAGCTATAGTCCCTCGAGGATAAAGTAGTGACAGCAAAATAGCTCTTTAAGCTACAGCAACTTCCCCTTTCAGGGAGGGGAGAGGGCTGTACAGTTCCATTTACAAGATGACAGTCAGCTTGATTTTTCCAAAAAGAAAACCCTTAAAGTAGTTTTAAAAAGTCTCTCAGTCTCCTGCCAGTTCCTGGGGATCAATACAGCATTATCCCATTAAACCAATCTCTCCCAAATCACTATTGGAAAAGACATGCTAAGTTGTTTAACTAGGGAAGAACAGTTCTTTATGATCAAGCTGTGGTAAGCTATATTTTTAGTTCTCTGGGCTCCGATTATTTCTGGTTCAGTCCCAGGTAAATCTAGTGATTGTCAAAGGCACATTCCAGCATCAGCAAAGAACGATACTGATCCTAATGGGGCTTCTGCAGTAAAGCATCTGTACAGAATGGACTGAAATTATTATGAGTGGTGTGTAACTGCAGAAGGAAGAACTAGCTGACTATGCATATCATGCTATGTAAACACAGTTTAAAAATACTGCAGTCACCCCAAGATCTGCCTTATATTTCTTAGAGATATTTTACTGTCATTGTTCGTTTAATGATAGAATGTCAAATAAGTAGAATGAAATTTTAAGAAAATGGTGTTTAAAATTCAAAAGCTATAGCTATACCTACTTAAAAAAGTAGAGCAGGTGTTTAGCTTGCTTGAAATTAGGCAGAAAGAAAAGGTGCTGCTTATTTATAGACACATACATACAAAAGAAAGGGAGGGAGATGAAAGGTAGAAGGAATCCTACTGCTTTCTGTGCTAGCCAGGAAAAGGCTCAATAAAACAAGCTGCAGAAGAATAAAACAATCTTTCTTATTTTTGGACATTACCCCCAGGGAAAAGCTTTGACATAGCAGCAAAGACGACTTACCTATGCTTTCCTTCCCTTACATGGCAAACATCTCAAGGCTCCACTTCAGGGGGTTTTACTAGATGGAATTACATCCTTGTATTACAAGGTTCTGTAATTAATTTATTCTACTTACTATAAATATGTCTCAGTAGAAAACAGGATGACAGAAGGAGCTGCATATTAGTAGAAATCACATACAACACACCATTTATATTACTTACAATATCAAGAGTATTAAAGTGAGAATCTCTAAAATCATATTTAAACCTAATTGTTAGATTCTTCATTGTCACAAGTAAAATCTTCTTGACATCTTCTATGTAACTTTGAATAATTTTTTGGGTTTTTTTTTCCTAATTCCACAATTTAATTCAACAGCCATCTCCATATAATAGTTTAGCTGTGTATGTGCAATATACATATGCACGCTTGTCTTTCTCTCTATATATAAAGGCTTTATTTCAATTTTTCAGTCTTTGCCTGGTATATACTGATGACTTCAGTGCATAATTTACATTTCAAAACATACTTCAAGTACAAAAATGCTGACTAGAGAAAATGTTTAAATTCAGGGATTACCACACCACTGTAGTCAAGATTCCTTGTGCTTTTTACCACTAAGTGGCAAAACCAGTGATGCAGTAAGAGCCCAGGACTAAAATTCAGACTTCCCACTCAGAATCTGTGTGTCACTCTGGGTTAGTAACCTACCTTTTTTTGACTGAAATAGTACTAAAACCTAACTGCAAAAGATTTGCGCAGATGGAGTGCAAGATTAAATCTGTTTACCACTGTCAAGGCTGAGGTGGCTGGGTGCTGGGTCCTGTCCAGGGTGCACATATGCTGTGTAGTCTTCTACCTTGGCTAGTCACACAGAAACAGCCCATCTGCAGTAGCTCTGCTACTCAGGCGGTTGGCTAGATCAGGGGATATGTAACTGGGTAACGTATGAAGATTTGGGAAAGCTGTAAAAATTAACCAAACCTAGTAACGCTTTCCAAATCCACTTGGCTAGTGATGGTTGTCATGGCTTTAATGCTTTAGGCTGCAGTCAGGCTTCGTCATTCTCCATTAGTCACTGGGCTTAGAAAGAAGCAGCACGAACACACACAGGCCTCCTCTTTCGAACACTCACAAGATAAATAGTAAAACAAAGTTCCCAAGGCAACAGCTGAGCTGGAACCTCTGAAACCAGCAGAGTGCCAGGGCGCTGTGGGTATCATGGCCTTACTGGCCCTGACCAGCCTCACTGGGGCCCACACCCCTGCCCATGGGCCCAGGAGCCCCCTTCCAGCTCAGGCCTGGGTCTGATCTACAGCATACGGACCTTGGACCTATGCTGTAGTTAGCTTGTCTCCTGGAAGGACCCCTAGCCTCCACTCCTGTTGTTGGCCTCATCTTCTGGATGAACTTTGGGCCTATGCTGCAGCCTTGTTTCCAGTCCTGTCTCTGGCCTCATATCCTTTGGCTCCTGACTAGGCCCCTAAAGTGGCCCTTGGCCCTGGTTCATCACTTTTTGCCTCGGCTGGGACTATCCATGGACCCTCTTACCTGCACCCACCTCTGCCCTCTCGGGTCAGATGCTGTGGGACTGTGCCCCAGTAAGGGCACTGCAGGTACTGGGGTCACCCTTGTCTCCTGGCTTGCCCTCTCTTGTGGAAGAGTCCTGCTCCTCCTGCTACCCGACACAGAGCTCCTGACCTACACTAATATTGTATGAATACTGACCAACTGTGCAATGCAAAAGTTTCATGACTATACCCTGGTTTAGCATGGCTGTTGCAATCAGGATTTTCTGTTAATATAATAAATACGGTATGCTATATGTACAAATATACTGTAAACCTACATCTATGAAGCTAGTTCAATCCCACAAAAGTAAGAACACGTCTGCTATGACCATCTACTACGGTAGTGTAAACTTCACTGATTATGATGTGGTCCACAGGAAAATACGATGTCAGTCAACCACATTGTTGCAAGTCTTTAAACCTAAAAGGATATCATTAACAATCTGTGGCACTAACAATTTCACAAAGAGGAAACAAGAGGCCAATAGGTTTCTATTGTAGAGGATGAAGAGGTCCTCAGTATCAAAAGTGAGATAGGCCACTCTGCTCCTTAACTTGGCTTCTGATTTCAGGAGTCTGAAAACTGTCAGTAGATCCTTGTTCTCATTTTCCTGTTATGGGAATATGAAGCTTCATTTTGTCCTTCTCTCCTTTAGCAAATGGAGGAATAGGCTAAGCAATCATCAGCCTTGAGGTCACGTTTAGCTTACTAGATGATTAGATGAATTCGTATACCTAGTATCCTTCACAAATATTGCTGACAGCAGCAGAAAAAATACTGTTGGGCAGTTTTAGAAATACCAGATATCCAAAATAACTATGCATTAATGACAGTGGTGCATCATTTATCCATCCGTCTCATTACTTAAGACCAAAGCAGAGTATAACAAAGCTATCCGGTTAGTTATTGCTGTTGCTTCTCTGTAAAGAGGTAAGGAACCTGCAGTATCTTATCAGCTTGACACACTTCAAAAGTGCTAAGCAAACAACCTGCTGTCATTTAGCCTAACTGACAAGGAACCCTGATTGCATCCCAGAATTTACATAGGTGATAATAATGAAATAATAGTATCAAAAAAGAAAAAAAAAGAAAAGGAGGAACAGAATGAGCTTAGCTGCCTGGCTCTCTTGTGCAAGACAGTAGTGTTGTTTTGAAGTTACAAATAAAAGAGAGAGAAAATTTTAGAGAGTTAAAACTGCTTTTTTTAAAAAAAACTTCTGCTATATAATCCACTGTTCAATGATCAGATAATTCAGAGTTAAGGTAGAGAATAATCATTGCATGCACTTTGATCAGAGTTACAAGTTTATACAACATAAAAATCTTGGATAATGATAAGTCCTAGAAAGCTACCAAGTGTTCACTGATTTTTTTTTTTTTTTCCAATACGATCTTCTCCTATTTCATGGACAAAATATATTCATGATTGCAGAAGCACTCACACCTCAGAAGTCAGCTGTGTGGTAATCTTCACAAAAAATGTGCACCTCCTCTGTCTCCAGCAGAATCTTGGAGAGAGTGGAGAGGCTAAACATAGTGTGCTCCCAGAGTCACCAGTTATGCTAGCGCAAAGGGCAAGCTGAATCAAGAATCCCGTTCTCAGCTTCAGTCTCACCTGCCCCTCTTCCATTTAAGCACAGGGAGAGATCAAAGACAGTTCACTGAGGTGTCCCAAATTACTAGAAATCTTGATATACCATTTCTGCTCTGGCTTAGCATGTTATACAATGCTCAGATGATGGCAAGAATGTTCTGCATTACTGTTTCAACACTTCAAGCAGCTACTCTCAGTGTTATGTATTCTACTTTTCTATGTTATTTTGCCAGTCACTTCCTTGCTTTAGCCACTTTGGAGGAGGATGACTAGGCTAGAGAGTTAACAGTGACCAATTACTGAAATAACCTGAGTTGGTGAAGAAAAAGGATATGGTGACTGTGATTAGATCCTACCTGTCTTTCACCAGACAAGAAACTATGTCTTTGTCAGATTCTTGTCTGCAGTGAATATCATGGACTTGTTTTCAAAAACTAAGCATCTGTAACTTCTGCTGATTTCTACTATAGCAGTAGAGGACAACTCTGAGTAAGAGGCCTAATAAAAAGGATAAATGCAGGTGGGAATTGACTTGGAGACTCAAGCTGACTGATGTCTCTTTGTATAAATGTTTTCATATATGATTGTACACCATTGCTCTACAGACCATAAACTGAAATAAAAGCTTGTTGCAAAATGATTTCTGTTGCTTTCAGGAATCACGAGTTCTAATTCTCTCTTCCTACTAGTTTTATAGTATTCTGACTTACAGTGCCATAAGAAAGACAAGAATCAGCATCAGAAGCACAGAAGGCAAGTGGTTACAGAGTCCTTGTATTTTCTTGTCATGGAACTATAGATCTATTCCTCTTAGTCTAGTATAGACAACTGCCCTCCCATTTTCAGAAAGGAAACAGACAAACCACCCAACTACCCAGGTATTGTTTACAATACTGCATTTCCAGAATTGATTGGAGAACTGATGCCAAAACAGCATCATGAACAGCTCCGTAGGTGCTGTTGAGACTCCATACTAATGTCATTACAGTATGTGATTACTCTAGGGCAGAAGTGTACTCAATGTACAGGCATTTCCTGAAAGTTTTACAGTTTTGAAAAGGAGATGCTCAAGAATTGCATCAATTTTCTTCTCCCTCATTTTTTGTTTGAAAGTTAAATAAGGGGCAAAAAAGGTGAAAGGGGAAATGCCATGTGCCATTCTTCGCGTGTCAGTTACTTACTCTTTTTATCATTCAAAAATACTGACTTTATTTTTATTTTGAATGAAAAATTTGAGTAAGGAACAAGACAGCATCAGAGGCTGGAAATGGTGACTATAGTAGTGCATTACACACATCATTAGTGGATTTATGGGATGGATGATAGCAACAAATTTGCTAACAAGTTCATGTCTACCTATGTTCCCATCTTAGTGGTATCTAAACACTTTTCTCAAAGTACTTTCACATTTTCCCATCCTAGCTCCTGCTAACCTTATCTTTCTGGAAGTCCCTCCTATATCTGGCTGAACTTTGAAAGCTCCTTTGCAATCAAGGGATCTTGCTGGACCACTTACCAATTCATGTTCTTGCTTGGCTTTTTCTCCTCCAGTCTATATTCTAAGGTTATATTTAGGATCACTGTGCTTCTGGGGTAATTCCCAGACAGGCATCTTGGAAATAAGCTCTTCCCTGCTACAGGTTGTGGAAGATGACATCAGCTCATAGGATGCATAAAGACTCAGGGAACTGACCAAATGACTGTGCATCAAAATTGGAAAGAAGAAATAATGCACTTTAACTGACATTACTATTGTGCCAGAGGATTTAAAGATAGTAAAGAGAATTGTTGGTCTGCTAAGTGCACTGCAGGGACAGAGACACTCTCATGGTTATTAGAGGAATTTATTTCTAGGCTTGCAGACTCCCACAGTGTCTACTAAAGAGTATCAATTCAGAAATGCAGCAACATTTGCTCCTTTCCGTTACTGGCAAACTACAGTGCTTGTTATTAATCACCCTGACAATATGAAAATGCAACATTATTCTCTTAAGTAATTCTGTGCCTTCTGTTTTTTCACTAATCTAGCATGTTGTCAAAGTACACAGTTGTGTGTAGTGCAGAAGGAAAAATGAAAAATTAAAGGAATCATCATTAAAATGTGTCTGAGCCTGGGGTATCTGTATTGGAAATTTAAGTTTTCTAACTTCATTTTCTTGCTTGATTATAGTAGAATAATGGCTTCTAAAAATAATATTCATTGTAAGATGCCAGCCAGTCTTTCAACTGGTTAGGAAAACTAGGAATACTTTGTTCCATGATATAAAAACCTTAATGTAAATTCTTTATCCCACCATTTCTACACTGAAATCAGAGGGAAAACAGAAATAAGTCAGGAAGGATGGAAGAGCCTTAAAAAATCCAGAGAAAAAGATTCCTGTAACAGCAGGTGTCTGTGCTACATTTTTGCTGTACATGAAGGCCCATGAATCTGAGAGGAAAAGAACAACTCAGTGATTCCCCAGATTTACGTTTTATCTCAGTTTCCAGCTAGTCAGAGGGTATCTTGTATTCTGACAGGAAGAGAAAATACACTGGAAAAATGGAAAAAGCAATTTTCATGTTAGTTTGTTTCGCACGCCACTGAGAGCACTTCCGCTGCAAAACTGCCCCCTAGTGGGTTCCCGTTACGATCCTTCAGTGTTTTACACGGGGACCAGGCAACTTTCCTGCAGTGCAGTCCTCTGCTGGGCCTAATCCTGCCTTAGAGGCTGCCACTTCTCAGATACAACACACAGAAAGCAGGGGGGAAAAAAAAAAAAAAAAGGAAAAAAAAGAGTAAATCACCCCAAACCCTTTTAAGTGAAGACTGCAGTCTTCTCTAAAGCAGGAAATAATCCACAACACATGGTATAACCTGACAATACTTTCCCTATTCATTAAAATGAAAATAATTTCCAAACACTGGTATTTCTAACACCTGCTGTCACAGTACCTCAGCCCCTCTGTATGCTCATAAAGACGGTACTTGAGAGAAGTGGTGCTCTTGTGGGCAAAAGGCTGGGACAGAATTTAAGGTTCTCTTCTTGGCAAATCACAGTATTTGTATCTAGTCTTAAAAAAGTGTTTGAATATCACAGCCCTTCCTATCTTATTTATAAAATGAGAATAATATATTTTTGTAGGATGCTGTGAGTTTATTTAGCAAGACTTGTGAGGGAAACTAAGGAAGAGTCTAATAGGACTATATATGGAATTAATTTAAGAACTATTTAATATGTAAGACAGCTTCAATTATTGCTTATGATATCTTCACATGTCATCATTAATCATATGATACCTGAGTAGAAATGTCTTTTGTTACACAGCCAGAAAACACTACTGAAGGTTTTGTCAGAGAGCAGCAGTCAGGAGCGCATCTCATGGGTCATAAGAGAGCAATGTGTCTTGAGTGGCCATACAATACGATGACTTAAAACTTGAATTTCAGAATGTGTATCATTTAGGAAGACATAAAAGTGCATAACCTTACAAAAGGGCAGAGTTTGGCCTTGAAATACCAAAACATTCAAAAATCACCTTGATGACTTGTAGAAAACTCTGTTATTTGGCAAAACCAGCAAATCATTTTGATTTTGATTATTTCTTAGTACTGCACAGAAAGAAATTGCAACTACTGTGTTTTACATGCTATAATAATATATATATAAAGCCTATATTAAACACTGAAGCATGCTAATTGATATTTCAGCAAAAAGGATTAATAATTAAACAATTAAACCTTTTTTCCAACCTATAACCCTAAACTATTAATCTCCTGAGTTAATGAGTTCAGACTTTTTACTGTTTCAGAATGCAACGATGATTCTGGAAGTTGAGATTTACTGGTTTTGTCAGCATCCTATTTTCAGACATGCTTTTTAAAAATCAAGGTGATGATTTTATCATATTGAAAGCTTTAAAAGCACCTAGATTTTGGCATACAATTCTGAGATAATGGATGAAATCTGTGACAGCTACTGAATAAATACTAAATACACAAATCCCAGTCATATGAACTCTTTAAAATGTGCTGGGTTATTCTAAACAACTATTGAAAGTATGAGCATATAGGGTTTTTTCTCTGAGAACAGAAAAATAAGCATTTCCTTCTACTTTGGGGAATATATGCCACAAATTGTTGATTTTATGGCTGCTCAGAGAATATTTAGAATATTCTTCAGCTGCATTTTCCTTGTATTTTGCTTTCCAGTAACTATACTACCAGACAAAACATACAACTATTGATAGAGTATTTTGTTCTTTAGTGTATTCTCTCATTTTGATAGTAGAAAACTCAATTTCATATTACCAAATCACTCTATAGTCCACATGAATTCTTTCTCAAAAGGTAAGGGATTATTGTGAGATATCAACTGATGGACTCACAGGGCCAGACACTCCTCATATTTGTATTTCTGCAGTGGGAGGTGGACATCTCACTGAAAATAATATTGGAACACAAGGCAGAAATTCAGTGCAAGTAGTTAGGATCACTGCAAAAGACAAAGAAGGAATAGGGAAAAAGAAAAATCTCCCCTTTTTGGCCAGGAAGTAGCACAAACCACTCTTTCTCAGGCTGGCAATTAAACAACTGCCTAAATATATGGTTAATTTTATGCCAATGAGGCCAGCTTACACATGTGATATGTTTGGAGGTTTTACTTCAAGCTCTCTGTAGTGTGGGCCAGTAGACTAAATACTTAGTTGCAGCTGAAGCACATTAGGTGTGTTCCTGGAGCGTATCTTCCGAAATTGTTTAATCCAACAGGAATCCAGTTCAGCTTCTCCAAGAGCCCTTCTTAGCATGAATCAAATCACAGTTGGGACAATCAGAAGATCAGTTTCAAAAGTTCTCTTCTGATCTGAACTAAAGGATTAGTTGATGCATCACTTGAAGGCTTCCTATTGCCCTGGAAGACCTTCCTAGCAGTAAGTGCTCTTAAGCCCTATACCTCAAGACTAAACTCGCAAAACCACTCATAGAGCTAAGCTTTAGGACATGTAAGAGCTATGCTTATATACATTTTAACCTGAAACCACTATACTTCAGTTCTGCAGAATGAAGCGCTGCATCTTTCAATAAAATCTGGACCACAAGCTTTATAAAGACAAACAGTTTCTCTACCCTTCCTTTCTCAAAATGGTTCCAAATATGACTCCAATGTCTCTCAATCTGAGATGGCAAAATTTCTAAAACAGAGTGATTAGAAGCAGCTTCATACATGCATACAACTATACCCACACTGATATGTGTACAGGGGATTCAATTTATAGCAATACACATTACACTTAGGAAGGCAAATTTATGGCTAAGAAAAGCAATTCTGCAGCCAGACATAGCACCTTACAATAATAGCTAATAAAAATGGTAGAAGGGGGCCCTTTGTTGAACAGTGATGAAGGAAAATCAAACAGTATCGCTTTTAGAATTTTATTAACTAGAGCTGACAGTAAAGAATTTGCATGCTTGAAACAGTGTGAGTGAAATGATGAAGGATAAGAAGACTTAGAAGACATTGCTGAAATGACATTCACAGTTTTTTGATTTGTTGAGAAGCAGGTGCTTGCTCTTCTGAAGCACTTTTTAAATCTTTAAAAGTTAAAAAAAATCCAATCTTTGTGAAATAAGATGGGCAGATACCTCAGGACCACAGAACAATAACCTCTGATTATTAGTGGACTCTAGAGGTCAATATCAATCAGGTTCTAGACAGAGAGTGCAGGAAATCTTACTAATGAATGAATGGGTCATTCAGACATCTTAAGAGAGGCTTACTTGTATCAGAAGGTCCTGATTTCTTTGCAAAATTTTCCACCAGATGCAGTACCTTCTACCATGTCAAATAAGCCTTATGCATTTTTTCCATGAGTATGACATCAGAGTTCCATACAAACAAAACTTCTAAAAGTCTGAAAAAGATAATGGGCCTATAAAGAAAGGAGAAGTACTGGCAAGTTCTCCCAGCCCTTTGTGCTTATAAGGCATGGTTGAAAGAGAAGGGGAACTACTAGAAGCAGGTGATAGGCAAGCTGAGAGTTATGTCAGAGAACTCAACCCATACAAGTCCCTGTGACCGGACAGATTGCACTTCAGGACACTGAGAGAGCAGGCTGATGTTTGGGAAGGCTGCTTGCTATCATCTCTGAAAGCTCATGGAACTCAGGGAGAGGTCCCTGACAACCTGAGCGAGGCAAATGTTGCACCTATCTTGAGAGAAGACCAAAAGGACTATCCAGGGTACTACAGGCCAGTTAGCCTCATTTCAGGTCCTCAGAAAATCATGGAGCAAGATCTCTTGGATCACATTTCTGGGCACACAAAGAATAAGGTGACTGGGAGCAGTCAGCAGGGATTTACCAAGGGTGAAGCATGCCTGACCTATCTGATTGTCTGCTACTATAAAATATTGAGGTTTGTGGATGATGGAGAACAGTGAGTATAACTTTGACTGTAGCAAGGCTTTCAACACCACTATGCACAGGAATTTTGTATACCATTTGGAATGTTACAGTTTGGAAAGGTGGACAACCAAACAGGTAGAGAGCTGGTTGGACTGTCAGCATCAGAAAGTAGCTGTTAATGGGTTGTACTCTACATGGTGGTCAGAAAAAAGTGGAGCATCAGAGGTGACCATCATCAATGACCCCAAGGAGGCAACAGAGTGCACCTTCATCAGATGCAGATGACATCTATATTATAGAATCATAGAATGGTTTGGGCTGGAAGGTACCTTTAAAGATCACCTAGTTCAACCCCCAAGTACTGGGGACCCCAGAACTGGGTGCAGTAATCTAGGTGTGGTCTCAAGAGAGTGGAGTTGATGGGTTGAATTGCCTCCCTTGACCGACTGACCACGCTTCTTTTTATGCAGCCCAGGATACTATTGGCTTTCTGGCCCGCAAGTGCACATTGCCTGCTCATACCTAATTTTTCACCTACTGATATTCCCAAGTCCTCCACAGGGCTGCTCTCATGCCGTTCGTCACCCATCAGGGTAATATCAGGGATGAAAAAGTCAACATGCTTAAGTATAGAGCTGCCATTCAGAAGGAGCTAGATAGGTTGGTGGGGCCGGCCAACAGGAGTCCTTCGAAATTCTTCAAGGACAAATGAAAGTCCAGCACCTTGGAAGGAAGAACCCCTTACAACAATACAGTTTGGGAACCAGTTGGCTGAGACGCAGCTCTGCAAAAAAGCACCTGCAGCCCTGTGGGCAGCAAGCAGGACACGAGCCAGCAGTGTGCCCTGGCAGCAAAGATGACCAAGTATATCCTGGGCTGCATTAGCAAGCAGCACAGCCAGAAGATTGAGGGAACGTATTACCCCTCTTCACTCAGCACAAATTAAGCCACATCTAGAACACTGTCCAATTTTGGGTCTGCCGGTTGTATTGGCAACAACAAACTGGAGTGAGTTCAACAGGGCACCACCAAGCAAGTCAGGGGGCTGGAGTGCTTGTTCTGTGAGGAGAGGCTGAGGGAACCGGGCAAAGAGATGGCTTCAGTGAACCCAGCAGCAGCCTTCCAATACCTATGAGGCGGTCACTGAGAAGATGCAGACGGGCTCTTCCCTGGGGTGCATGGTGGGATGATGAAAGACAACAGGCATAAAGGGAAATGAGAGGTTCAGACTAGATATAAGTTAAAAAAAATTCACCATGAGGACAGTCAAGCTGTGGAACAGGTTCCCAGGAGATTGTGCAGTCTGCCTTGTTGGAGGTCTTTAAGACTTCCCTGGCTAAAGCCTGGAGCAAGTTGGTGAACCAGAACTGACCCTGCTTTGTGCAAGATGTTAGATTGGGGGAGTTCCTGAGGTCCCTTCCAACCTGAATTATTATCTGATTCTATGACACTAATTAAGGAAATAAAAATCTCCTATAAGTCACCATAGCTAGATCTTACATAACACGTTTATCAGTAGCTCAGGACAGATGGAAAACTAAGGAGCAAGGTGCAATCACACAGAGATAAGTTCCTAAACGGGATTCTAGTTAATTTCTTTGTGACTAACTAGCTAAGCGAATAAAAGATATCATTTATTTCTATTTTTAACGTAAGTAAATGAAACTTCAGTGATTGTGCTATCCATCACTCATTTCCAACAATAAATTTTCTATCTTCTTTAGCCAATTTCAACCAAATCTGACAGGGAAGCATTAGTCTCAAACGTAATTGAGTTGTTACAGAATTTTGGAAAATTGGTTGCTGGAGAGAAAAGAGAAAATCCTATTTGTTTTGCCACTCCAGAAAGACAAGCAGAGGGTCACTCTGGTCCATTTTCTTTGGCAGCTGTATTCTAGCCAGCCAGTTAATACATGCACAGATCCAGACTATAGGTATGCTCTGTATGCTGTGGGAAGTATATGCGAATTCTTGTTACTGTTTTCAAACCCTGACACTACACTTCTTTTTAATTTTGTTGCTGTCATACAAGACTTGCAGACAGGAAGAATAAATCAGATCATCTGCCCAGAATTGAAGCTATACAATCTTACAGTATTATCCTCATGTTGCTCTAATAGATAGAGAACTGCCTCAAGGTCTTAATGAAGTTATTACTAAACTCAATTTTCCTGAGTGATATCAGGCATAATGATACAGGAGAACAGAACATAATTGTCACTCTTATTTTATTTCAGTGTAACTTTTAAAGAACATTTTCAATCTCATGCTATGAATTAATCCCTCTTTTACCAGAAAAGCAACTGGACACTTAAGATAATTACCGATCAGATGAAATATCTTTAAATGAAAGTCTAATCTAAAAGGAAATGATGATTCCAGGAAGCAACAAAGAATATCACATCAGAAAAAACTGCTTGCAATGGATCAATTATATAGTCCCCCAAAAATAACAATAAACAAAAAACAGGCATTTTGCTTACTTTTACAGAAAATCTCTGGAATGCTCTGCTTCAATTTAAGAAGGGAATTTCTCTTCTGTGTTAAATAAAACAGTATTTGTGGTTCCCCAGATATGTGAATACAAGGCTAAATTAATCTCAAGGGTGTAGATTACAAAATTTTCTGAAATAGAGACTACTGTAGCAACGTGCAGTGTATCTAGTGCTATAAGAATGAGCCAATGCAAACAGTTTTTTTTCAGGTCGATTCCCACAATATTCTGGGTCAAACCAGTATTGACTGGATTTTGCCCAAATCACCTCAAACACTGACTTGCCCTTCAAGAAAAGGAAATTTGAAAGCTGACCAACTCTGCTGAATTACTGAAGGTCACCAGGACAGAAGACTGAACTTTCTAAGTCTCAAAACTATTACTACCAAGGTCTATGACTACCACAAAACTTGCTGCTTTCTACTCCAAACATAATGTGTGTCTTCTTTGTCTCTTTGGCACGTATGGGTATATATAAAACATTTAATAAAACAAAAAAAATTGCATTCAAACTGCCTTGGAGGAAGAAAGAGAAAATCATATTAGATGACAGCTACAAGGTGAACACAGCTGAGAAAGGACAATGATGAAAACTGTATAAACCAGAAAATTATAATTTCTGACTTTAGCTACAGATGTTAGAAGTCTAGGCTCCCTCTACTGTCAAAAAATGCTTTCCCAGGAGGTACTTAAAGGTAGGTGTACACTGCACCATGGCAACTAGAGAGCAGCGATTCCTTAAAATACATCAAGGGAATTCTGCAAAGGAGCTCACCTTAGGACATCCATTGCATTGGATCCTGCAACATCATCCTTCATTCAGTGCACAGTTGACCCAGCTAAATATTCACCCAGCTAAAAAATTATTGCACAGCACAACATAATGATTCAATACCAACAGTGAAAGCATACCTTAATTGTCAACACTTAAAGAAAGTAACAGAAGTCATCACAAATAAAGTTTCAGACCTGAATACCACAAGTCTCTTAGGCTATGCCTACACAGATGGATGTATCTAAGCATGAGTTCTGACAGTGTTTTGAGACAGTTGGATGTAAATCAAGACTATCTGTGAAATTACGTAGCTGCACTAACATAGGATTGTCCCTAAAGCAAGTATACCCTGCATTTCAGCTGGGTTTCATAGTTTATGACACTGACCACAATGTTGTATTATTTTTTATTCTGACATGAAGGTCCAAGACAGTTCATATCAACACAGCTCAGAGCGTATTTGCTTCTCACCATATTTGTCTTCATACAAATTCACATTCCCATAGTTTTACAGCCCACATATTCATGACTAAGCCATAACATTTCCCAGACATTTCAGTGAAATTCTTTTAGTTTGTACAGCAGAAAAAGTCACTACAATAATTCCTGTATAAATGTAATGCATTTCTGTCACTGAGCATTTTACAGTAAAGTTATGCTAAGTTATGCTAATTGTCAGGCTTGGGGGATGGTGATTTAAAAACATTCAAGATTCTTTTTCAGCTGAAACACTTTCATAGCACAAACACATGCTGTTTCAGATGATATAATCAGATCTACTTATTAAAAGAAATCTTGAATTAGTTTTTTTCACCTCATTTTACTATACAGACACCTTCAATTCCCATATCAAGAATTGTCTGTTAAGCTCTAAAACCAGCTGTATGACAGTGATTTAATAAACATGACTCTCTTCTCAAAAGCAACAGTATTATTTCTCATACTGCCTCAAATTTGCTATTTAAGCTTTAACAAATAATTTTCAATTTCACTTGTAGCTATTCCATTTAGCAGATGTTCTAATACAAATTGCCCTATGAAAAGAGACACTTTAATGGCCATATATGAGGCAAAAATATTTTCTAGCTTATGCTGTAAATTTAATCTTTCTAGTTATAAACTGGCAAAGAAAAATGTTCCCATACATTTTGGGTTTCTTTAGATTATAAATATTGACAGAAAGCCTTATATAGATTGTCCATAATAAAAACATTTATACATTATATTATACCTGTTTGTTATAAATTATTTTAGATCTGTTTGCAAGCAATTAAGGAACCAATGAAACCTACCAATATATTAACTTGATGGTGTGATATTATGGGGACAAATGAAGTGGCAAATCTGTTGCAAGAATTAGATAATAAGACAACTGCCATGGAGAGCATTTCTATACAGTAAGTACAGTATGGAATTAAATTAACAACTCATGTTGGCTGTAAGTCAACTATTATAAGCCATCTCCATTCTGCCCTTTTCAAAATCTAGATGAACAATTTGAGGTACTGTGAAAGAAAGCAAAAAAAAAAAAAAGCCTACCCTGCATGTAACTAAGACATGGTAGCTATTTTGAGATTAACATTAGAAAGGAAATAATTTCCTTCTCTCCTTGAGGATGAACTAGTCTGTTCTGGTTTTCACTCTTGCCTTGAATCCCGAGCAAAGGGTAAATCTAATAACAAGACTTACAACCTCAACAGAAATATGTGAGCGGATACTCTTAGATGAGGGAGTAGCCACTATTTCTGCCTTTCTCTGAAAATACCTAGGCCATCCACAATTTGCTCTTCTCCCTGTACTGAAACAAAGCCAGTTAGCATTCATTCTTATCATTCACTTTGTCAGAATTAAGGCAAGGAACAAAGAAAAGCTGACTGATCTTAGTGAAAAAGAGATATATAACATAAAATTACATTGTTTCATTATACTATCTAGGTTAAGAGTAATCTCCCCTAATTTTATCTGTCTAAAAGTAATGTGGATCCACTATATAGTGCAACAGATGGTTACCTGTGAAAGAATTGTCTGGGAGTATTTAATTGAGACAGAAACTAGACAAGTACTGTAAATCAGATAACTAAAACTTGGATAGCTAAAGATAGGTCAGGTGACTCATGTCTTCATAGACTGCACATTTGCAGAGCATTATTGGTGCCACAGATGGAAACTGGGAATCCACAACTGAGAAACTTGGTGAAGGAAAATACTAAACAGCCACCTAGGATATCTAACGAAAAATGAAAGAATCAGTAATTCTATTTTTATGTCCCTTAAGATAGATCTGACAGTCAAGGCTACCAAACCATTTTCTTAAAGGTTCTAAATGTGACTGTTTTATCTTTTATTTCCTGTTTGGATGGTTGGATGTGTTGCAAGGTTAAATAGTTGTAGAATGGACAGTCACAGAGGGATTCAGTCCTAAACATAGTTTTATAGTGGAATGTTAATGAGAAATCCATGCAAGATTGGCACAGGATGAATGAGAGAGTGGTAACCCTCTGAAGTAAGAGGCTGAGACAGTGCAAGATGTCTTCAGGCATCTAAATGTTTCTAGAACTCTATATTCAAGCAAGTAGACTTCCTTGGTATTTTAATACTACCTGTCTTTGCATTTGTCAATTGTTTATAGATATTACTCTAAGGTGATATCTCATATTCTGAAAAGAGAACTATACTGTGAATGCATCACCTGAGCTGAATCTAGACGTCTTGTATCATATCTATATGTTTTTATCTAAGCGAACAGAGCACAGAGGCTGGATCTGATTCACATGCCATACACAGGCAAGTCATCTAGGCTTATTGGTGGCTGGTTGTGCAGCTATACAGGAGCTACACAAGTTACTTAAATTTGAAAAAAATAACGTATTTTTTTCCTTCTTCCTAATATCTTGATCCATGCATCAGAATAGTTCTCAACTCAACAGAATATATCAGTAAGGGATTACAACATCTGCTACTATGTGGTGTTAGAAATACAACCACAAAATAGTTATTTCTCTGTCAATGAATAGATTCTTTATGTATAATACATGTATTCCATTAGGCCTTATCAAGCTAATCAACAGCTAATTTAAGGCTACCCAGAAATAGTTGGCAGTTGTACTGCTGTCCAAAAATGAAAATCATTCTTAGTATAAGACTATTAACTAGTTCTTTATAGTTTGCTCTTGTTACTATAAAAATTGTTGGTTGTTTGTGACCTTTATAAAGCTATCAATCTGTTTGGGCACCATTATTATGGATTTGGGATCTTTTCTGATACAAGAATACATCTTTTTTCCTCTTTTCAGAATTAGCAAGAAACACTTTCTAAAGATATCTGGTATCAACTTTACCACATTCTCTCACAACATTTAATTTTTAGTAGATTTCAGATTAATTAGAAGAGCATTAATCTAGTCTATAATGTATGCCCTGGAAGATAATTTTTAAATAAGGCATGAAAAAGACAAAAATTAGTTACCTGAAATTAATATGAGGGATCCATTAGAATTTTAACTCACGATCAAGAAACAGTTTCAAAAATGTTCAAAGTCTACAATATCTGTAAAATTTAAGTATTTCTCTTTTAAATTAGATTCATTTGAGTATTTTCCTATGTTTTCTGCCTTGTGGGTTTTTCGTTTGGTTGGTTTTTTTACATTCTCTGTGAGTTATTTGCCATTGCTATAGAAATATTTAAAATTAATGTATTGTTGGTCTATGCTGGAAAAGTTTGTTGAACTTTATTGATTCGATGACTTCTGGCACTGTTAGAAAGGAATACTTTTAGGTAGTACGTGTTGTTCACAGAAACAAGACTGAGGCATAAATATCCTGAGAAGACAATACCCTGACAAGAGAAACAAGGTCTTCCACAAGTGGTGAGTTGATAAGATAAATCAATTAAAAACCTATTTTCTGTTATCTGTTGAATAATATTTAATTTTTTCCCAAATACATGTGTTCTCATTGAATATATATAGGGACTTGGTGTTATTGTCACTTCCTAAATAGTCATGATTAATATTAAAAAACCAGTATGTAAGGCCATTGCAAAGAAGGGAGGCTATTGTTAAATTCTGGTTCAAGGACAGGAAAACTATAGCATCTGAATGGTTATTCTTACTGGCACTGTAACATAACTTTACCTTACAAAATTCAGATTGTGTTATCTTAATATGACTATTGGAGTAGATAGCATAGAAATTCAGTACCATGAGAGCAAAGGTTGAAGTTATAAATGAAATCATAAATTACTCCTTAGCTCACAAAAGAAAAATCATGCCACTGCTGCTATTTCCTGGAGTTTGCTGTGCACTCAGAAAACTAAAACCGAAGAAACAAAGTTAACTAGGTATAAGATGGTGTGACCCCCACTGGGGGGTTGTGTTGGAAACACAACCAATTACCATGTTCTAAAATTAATTTGTACAGAAAAGAAACTCACTCCTATTAAGAACCGTGCTGGATCTATGTTTTACTTAAAAAATTAGTCAGTCAAAGACTAGTGTTTCAATAAGTTTGTGAAAAGAGTAAAAATTTGCATTCATCCTAAGTTTCTCATACAACTGAAAGAGTACACTAGGATGATCACAGCATTTTTGTTTACAGTTTTTCAGTGAAATATTGCCTGTTATCTTACAGTAAGTACAGTATGAACACACTCAAATATAGAAAACATGCTAAAGTGACAACGTAGAATAATGGCACTCAAAGCTATTTAAGTATGTATCATCACAATGAATTTCTGTCAAACTGGCATGTGCTCTGCTGTAAAACAAACTGAAAATACATTTTGATTTCTAATTAAAAGGCACTCACTATAAAGTTACTTACAAAGTATCTAGAGATGAATCAGGATTTCCAGGAAATCTATTTCACACAAAAGAATTCAACATGAATGTTTCTATTGACTTCTATGAGATTTAGACTAAGCTCTCTGCTAGTAACTACAGGGCTAAGGAAAGCTGTTTTGTTCTTCCATCTATCACAGTGATAGTTAACTTTGCATTTACTTAAATAATAATTTCCATGTTATTACAACCCTTTGATTTCCTAAAACCAATATTCAGAAATGAACATAATATAGTATATTTGTTTCTGCAACCTTTCAAACATGGAATACTCACATTCACTTAGATACACTCCCCTGAAAGCAAGACAGAGCTTCAATAATAATTCCAAAACTGTCCTAAAACATCATCATCAATAGCATATCTCATAACCACAGCTTCATCCACATCTCAAGGGCAGACTTACACAGATACTTTCACCTCTTACAGACACAAACTGCTAGAAGCACAATGCTAAAGGCCATATTGTCTTCCTTCATCTTCTCTCTATCATTCGTGGGCAGTCCAAATGCACCTCACAAAACCACAGAAGTGATAGGGATCGTCTCAGAGTTCAAACAAAAACACTGAAACAGCGACACAGTAAGTCTGACACCACAAACAAAAGATTTAAAAGAAAGGTGTGCGATTCTAGACAGCAGTCAAGCTTATCATCACCTTGAGCTGCTGTCCATCATACTAAAAGAGGATGACTCCCCCAGGCAAACACCAGCTGGAGCATAATCATACTTTACACTTCTCTAGTGCCTTTATCTGATGACCTCAAAATACTTGACAAACATTAATTCATTTCACCTCAGAATACTTTCTGCTGCTGGCTAAATATCACTGTAGTCTAAATAAGGGATAATTGAGTGGCTTTCAGCTAACAGTAAATCGTTCTCCTTGCTATGCACCCGTGGTAGAAAAGGCATATAGGGAGATTCTAAAGTTTCTCAGAGCTTGGTCTACTATACCAGTAAGATTTTGGGCAAAGCCAGACTCTGGGAAAAGCACAACACCAAATATCCCCAGTTTTTAGTATCTGTGTGAACAGCTTGGCTCCAGTACCTGCTTCTAACTTAGCCTTAATTTTTGTATATAGTACCATAAGAAAGAGAAGAATCTTTCTTACCACACCAGGGCCAGGCTTACTATTTTTTAAAAAAGTACTGCACATGGGAGAATTCAGAATTATAAATCTGTCTCAGTTTCTTAAACTTTAAATGTTGAGACAAAACAGATATGACACGAACATTACTGAATTATATTTTTTACTATGATTCTCCCCAATTTTTTTTTTTTTAAAACTTTCTCTCTCTGCAGCAACATAAAATCAAAGCTAGTGACTGGCTGACAGTGGAAATATGTCTGTACAAATCTGCAAAGTTACAGTTGTTGACCAATATTTCTAAACAAAGAAAACACAAAAGTTACCAAGGCTTGGATTGTAGGACAAACCTATTAATAAAATAGGTTTGGCTACATTTTGCATCATAATACGATTCCCAGATTATGAACACCACAAATAATATACAAGAAGAAAAATAATAAGTATTATATGATGTTGTAGATCACAGCTTTATTTATTATCATTTTAATGCCTCTCTATACTTCTCTCGATTATCCTGCCTTGCTGTATAATGTCTAATATACTGACTTATAAAGATGACACTGGATTTAGAGCTGTTAACAATTCTAGCTGTGCTCAGACATAAAGTGAGGACTGCTCCTTGAACTAGTAAATCTTTTGCAGTTAAAAGGGATTTTACTCTGATGCAGCCATCAGAGATTCAGATTTTTAAATCAAGAGTACAGGTACAAAAGAGTAAATGCCTAATACTATCTCAGGGTAAAGGTGTGTCATTTACAATGACATAGGAATATGTATGCAATGTCATGCCAGGTTTTGGTCTAATGCAAGTGACAGTTGGTCAAAATATTTCCAATTTTACAAAAATGCTCTTAAATTAAATTACAATTTCCTACAAACATTCTATGCTTAGTTACAAGAAAGTATCATTTGCAACTTTAAAAGGTATTTCCAGAAAAGAAAAGACTAGGAAACAATCACCAACAGTAAGCCATATACTAATGAATGACATGCGAAACAAGAATTTTTAAAAGTTACTTACGCCTGTCGGTCCCTGTACATCTTGTTCACTTTCTCCCATTGGAAATCAAGCAGAGTCAGCTTTTCTTGTATATTTGCCATTTCCCTTGGTGTAGCACTTTGCAAAGCCGGTGTCTTCTTGCTGTGAATAATGTCTACATGACCCAGCAGTCTCCCCAGGCTATCTTTAATGCTCTGTAATATCAAGATTTTAGAGAATAAAAACAAAATACTGTTTTATAAATAAAAAAAAAGTTCATAAGCAAAAGAAGGAGGAGGAAAATGATAATTAAACAGAATAGAACAGAACAGACTATTTCAGCTGGAAGGGACCTACAACAATCATCTGGTCCAACTGCCTGACGAACTCAGGGCTGACCAAGTTAAAGCAGGTTATTAACGACATTGTCCAAATGCCTCTTAAACACTGACAGGCTTGGGGCATTGACTGCCTTTCTAGGAAGCCTGTTCCAGTGTTTGAACACCCTCTCGGTAAAGAAATGCTTCCTAATGTCCAGTCTAAACCTCCCCTGCTGTAGCTTTGAACCATTTCCATGTGTCCTGTCACTGGACACCAGGGAGAAGAGCTCAGCACCTCCCTCTCCACTCCTCCTCCTCAGGAAGCTGTAGAGAGCAATGAGATTGCCGCTCAGTCTCCATTTCTCCAAACCAGACAAGCCTGAAGTCCTCAGCCACTCCTCATAGGACATGCCTTCCAGCCCATCCACCACCTTTGTTGCCCTCCTCTGGACACATTCAAGGACCTTCACATCTGTCTTAAATTGTGCGGCCCAGAACTGTACAAAGTCCTCAAGGTGAGGCTGCATCAATGCTGAATAAATGGGATAATCCCCTCTTTTGACCGGCTGGCAATGCTGGGTTTGATGCACCCCAGGATGCGGTTTGCCCTCTTGGCTGCCAGGGCACACTGCTGACTCCTGTGGAGCCTGCTGCCCACCAGCACCCCCAGATCCGTTTCTGCAGGGCTGCGCTCCAGCCACTCCTCTCCCAGTTTATACTTGTGCCCAGCATTACTCCATCCTAGGTGCAGAATCTGGCATTTCAACTTGTTAAATTTCATTCAATTAATCATAGCCGAATACTCCAATGTATCCAGATCCCTCTGCGAGGCCTCTTGTCCCTCAAGAGAGTCAACAATAGCTTTGACAATAGCAAGTTTTACAATAACTGGGTAATAATGACTCGATGTCTGTCCTTTCTTTGAAGACTTCGTAAACTATTTCTGAGAAAGGTGATGGCTGGAGGGGAAGCAAAGTGCTGTTGACTTTTGTCACTCATTAATTCCTCTACACCAAGGTTACATCTGTTTTGAACCCCTTTCTTCTTAAGAAACCAGAAAACAGTCCCATTTTACAGACTTACGTTTAAGTGTTCTTTAATTATTTTGCTGTTTATGCTTCTCTTTTATACTTGTTTCAGCTTATATTAAAAAAATATCAAAGTGACAGCAAGAAAAAAATAGTTTATCATATATCACTGATTTTGCCTTTTGCTGGATATTCATAACCCAACATTTACCATTCTTCAAGTAGTCAGTTCATTGTTGTTTCAGAGAAAGACAAAATACTTCACAGTACACCTACCTAACTGCACAATGCCATGTGTTGGGAGACCGAAGGGAAGAAAAACTGAATTTACTCTGGACTTTTAACATCTTTAAAATGTGTGAAACCATTTAGAAGTCCATATATTGTCAATAAGCATTAATTATCCATTTATCAATCCATTTAGTTCCATGACTGAATTATACAGGTTTTCTTTTTGCACTATAAAACAATACATAATATGCTGTTTATTTCTATTCTGTGAACTAGGTAGTGTTCAGCCTCTCTCTACCGAATCTTTTAGAATCATTTGAATGACCAAATTTGTTAGAAAACCCAATGCGGAGGAAAGATATGGTCATAACATGTGCTGACTTAAGGACAAAAGCATTGAATGTAACAAAAAATAATTAGCAGAGACTTCCTCCTTGTGACTCAAGACTGATGTAATGAAATCCTCAAGCAGAGCACTTCCTGTCACATTTCAGTCTACTGTGCAAACAGGAATAATTTGGTACTTCTGTGATTTGCATGTTCTTTACAGAAGGACAACATAAAAAGTTTTTTGAATCAACCAAAACCCATGAGTTACATAAGCTTACCTTTCAGGTCCACGTTATGAGTATCAAAATCAGAGAAATAAATGCAGGTTTTAAAGGAAAAGCATGGTTTTATGCAACTAATTTATACAGCTGTCATTTCTTTATAGTCCTGGTAACATACATCATATGTAGCATTACCAGAGAGGAAACACAAGCAAAATGAATGTTTCTGAAATGCACTTAATTATTCATTCTTTACATTTTAATTTTCATTTCTTGTAGGCGGCCTCTTCCAGCCTCAGTGTGACAAGGCGCATGATACTTGTGCTGTTCTGGGGATTTTATTTTTCTCTCTATGGTATTTGTGTTTGGAAGGAAAGTGCTCTCTCTTCCAGACTAGTCAAGACATCAATGTAACCAAGAACATTTCACAATTGCTGATTTCCTTCAGCCAAACAAAAATCTTTTCCTCAGTGAAATGAAGTCCATTCTTTTGAAAAGCTACGGCCATGGTTCCTTACGATGGTGAAGTTCGCACTATACCTCTTGGCTGCCTGCCTAAAATGCACCCAAGCATGAAAGAATTAAAATATTTTGGATTTATGACTGCATCAATTTGTTTTTAGTCTAAAGTCAGTCTTTCTTTCCCTGAAGTTTTTAAAGTTAAGATTTTCTCCTTTTCTCTAATGAAAGATTAACAACTATGAGATTTTGTGCATTTGAAACAATAATTTGTATGATGCAAAGTTTCATACTTGTGCCAAACTAGACAAAGGATCTGAAATACCACTGAGACACTAAAAGCCTCAGATAATTCTTGAGACAGGTTTATTCAAATAGCAGTGTAAAAATAAATGTCTCCCTACTCCATTCAGTGTCATAATATTTAGCCAATTCTTACCATTCTTGCTTTTTAATGAATTCTTAATACAGGCATGAACATGTCTCACTGAAACTGCTGCACAGAGAAAGGAATACTCTCCAGATAAAAATCTACAGCCATTTTACTATAGAATCATAGAATAGTTTGGGTTGGAAGGGACCTTTAAAGGTCATCTAGTCCAGCCCCCTTGCAATGAGCAGGGACATTTTCAACTAGATCAGGTTGCTCAGAGCCCTGTCCAACCTGACCTTGAATGTTTCCAGGGATGGGTTGGAAGACACCTTCAAAGACCATCTAGTCCAAGCCCCTGCCATGGGCAGACTTCTCTCACTAGATCAGGTTGCTCAACGTCTCATCCACCCTGACCTTGAAGACTTCCAATGATGGAGCACCCACCTGTGGGCAACTTTTCTCCAACCATTTCTTCAAACTCCCTAAACTTCCAATATCACTCCTATAACTTCTACTGTGTTTCCATCCCTTAATTCTTCTAAAATACATAGGCCTGAGAATGAATACTAAGAACTTGTAGCTGAGAGCTTATCAGACCAACTGACCAAGGACTCTTAGTCTCGATTAACAAAAAAAACATTCTTCAGTTGCTGCACACAACTCTGCAGCAACTTTGTTTCAGAGGTAAGGGAGAATGCTGATTTGACAGAAGAAGTACAAATTGTTAGTTTGTGTGTGAGAAGCTCTTTCACGCTACCAGCACTTTTGAACGGAGGCAAGGATCAAAGGATGTTGTGTTATTTTGCAGTAAGCAGAAAAATAATGAATGGTAGAAAGCCAAACAAGAAAGGAAAATTAAAATTGCCCTCTAACACTCTGTCACAGTCTGGTTAAACTCTGTAGCTAGAATCTGATGGTTCTGTTTCACCATGCATAAAAAAATCAGATTTGCCTTTCTTTCATTTGTGAAGAGCAGGCATCAAATTTGAAGTAATACAGGAGAGATTTTGGAGGTTATAATGTACTGTAAATAAAAGAAAAAAGACCATTGGCATGAGTGGACTCTTCCTTGGTCTGTTGCCATTCTTGACATGGCAAATTAATCTATCCAAAAAGTCCCTCAGCCATTGTCTCACATGGATTCAGATAGACATGGGAAGTCAGCACTGAACATCTGTGTTTTATTTCCCCATGGGTGATTAGGAATAAGAATGCTGTAGTTATTTAGGTGCAACACAATTCCAGTCTACACGCATGCTACGCAACAGAGTTATTAAAGAAAGTAAAAGCTGTACTAAGCATTGACAAGCACATCGTTCCATCACATTGTTTTGCCTTCCCTGCATCTCCACTAAAAATTATGTCTCAGATATATAGCTTGTGTTTGGTAATACAAATGAAAAGTAGAATTGTCTTTTATTAGTTTCAGCCACAGACAGAAACACAGCTAGCCAATTCAATTTTGAGGGGGGTGGGGGTGGGGAAGATGTTTTCATCTATTTTAACTACAACTAGATAAAAAAGGGTAACTTTGCTTGTTCAGTGTTCTGCTTACCAAATTTGAAGAACAAGCATCTCATTTATATGTTAACACATTACAAAAACGATGAAATAGGGGTCCAATCCTGCAAACTTCTGCTCATTGGAATAATCTCAACTATACAAGCTGAAGTCCAGAGAACATTCTTGTGGTAGCATCTTTGATAGCTGGAAAAAATATTCCCTTTTGTAATAGTTTGTTGCTTTTCTTTGCAATATTTTAAAGGTAACAAGATTTCAAATAATCCATTTTAAAAAGACATTTATGATCTTCTATCATAAAAAGGAAACTATTTGAAGAGTCTAGTAATCACAAATTATAACAATTTAGATGTAGTTTAAAGGGTAGTTTTACTTATGAAAATTTCACACTAAGATTTTACTTTTCATCTTCAAGGTTTACTAGTATTTACTAGTACTGAATAGAAGATCAGGGGGTATATTCCTTTCTAATAGGACTTTGTCAGAAATAACGACACCTGAACTTTATATCCTGAATAGAATACTGACTCAATAGAAAATTAAAATTCACAGCTCCAGTTCACTTTGTTAAATTTTTGGGGTTTTGTGCTCAATTTTTTGATGGAATTAACTTTTTAAATATTCTACACATTTTAATTAATACATGTATTAATTATTTTAATTTAAAATATTCTACAATTCTTGATCAAAGTCAGTCATAAAATGAATACTGCTATGCTTAGAATTTAGCAAGCAGAGTGAAAGCAAACATGACTTAAGCCAGATACACGAAGTCAATCAAATTGTAAAGAAGAGAGAACGGCTTGAGGAATCTGCTACCTCACATTTCCTCAGGAAAATCTTCCAACTCTAAATCTGTTAACCTATATGCTTTTTGCGCAAAGTAAACAATGTAAGAAACTGAAATGGAATTTGAATTTGCATAACTATATTATTCAGTAAAATACATTGTAGAATTATGTAAGAAAAAAGATATTCTACACCTCAAAATTATTATGACATGGTCAGAAAGGCTAGAAAATGTTGATTTTAACCTTAATATGCTGAGGAAGATACGGAAACAAATTCAACATGGACTACTCAAGAGAAGTAGGAAATAAGACATCAGTTTTTTAAATACCATGATAAGACATAAATTACCAATAAATCAAAAGTTAAACATTTATAGGGACAGCAGATTTTTCCACGTTATTGCTATTACCAAAGCAATGAAATTCGAGAAAATGTGTATTATTTTATTTTTGTTTGGATTCATTGTCTTCTGTCATGTGTTCTGACAGAGTATGTTCTGAATATGACATGATATTCAGACAATAAGATATTTATGATTTACTATTAAGCACCTAGAAATACTATTTCTCTGTCATAGGAATTTAAGCCATGGACCAAGAAATCTATTTCATGTTATATACCTTAGTGTTTATGTATGTCATTGTCGTGGTTTGGGCCAGATTGGCCCAATCCGATGGAACGACAGATGCTCTCTCTCTCTCCTGCTCCGCTCAGGAGACAGGAAAGAGAGGGGAAAGAAAAGAGAGAAAAAGAGAGACTTAAGTATTTAGTAGGAAATGAAATATACAAAGCCGTATCAAGCTCCCAGGATGACAATCACGTCACCAGCATGCTCAGGGGAAGTCCCAGACTGGACTCAGTGACGGACAGGCACTGGATTCCGGATCTGGAGTCAGGATCAGGATCAGGATCAGGATCAAAGGTAGATGCAGAGACCGAGTCCTCCCAGGACGCCGGCCATTGAAGAAAAAGAGCCTGACCCTTTGATCCCTCAGCTTATATACTGAGCATGAGGCAGATGGGATGGAATACCCTTGTTGGTCAGTTTTGGGTCACCTGTCTTGTCTGCTCCTCCCCGCAGGTGTGACCCCTCTACGCTTTTCCGCTTCTGACCCTCCAACGGGGCAAGTAGCAAAGTTGGCTGTCCTTGGTTGCAATAGCAATAAGTATAAGCCAGAGCCTCTCTGCATACCGTTCCTTGGCATCAGCCATAAACATGGGTCTTATCACTCTGAGAACGAACGGTTTCCTGCACAACATGCTGTTAATTTCAGCAGTTAGAAGAGGCCCAGCTAACAAGCAAAGTTACTGAACAAAACTGGTCCTGCTTTACCTCAAACCAGGACAGTCATCCAGCTAACTAAAAAATGATGGTCTAAATATATTTGAAAAAAACACCAAAAGCTTAGAATTCCACATATTCAAAATGTGGAAAAGACAAAAACTCAAAAGTTTTGCATGTAATTTCCCTTGACTTCCCACCTCAGAAACCATTCCCTGGAGCAATCACTTGGAAAAAAGCCTGAGCCCTATAATCCCAGGTGGAACATGCTGAGGTTCCGAGACTACCTTGTGTATATATAATTTGGTCACTGCTAGGAGCTGCAGGAGAACTGAGTAAGCTGCAGGGAGAAAATCTTTAACAGCCAATACGAAAACAAAGATCTGGCAGAAGGGGTGTCAAAATTGGTCGTTAGTTTCACTGGGATGGCAAAAAGCATAACTCCGGTACAAAAATTACACTGTCAAATTTCATGTTCTCGGAAATGACAGTTAAAAAGAAGTGTATCTCTTGATGGCTTTTACTTAAACTTGGAAAACAATGTTGGTTTTTTTTCACTATCCATGTTTCTTAGAATGGAATAAAAAAATTTCTTGAAATCTACACAATAAGACAGACATCCAGCAAAGGAAATTTCAGCCCTATTGATCCAAATGTAGTGTAACTTGAAATGTTTGGGTCTTCATATATGGAATATCACACAGCTTCAGTAACAATTCAGAAAGAAAAACAGATACCAAGTAATCCAAAATCTATTTCCTTATATAAACAATGAGTCAGTCTTAGTTTAAACAAATATCCACTTGTGTCAGTGTTATTAAAAAAAAATTTGATGAATGACCTCCTTTGTCATGACACCAATTATTTTTACCTCTCCAAAATCTCATCAATCTGTTCTCATGTAGGTCTTGTTTACATGGCTCTGACCTTTATTTTGCCCTTCTCTGAATATTTTCTAATTATTTTATATACTTTCAAAATATTTAATGTTCTTTTAAAATTAAACATAATACACACAGCAAAGCTGTACTACTTACTGAGAAAGTGTTCTACTCTGAACATCATATTTTAAGTTTTACTACGGAACAACAGGTGCTTTCTGGATCAAAATGAATGCTGAGAAAATATTTGAAGGTATAATTCAGCCCACAATGAACTGAATTATCCAAGACTCTTAAGTGTCAGGTGCAATTTTACTTCTTTCACTATGTGTTATATTTTACCTGTCTGCAACCATTTTCCTGTCATTCCTCTGCCCCATTGTTTAGCACTGCTGAAATTTTTGGGGATGTTCATTCCTTTTTCCTGGTTTCAATCAAACTAAATTGTCATTTTCAATTTTTTCCAATTTACTGCACACTCTAGCCAAACATTTAATAACTGCATCAAACAATATTAGTTTTCATGCAGGTTTTAAGTGTTACCCTACTAGTAACCTTCTTCCATAGATAAAATTCGGTATACAATAAAGTTGCTGCAGAGATGTGGGTAGCTACTAGGCAGAACCTTTTAGTCTTAGAAAGTTATCATAAATTGGACAGACTTCATGGACAATTTGAACTAAGTTGAAGCTCTTCCCAGTCCGTGACCAAGGAGGCCTTCTCTCTCTCCTCCCTTTCTTTAAGTTCTGTATTCTAATATATGGCTTCTGTGTATGTTGACTTGACTTCTAACTCTGCAACTCCTCATTTTTCTTAGTAAAGAAACTTTTAAAATATCCACGTAAACTATACTTACCAATTCCTCTTTATTCAGCATTTATGAATTCATCTGATTCTACTAATGGATTTTAATTTTTTTTAAACACATCATCCACACCATCTCATGTCTAGATAATATGTTCTACAACTCTGTTGTAATGAATTTGATTTAAAATCAGTATTTTAGAACCATGGGTATAACAGAGTCTACTGGTATATTTTTAGTAGTATTAATATGAAGTGACAGGGAGATAATGATAATTATCCAAATAATTTTCTCCTCCAAATTATGTGAAAAATATTTTAAAAACAAAAAGCACTTAAGACAAAATCTGAATGCCTCTAAGTGATAAAATGTGGTTGTCATTTTATAACCAATTAAAGTTATTACCCTGTACTTACTATTTTGTAAAATAGAAGAATCAAAATCCTTATGAAAATGTGACAGCAGTGCTCTGAAATATTTGCATACAAAAAATACACACAACACAAAAGAGAAAAAATACTCTGGGTTCCTAAAGCTCTAGGGCTGCAAATACCATAATATGTTATTCTTTGCCAAAAAAAAGATAAAGGAACTAGCCCCTTATGGCTAGTAATTTGAATCCATAGGTCCTGAGAAATGCAACTTACATTTAGCATACTAAAGGAAATACTTATAATAAAAAGAGAATGGCAGACGTCTTCTCTCTGGGATGATTCACAATAAGGAACATGTTTTGACCCTTGTCAGCAATTTATCACCTAGCGTGAAAGCTGGCTGGGTCTGTGTCGTTACTCAACAAACCTCATTTGACTTTCCCAGCTAATGTCTCACACTCAGCATTTCTTACTCAAGTCTACCTAAATCTTGGTTTTATACACTCAGGCCATGGATAATTAAGGTATTCAGTGTTATTAATCTGAATATAGGAAATATCAGGGGATAAAAACATAAAATGCCTCCAAATCTTCCAAGATTATATCCCTTGAATATAAAGGAGGCAGCATCTTCACAAAACCTCATCCATGACTAAAATTTTGCATATTTAAATAATAAGAGAAAATGTAATTGAAATGTTACAAGCTGCCAGGACACACTTAAGCACTCAAGTTAAGTCGCCTCCTTTTCAGTAGGTCTGGATATCATCTCATCTCATCCACCCAAGGCGGCACTTATTTTGTTTGACATGTTTAAGTAATCAAATGAAGAGTAATATATGTGCCTACATAGATTGAAATTGCATGTCTTTTTAACCAAGTAGATCAATTTTCTAAATATTAAGAACAGATTAAATACATCTATGCACTTTAGAATTGGTAAGTGGCATAACCCCAGATGTTTAGAATTAGTGGTCTATGAACAGGTATATAATTTCTGATTTATATGTCAGTTTTTTGCTTTTGTTTAGAGCACAGCTGCTACAGAAAAAGAAAGATAATACATCTGACCTTCTATAAATGAAATCCACAACTGAATGGCATAAGAGTGTCCAAGGGAAAAAAAAAAAGTTCATTTATGTGTGTGTATGCACAAACCCGTGTATCTCACACACATACCCCATCTATCTTTCACGTTGAAAAGAATAGCTTCAAGCAGTTAGTTATCAATAATGCCTTGGGAGATTTTGTAACATGGTTAACAGAAGTCCACAAAGCTTTATTTTTTAAGAAAAAAGAATAACAGAAAATCATTAGCAGCTGAAGTGACAGTAGCCTTTGGGGAATGATCCATCTCATTGCTCTTGAAAAGAGAAATCTGAGCACTACAGACTTGAACGCCAGTTCATTTTCACTACCTGGAATTTGTCTTTATCTGCCAGAGAAAGACAACTTTCTGTAAAAATTCAGTTCCTTGGCTATTTGTGTACAAATCAGCCACCAAGCACTGTGTTACTGACAGATCTATTCGGAGAGTGCATTTGATTACACTCTGTTCTAAGGTATAGTTAATTGTGTTTTACTGAGCTGCAGCAGAAAACCACTCTGAATATCAAGTTAAGTGATGTTTATTGATAAGAATCACTTCATACAGGCCAAATATGTATTCCAATGTGCAAAATTAAAAATCTACTTTGCAATCCAAACATTTGTAGAATGATGCTGTATAATTATATGTATAGCAGATTTGTTACAATATTTCATGCTTTTTGTACTAACACGAAAACCAGCAACAGCACAGTTGTTAGTAATCATCAATGGGCAGAAAAATTCCATTAATCACTTATAATTTTAAAATCTGCATGGAACTGTGAGTTACAATATCTGGTATGGGTATTATTGGTTTAATACACCATTTTGAAAGTGGATTCTGGCTGCCAGAATCACAGATGTGTAATGCGTACAGTAAATTTCCTGTTTCCTGAAATAAGACACTAGACAACTGTGCAAAAAAAGTGCTCTATCTGTCACTAGATGAAGAATTGCCAAACAAAGGGGAAAATGAAGAGGAAAAGGAAATCAAAGAATGAAAATGTCTGTATTTAAAAAACAACAACAGCAAACAACTCAATTTTTAATGAACTAAAGACCCTACTGGAAATACACAAGAAGATGAACTAGAAAAAGAACTCTTAGAGTGATTATGCAAGAAGTTACATATGTAAGAAATCTCTTTCTCAAAGAGCCAGATGGTTTTCCATATTAAAACTATTACATCATTGAAAAATATCATAGCCAAATGTATAATCATCTTCTACAATACAATGTTCCTGCTAAAATTAAGAATATTAAAAAAAATAATAAAAAGAAATGCCTAATATGTATAGGCCCTACCGCAAGTTTGCATCATTAATTATATAAAGCCAGTAGCCTCAAAAAATAAGTTTGAATTCACAGTTAATATAATTAACTAATGAACAGGCATGACTATGACAGAGATTCTTAACATGAAATTCTACTAAGCACTTTCTCACATATGGCTATAAACAGAAATTAGACTCCTTAAATTCCAGGTAGACGGTTTCATTTTAGCACACAAATTTTTGGTATGTGGTAGGAAACAGAAATACATGTTAGTTTTAATTCTCTGGTTAATAAATATATTTATTTCAGTGTATACATCTCCCAATAAATAATCTGGAGCTTGAACAAGACAAGTAGTTTGCATGAGATAATCACCACACAGGAAAACTTTGATTTAGTATAAGCAATATAACTTCATTTTCTAAAACTAGATTAAGTTGAATATATGCAAATTCGTACATTCATTTAACTTTCAGGAAGCATTTGGAACATCCATTGCAAGTAAGGGTAATTAACTAAATTCTGAAGGCATTTTATTGCTACAATTGGTCACATAATGAAATCCATTGTAATTACAACCAATTCTATATGGGGAACTCAAAGATAATGAACTCCATCAATATGAACATCATCCATAGCAGACAGAAGTACCAAAATGTTTGTGCTTATAACAAAATTTGTCCTATTTTGAGAGCATATCAAGTCAAATTTACTAATCCTTTGAACTATGAACAATGATTTTCCATGCAATCAATTGGAGTTTCATCTTTGATAGAATTGTAATATTTAAATTGTTTGTTAAATACTGTGAATAAGTATGGTGATGAAGAAAAACTGAGGTACTGTATGTCCTAATACTTAAAAGAGCTTGTAATAGGATAATGGAAACTTTGCAATTGCTGACTTTATGAAATAAAGGGACAAGACTTGGTTTCTCTATCTGATTTTTCCACTCTCTGAAGCTTAAAACGAAGCTTTTCCTCATTCCTATGAGCTAGTTTCAGCAGATTTACTAAATGTGCCCATAAAACCATTGTAATTTACTAAATGTTAGGAATTACCAGATTTTTGCTGCAAAAACTCATATTTTGCTATTTTACAACTCTTTGATATAAGAAGTCAGTGCTAGAATTATATATGACAATCAATAAAAGCAATTTTTAATTTGTATTTGATATTTATCCTGTTGGATAATGAGCAATCAGGTTTAAGTCTTATTATACATATTTACTTTGGAGAAAAATGTTCAAAGAAGCTACCACTGAAAGATTCTTGTAAATAAACTTATTTTTCCTTTTAAGGATCAATTAAAATGGATTCTTTCTGAATGGAAGTGAAAAAAAATCACAAACATTTTTAAAACACAGGGCTATTCATGACAGTTCTGTAATTTGATTCATGCAAATCTGTCAGGGACAAAAATCAACCACAATCTAATTTCAAACCTTTCCCAACCAGCTGCTGAACAATTTATGCACTACTTTTCTATTTTTACTGCAGGATAATGACAATGATGAATGCTTTTCCTTGGAAATAAATATTCATTAAGCAGGCTCAGATCAAATCTATACCCTTCCAAAAGCCCACGAATGTGCAAGATCCATTTGCCTCTTCTAAGAGATTTATTTAGCAGGAAGATGGAACTGCGCCCACAAATGCATCTCGTAACAATTTAATAGTTCAGTTAAATTAAACCTATTGCAATACTTACTTGTAACCTCAGTATCAATATTATTAAAGTTGGTGTCAACTCTGATAATACCAAAAATGTATGTGGGTGAACAACAGATTAGTTATGGATATAAATCAGATAAGCCCAAAGGTAAAGCCCAAAGAACTAAAAGGAAGTCAACTGCCAGTAAGCCAATCTAGTAACGAACATAAGTTCACAGACAAAGACCAAGTGATAGCTCATTAGCCATGATTTACATGGTCTATGACTTTTTTTGAGCAGAAGAGTCATTTTATCAAAAGGGATTGTTTAAAATGAAGAATGACAATAACATTGGCGTGTTGCATGCTTCTATATTCAGAACCACTTTAATCTACTAGTACTAAATCAGAAGTGGTAAAAGGAAGGGTCTACTATTATTTCAGACAGTCCTATTATCAGTTCTATGCTTCCTTTGCTCCAGTACTTCACTGTTATACTTCACTACACATACTATACTGCCTTGCTAGGAAACTGAAAACACCCTAATTTTCAAGATTATCTATAAGAATATCTATATGTGTGTGTGTGTGTGTGTACATACAGATGCCTAAAATGTATAGGATCTATGCATGTATAAGAATGTGATTTTATAGAAGCTAATAACGGCATATGGATGTGGTTTTATTACATGTCCTCTGCTGTGAGAAGAGATAAATGGGCTCCTACAGAGGACAATTCAGAGCACCCAGCCAGAGCCCCTGCCCTGATTCTCCTCTAACCTTATTTCTCATAGATTAATGTAGGCAAATTCCAGCCTCTTTAGGCTAGCATTTCCTTTTGTTAAAACCTTTCCTTCCCCAAAATAATCACAGAAAAATGGAAAGGTGGTCTTCTCTTCATGCTGGATGACAATTTGAAATTGCTGTATTTATATACAGCACTTAGGCATGATTTTTTACAAGGCTTTCCTCACACAAACATTATTCTGCAAAAGCTAATAACTCATTCATCTACTTAGGTTTACAACTTTAATCTTATTCTCTTCTTATGTCAATTCTGTGTTGGAAAAATTCCACCAATTTCAAAGGATTTCACTATTGCAAGCAATGAAGAAACCAGACAGTAATTTTTAAAGTCATATCAACAATACTGAATTAGCTTTTCCTTAACTACCTTTTCTATGTACTGGACAATATTTTCTGTTTAGCTAATTAAGCTGTAATAATTGCACAGACTACAGCCCCAATCAGAATTCAAGCTTTTTTTGGTATAGCATGGAACGGAACAGCTAAATTTTATTTGGTTTTGTTGCTGTTTTAATAAAAAATATTTTAAAATCACACACTAAAGTAAAGCTGCCAAGATTGGGTGTGGATAAGGTTACTTACTAATTACTTCAAATTACAAACTCACAAACAAAACTTTAACCACAAATTCACAACTTTAAATATATAACTGTCCTTATCCATCCTTTCTCTCCCATTCAAGGATGTACTTTGCAGATACCCTAATGCTCTTGTCTTCCAAACACAGATGAAACAGATAAAAATAAATGAACTCTTCAGGTTCTTATATTTTGCATCAATGTGCCTTCATATATAAACATCCATATATGCACACGTCACAGAGAGGGGATGAGCACTTACAGAACAGATGTCTCTGAGAGTGAGTGTAGGCTGCCAATATACAGAAGCCCAAAAATGACAGCAAACATGCGTTCTAAGAAAAGCTTTCTATCTTACCTTGAGACACTCTTCTTGTTTGAAGAGATCCTCACAATCCTTAGCCTGCAGAACAGGAGAATTAAGGCGCTCTTCTACTTCAGACAAGGCTTGCAGAAGGTGAAGGATCTCTGCCAGGTATGTAGAAGGCACATGAGTGGTTTCCACAGTCATAGTTTCAGTCACCACAAAAGTTGTATCTTCATGAACTGTTTGCTAGTATAGATATACAACAGAATGCTTCCTTTAGTTTCTTAACACTACACAAACTTATCACTTAATGCAATTTCCAGTTCACAACCAGAAACAATTAAAAATAATTTCTAAGGACAAATGCAGGAAATATTTGAGGTTTCTGACATAGATCACTCCCTCCACCAGTCTGTTTGAAACAGCAGTGTACATGCAAAAGTGTACAAACTTTTCTTCTCCTGCTCTCCAAAGAAAAGTAGATAGGAAATGCAAGAGTACTCTGAGATTATGGTTACTGAGATTTTAGTGCTAGCCCTTTTGTTTTAAACCCTCACACCTCTTTAAGAATCTGTCCTTCATTAAAGAGATTCCATGCATTCCAGGCCTAAAATACTAAAACACTTCAACGTGTTAAGTAAAATAATGACTTGTGTAATAGATACAATTTCTTAAATAACATGCAATACAAAACAACTAGGTCAACTCAGCACTTTTAACAATACATTAAAACCTTTCTCTTTAAACTAGAAAGTACAATTTGAAATTTTGTGATTTGAAAGGTCTTTAATGCATTCATATTTCTAAAAGAAATCCCACCAACATATCTCTCCAGGAAATTAAGATTTATTTATTTTTTTTAATCTGGACAAATATTAAATAGACACCCTATTCTGAAAGTAGATGCATATACCAAATGTAAAGAAATCCCAGAATGTTTTGGTTCCAAGAAAATAGATAGTTGATCTATGGCATTTGGAAAGATACTGGCATATAAGGTGACAAAATAGTGACTGTTTATATAAATTCTCTGCATTTCTGATTTGATGTGTTCATGGATCGTAGATAAAAAGTAATACCAAAAGTGTGCTTTGTAGCAGGGAGAACTGTGATTGCTTCTTTTAACTAAACTCCAAATACACGATCACCTGTATCTCCATTAGAAAAGGCAAAATTTAAAAGATATACATTATTTGTGATTTCATAAGCATAAGTTATTATTTATTTGTTTTGTCACATCACATAGGATTCCTAGTGTGGGACCAAGATCCATTGTGCTTGATGTCTGACTTGTCAAAAAAATAAACTTTACTTATTGAGTCCCTCAAAGAACTTTTACAAGCAATTGCTGGTAAACTTTCTTTCAAAAATCGTATTATTTAGATGCTTTAGCCCTAACACAGATAATCACGGATTTTGGAGCCATATATGTGAAAGACAATGGATCAATGGTCCTGAAGAAAACAATATCATTAGTTAGCTACACAGTATGTAAAAGAAAACAAACATAAACACTGTCTTGCACATACTACCTCAGCAAGTTACCTTGTTTTAATTTGTCTATTTGCCCTGTCCATCCTTTCATAAGATGTTTCTCTCCTCAGTTACCGGGCTGAGTCATCTACATCTTCAGTTTTCTTTAGAGTCTTAAAATATGCATATACACACTCTAAGAGATGTATGCCTATCACATATAAAGCCCATGAAGTTATCTGTAGGCTTGTGTTATTCTGTATTTCTTAGGCAAATTTAGTTGCTTTGCTTACACTTTTCTCACTAAATTACTTTCTCATGACATCTACTAACACTAAAGCCTCTCTAATTACCACATCACTGCTATAATTTTTATTATTTAAAATAAATTGCTTAAAAAAAATTGTGTTTGCCCCTGTATGTTTCATGAATCACACACTCTGCAAAAACAGCACTTTACCCCAGTAAATCTAATGAAAAAGCTGTCCCACTTGATTGGAGAATGAGTGATTCTCAACAGGCCACTGAGGCATGTAGCAATATATTTCATTCCTCAAGACTATGCTGTGACATTTCTACATGTAGCAAAGAACTTTAGACCCACAGGAGGAACATTTTAACTATAATTGTATTTTTCTTTTTGACTGAGAAGACAGAATATTTATATTCATAGTAATGAAAAGAGCATGCTAGTATGCAAGATTATTCATTCAAAAGGAGATCACATCAATATGTAAAGTGACACACAAAATATAAATAGTTTCTATAGTTGTATTAATCTATTTTTTTTCAAGCCAAATTTAGGCTAATAACTATGTATACATGTACACATACATGTACACACATAAATGTATATGTGAATACGTAAAATAAAATCTGTGCCTTCTTGCTCTAAATCATTCCTGAAACCACAAGAAAGTCAAGCAGAAATCTGATGTGTGAGCACTTCATGGATATCATGCTTAATTATTTATGGTAGTGCCAAAATTGGGTATCTTTCAATCACTGCTACAAAGAATTCATATAAAACCAGTCCTCAAGGCAAAATTAATTAAAATCTGAAGACAGGACTGAACCTTGTGTGACATATGTGGTTTAGTAATCCCTCAAAATATGTGTAATATTTAACTCCCATCAATGTTAATGAGATGTATGCAACCATGTATTCATATCGCCCTTTACAGAAAACTTTACATTCCTGTTTCTCACAGCTGGATATACAGTTCTGCAGGGAATATGACTCGGGAGATTTCTAGTTCAAGTAAACCATTAATGTTTATATTGTTAGTTAAACTGTACCACAACCAGACAAATAAATGAATGGATTGACATTTGAAAACAGAGGCCTACCAGAACCTGCCCTCATATTTGCAGCATTATTTAATACCTTATCTAAAAAAAGAGTAACAATCCAAATTAATTAGTTTCTGAATACTATTTAAATAAAAGAATTGGAAATTTGATACAACTTTAGAAATCAAGGATTAAATTTCTTTTACTTCAGTGGGTCTTTCAATAGGTCTGTCTTTCCTTCTATCTTTCCCTCACTGACAGTAGCATAACAGAACCCAAGGCAGAAGTTGGCATCTTGCACTAAGGAATGGAGAGTAGGCATACGCAGAACCAATAATTTTAATGAGCCAAGAAAGGGAAAAAATTTTGGCTTGTCCCTGTGTTTGCTGGAATTGCCTTTCTGTAGAAGATAAAATGGGCAGAGTCCTTCCCTATATTCTGGACAAGCATCTTTACTAGAAATGCATAGCTGGAACCGAATCATATACTAACACTGTAATGTAAAAAAACTTAAAAAAAAAGAAAAAAAAGATTATTGTAGCAGCTGGGAACCACTACTATTAAAAATAATATTCATTCAGTAAAGATATATATCATTGCTAATGCCAAAATGGTTCATCAGAAGCAAGGTAAGTTAACATTTTATAGGGATTAAAAATAAATATGAAAATGGAAATTAAAGTTTTAGATAATAGTTTACGAATGGTTTTGAATAAGCTGAATCTGACAAAGTGGCAGAATACATTAGATAGTTACTTGAAAATACTCAAACCCAAATAATATTTTAAAATAATACATAATAGAAATAAATTGTTAAGAATGATGGGGAAATGTTGGTGTAAATGGCCATTTCCCATATTGTTACTTCTGCAAAATAAATTTTAATTGATATTAATTTATTTTGTATTTTTATTTGATCGTCAGTGATATACTGATTTGCAAATTACTTCTAGTCTCTGAAAAAACAACTTTTGGGTAAGGCTTAGCATTTTATGCATTGCTTTTCACCAAGCGTTATCATCACTAGAACAGTAAATTGAATTTTCTTCCCCATCATCACATACTTTTAATTAAGGGATAGGATCCTTCCATAAACCTGACTACCTACACGTGAGAAACTGATTTTATTGATAGTTACCATATCCTACCAGGTGAAACACAAAGACAAGAAATACATCCATGAACTAGCCCTTAAAAAGAAGGCCAATAAGCAAAAACCAACCAAACAAAACCAACCAAACAAAAATCCCCAACAAAAAAAGAGCTACAGGAATAATGCAGGTTTTGCCCACAAAATCAAACATCCCCCCCAAAGAAGTATCTGTGATGATTATTGCCTATATCTAGAACAGTATTTCCTGGTGGCATCAGAACTAACTAGCCTTGGAGAACGCTGTTCATTTCCTTTTAGCACTGGAAAACTCAGTGTTAAAGCACATCTCACCCATCACAGTATATACATTTCTTTTCCTCTTTTCTGCAGAGGGAACAATCCCAACATCACTTTTGCCGTTCTACAGTTTACAACCAGAAAGCCTCCAACCTTTTTGTGTTAGGCCTTGACAACGATTCCCTTTTTGGTCCCTTCTGACTATCGGCCTCCAAACTCATAGTGACCTTAGTGTGCTGTGCTTTTGAGTAAATAACTTCACACACACAGAAAACATGGGAGGAGTAAAGCGGCAAAACACACCTATCAGCACTACTGTACCATGACACTGCTCCTAGCAGCATCTTGTTGAGACGTTCAGGAAAAACAAACAAACGTGTGCCTCCTCCTGAAGTGAACTAAAGCTTGAGAAAGTATTCTTTACACACAGCTGTAAGATATGTGACAGTGTAAAAATCAGTCATCTCTGAGGAATAAACAAAGGTGTGCTACACATGCAAAAAAAACAATCATAGCAGACACCTTCTGGACAAAGGCAGTCATGTCTCAAATACTCCAATAAACTTCGGAACAGCTTATTGCTTTCCAGCACAAACTGTAAACTACGTGATATTTGCTAGCATCAATATATCAGATAAAAAATTAAAAATGGAAAAGTATGACTGAATGCTGTCAGAGATCAATAGACCCACTTTCAAGTACATATTTATACATAAAGAAGCTTTTATTCACCCCTTCCTATGCCAACTGTGAGTGGTGATGCCAGCTAACATTCAGGAAAATAAATTCCGTGTCTTCAGGAACGCTAACACATTTTACGTGTAAGTATGTCTATATGTAGAAAGTAGATCAGAATTATGCCAATAACATGGAATTCTGATTATGAGATTGGATGGCCTTAATCACAAAAATGTTATCTATCAGTACAAAAAGAAGCATCACTTTCAAGTATAGAGAGACCTAAATCCTCACTACAGGATTAAAAATTTATAAAATGCTTCTGTAATTCCAAGAAGGCAAGGCCTTAAAAGGCACTTGGCAGCATTAAAATATCTTTAAAATTATATTTTTTGAAAAATAATCATATTTGCAAGTAAGTACGTAAATATTTTCTCATGTATGTGATTCTCCTACTCATGTATGATTGCAGTCCACAAAAACCTGCATGATGCAATACTCTAAAACATGTATTTTAATGCTTGTATCTGACTTCAGTGACATATAAAAATTTAAACTTTAAAAATACACGATTATTTTCAGCACTGTTCTTGGACAAAGAGTGCTTTATGTCTTCACGATATTTCACTGCTAAGGCACATCTTACTGGTTGAGAAGTGCTGCATTAACAGTTTTTATTCTATGGTAAAATTAATCTATCTATTTTATCTAGATATAAAATGAAATAAAGCCAGTTTAAATTAAACTATTCTTAATAATAGCACTAATTAGAAAACATTTCAGTAAGTTTTACATGCTAAGAATAGCAATAGAAAATTGCAGGCTCTGATTTTGAATCCATCAATCAACAGGCATTAACCAGTGTGACCTTACTACCACTGTCTTATTTTTGACCTTCATAACTTGATTGAAATGCAAAGGTTTTCTCCATAAGAAAAGGTCTGTTCCCTGTACTTTTAGGCTTAAATTATGAGATATCTCCCAAAACCTCAGATAGCCATGCTACACTCTGATGAACTCTGCACGGTGGATTGGATAGATACCTGTGGTTGCTTCTGATACCTGTGGTTGCTTCTGATACCTGTGGTTGCTGGCCTCAAAGACTTGAATGACTACTTATTCCACCCTCAATTTTTCTTCTTCTTTTTTTTTTTTTTTTTTTTTTTTTTTTTTTTTTTCCCTAGGAGGTAAGTATATAGTTTAAAAACTATGACAAAGCATTTTGGTGATGCAGCCAATCCTCTGTGTTCTGCACACTCTTATGCCTTTAGAGCCCTCCAAGATGTCAAATACACTCAGTCAAGTGGTAAAATGAACAGCTTTGGCAATCCCTTTTTCAGTTGCTTAACAGTGCTTTTTGTTTTATTCAGGCTTAGGTAATTGCCTCCAGATACGGACTCTCCTCAGGCTGAGGCCCTGCTGCATATTGAACTTAGTTGCAGCTTATTAAAAAACTTACCCATTGCTCCTTACTAAAGTTCTGCTATCATTCACGCGAATAACAGATTAACACAACTAGCACAAATTGGAAATTCTAGCAGTTCTGCTGTTAATTTTTAACCCTGGCAACTTCTGTTGGTATCTATTTGTTAAGCAAAGAGAAAAAAAAATCATTTCAACTATGATGACACAGGCATGTAAGACTCTCTTATGCTGTACTGTTCATGATACAAACCAGTTCTTTCAGAAAATACATTAAAAAAAAAGAGCACTGTGTATCTCATGCCACAGCTGTGGTGTTACTGTGTCCTGAAGAAAAACAAAATCTGGTCGCATTATGGCATAAGTGACTGACTGGAACTACTGGGATCTAGAAAGTGTCTCTTGTTTTAAATAAATTATACATACATGTTAATTACTTATGATGGCATATCTCAAGCTTAATAATTGCAGTAGTTCAACATTGCCAAGTAAAAGGAAATCTGTATGTCTCCATCATGTGACTTTAAACAGATACTTGTAACCTTATAAAAGGAATTATTAAACATATTAAAGACTATACCTCATAGCCATTTAACAAACACTGCTCAGGCCATGTACAATTGCTAGCATTCTGGGGGGAAGATAAGCCTTCAGCTACTAGTGAGTGAAAAGAGATAGCCATTCTCAGTGTTAGACATCAGTAAATAAGCAAATACTCAGGTACTCACGTTACATTTCGGAATGAAAAAAATTAGAACACATTGCAAAATCTATATCCTAGGCTGGTTTTCAACAGACATTTAAAAATGTTATTTAGAATTTTATAAGGGTTTACCTGGAAAACATTTTTGTAATTGATTTATATGTGTTACCTTACGGTAGACAAATGTATTTGAAAGTTTTTATATGCTAATTACAGAATACATAAATCCATAGAGTTCTTAACCATTTCTTGTACTCATCTTGTAATATCTTTCACAGCTGAAAAAATACATACAGACATTTTACAGGAAATGTCACACTTAAGGAAGTATCTGGTTAACACTATATCAAACTTTTCTACACCGTCCCATATCCTTGCACTCATGGGGTAGCGCTGCAACCCCATGCAGCGCTACAGGTTTGGGGAAGAGTGGCTGGAAAGCTGCCTGGCGGAAAAGGACCTGGAGCTGTTGGTTGACAGCCGGCTGAGTATGAGCCAGCAGTGTGCCCAGGTGGCCAAGAAGGCCAACAGCATCCTGGTTTGTATCAGGAATAATGTGGCCAGCAGGACTAGGGAAGTGATCGTCCCCCTGTACTCGGCACTGGTGAGGCTGCACCATGAATACCGTGTTCAGTTTTGGGCCTCTCACTCCAAAAAAGACATTGAGGTGCTGGAGCATGTCCAGAGAAGGGCAATGAAGGTGGTGAGGGTCCTAGAGAAGAAGTCTGATGAGGAGCGGCTGAGGGAACTAGGGTTGCTTAGCCTGGAGAAAAGGAGGCTGAGGGGAGACCTTATTGCTCTCTACTACTACCTGAAAGGAGGTTGTAGAGAGGTGGGGGTTAGTCTCTTCTCCCAAGTAACAAGCAATAGAACACGAGGAAATGGCCTTAGGTGGCACCAGGGGAGGTTTAGATTGGATATTAGGAAAAAATTCTTCACTGAAAGTCTTATCAAGGCTGCCCAGGGAAGTGGTTGAGTCACCATCCCTGGAGGTATTTAAAAGACAGGTAGATGTGGTGCTGAGGGACATGGTTTAGTGGTGGTTTTGGCAGTGTTAGGTCGATGGTTGGACTCGATGATCTTAAAGGTCTTTTCCAACCTAGGTGACTCTATGATTCTATGATGTCCAATTATGACAGTCTCTATTGATTCTGTTAAACCAGCATTATGTACTCAAATTTGCCTGCACAGCAGGAAATACCCAAAAGAATCAAAGGAATTTCAAATTATTTTTTACTCAAAATAGAATTTCAAAATTGTGTGTCTCAGACAGTGGTAAGCTATAGAGAAGAAACAGTGTATGTCGTGCCAGAACAAGCTTCTGCATGATATGCTGGAAGGGAGCCTTCCTAGGAACAGGCTTTGGTCAATGCCAACTTCCTTAATCACTGATTTATTAAGACTACAGAACAGCCCTAGTCTTAGACAGCATTTATTCATGAAGCTTTAGGGCTATCTTGAATAATAATATGTGTAACTCTACTGACTGATCACCAAGGAACCAATTAATGTTAAATAAAGCATAGATATGTTAGAATACAGTCTATTGATGTCTAAATTGACTAACTCATTTTGAAATTGACTGTTGATTTGTGATGCTAACTTTCCAGATACTTATGCAAACTACATCTATTAGCTGTTTGTTGAGATAACTTAGAAAATAATCTAAAAGTACCATTAAAGTACATTAGTGTTGAATGCTAACAGCTTCAAAGAGCAAGGTCCTAAACATTAAACAGTGACACCTTCTAGGAATGTTAAAAGGCATTACCTAATTATATTCCACCTTTATTTCTTAAAAGAACCTTAATCTACATTTATAGAGATGCAATTATAAAGAATAACAATAGAGTTTGTCACTTAGGCTAATTTTGTTACTCCAAGACATATTTTTTTTTTAAATGAATGAAATTGCTATCAATCCAGCAGTTTTGAAAACTAACTATACATACATAGATATTCAGCACTCACACTGTGCATAAAGAAATTTACTTCCTTCTGCACCTTTATGAGTATACTCAGATGCATCCACGCAAAAAACCAAACCTAACCACAAAAAACTAAAAACCATGAGTGACGCTGACATTCTGAATTGTAGACAGGAGATGAACATCATCTCTTCAAAAGATACCACCACTTAGGGCCAGACTACTCTGCAGGTGTTTTCCCTTATTATTTAATTCAATATTATAGCCAAGTAATTTTGACACCAAATTCCTCATCATGTAATTTATTTAATAAATTATGATATACTATATCAGAGAAAATAAGACGGTAATTAGCTGCCTTGTTTCCCAAATAGCTAGGTAGTTATAAGGAAGAAAATACTATACTAGTATAATGCTCAGTTTTGTCCAAAGAAAACTGAAAAGAGAGGCAACTGGGTACTATGTCATACATGATTCTTTAACCAAAGGCTGTTGGTTTTGTTTCCATCTCAACCATACAGAGAACTGTAAGAAAAGCCTGTGGTGTGGCTAAGACTACATTCTTATAACCACTTCATATAATTTAAAGACAGCATCCTAAACCAGCCTTGGTCCAAAATGCAGCAAGAGTTTTCATTCCTATGCTATGAGGTAAAGATGTCAGTTTCACTTTGAAACTAGAAAATGTAATTTAGATTACTTCACTAAAGTTTACAACAGATGATGAAAAATGGCAGAGAAAAATCTTTTCTGTAAATTTCTGTCATATACAAGGTAGGATTTTTTAACTTCACTCTATTAAAATACTATAGATTTGCAGTGATGATAGTGAACACTGTACAGAATTAATAAGGAGATATGAGAAGACGAATATGCTTTAGAAGAACTCAAAACACTGTAGTAAACTGGTCCACTTTTTATAAAAGAAGGCTATATATGGTCTTCACTTAAATTACCACAATGCTGTATGCATTCATTTAGACACAGAGAAGGTAAAGTGCATTTTAAAATGTATCTATAAAATTAGCTCTTCTTCAGCTATATCAAAGACAATATCCATGTTCAGTGTACTTCCCCTAGCTTTCTTATCTTAAATTAGACATAAAACTAAAGTATTTGAAATACAATTAAATTATTTGGAATAGATTTTCTATTAGCAATTTCCAGGCTGATGGATGCTACAAAATGGGTGTAAACACTCAGTTGTGATTCTCTTCCCAGAGATTCTCATTCATCCTCATCCCTTTTGCACACCACAGTCTTTAGCTGTGCAGTGTATTTGTTTAAAAAGCTGCCTCTGTTAATGTCACAAAAGTTAAATGGTGTCACAGGATCACCTCTGTGCTGTCCTTAAGAGACCCAAAAGACATAGGTGAAACAGATACTAATCCATCACTGTATAGTTCTTTTCTGTTGTCCAGTAAGTATTTTCCTATTTCACTTTTCTAATGTCTTTACTCTCTTTTCTTTGTCCTCTCTCCCACTCATTGTAGGAAAAATGAAGAATTAACTTGCCCCTTCTTCTTGGCAACCGTTACTTGCTTATTTACCCCAAGAAATATTTAAGCAGGGATGAGAGAAGAAAACCACTTAATTCCAGTGCTGCAGGTTGTGAAAACTGTGGAAAACAACGATCAAAAACAATGGTAGCACATTACCACTGAAGTATCCATGTTATTCAGATGCACACAGTTAATTAGGACACCAAGTCCTGTGTTTATCTAACTGTAAGAGATTTATTTCAATTAATGTGTGATTTATATTTTATATATTTTATATATATCTTTACATATAAATATATTTTAACAGCTAAAAAAAAAGTTTAAATTTCATTAAATGAACTAAATAGAGCTCCACAGAGAAATATCAACTGAAAACTGCAAGAAGGCCTTAAAAGACTGAACTTAAGCAAACTCTTGAATGTCAGATGTAAACTTGATCAGTACATAATCTGGTTCCAGAAGTTGATCATATATTCTCTCACCTGAAGTGATAATCCAGTTAGGAGACAGGTATTTTGAATTTCTGAATGCTTTACAGAATCTTAAACAGAATAATGTCTTTTATTTGGAAAAACGAAGCTTATGATATTTAGTTCATAGTAAGTACTAAGAGTACTGGTATTTCATCCGTGTTGCAGATAACTATTGATCTGCTCAGACTAAATCACTTACCTTATAAAAACAAACACGTTTTGTATAGCTGTTTTCCTTATGCATTCTTATTCAATGCATAGTCTAATTGGTATGAAAAGGACAGTTTCTCCTGATGTTTATCATTTGATGAATTTTATTATTTTTTCCAGTATGGCCAAAATCCAGGCCCAAATATTTCAGTAGTAAAATGACCATAAATTTCAATACAATGTTTGTGCATGTCACAAATGAAATTACTGAAATGACTTAGCCTATTTTTTTGCTTATATATACATAAAGATGTACATAATTTTGACAGCTGTTAATTCGTTGCAAGAATAATATTACTCTTGTCCTAAAAATATTCTAGCTTACTATTTACAAAAAACTTCTATAAAACAAACATTGACTAAAGTTAGTTTAATGAAATGTAATCAATACATCAGTAAGCGATCTTGATCCTGATTTGAATCAAACTATCTGAATCTAGCTTTTTCTCTGCAACAGATGATAGCTATTTTCATCGTCCTGGAATAGTGGCACAGACTGTTTTAGAAAAATAGTAACTGGAATATTTAGGTTTAGACTGTAGCAAAGGAGATTGATAACTTTTCTGAAAATACTGTGCGACTGCCAAGGCTTAATGACTTTAGATTATGCAGAATCTAGAAAGAAATATCCCTTGACCTCTCTAATGTTATAATTTTTACTGAAATTATTTTTTTAAAAAACAAACATGTAATTTTAATATGCAAAAATTGCATACTGCTCTAGGATTAAACTTTAATGGCTTGTTTTTTGAAGACTATCTTAAGCTTCCTTGAATTTCAGTGGGATTTAGTGGTTTATCATCATTTTAAGACATGATGGTAAAATATTCCACTCTTTAATAAGTTATTCAGATTTCACAACTGAAGTTACTACTGACTGATTTCAAATGGAAATTTTTAGCAGAAATGTAGCAGAATGCTAAACTTTTGATAATACAGGAGTCAGAAATCTGCTTGACTGAAAAACTGAATTTTCTGCCCACCGTTTATTTTGCCACATATGAATAAAGACATTCAGTGGGAGAAGACATTTATAAGATACAGAAACTCAAAAGACTTCTCCCACTCGTTGTCATTTTACGTTTTGTGCAGTTGTATTTATTTGTATTTGTGTACCATGTTTAATCTGTTATTGCAATAAACCCACCTTCTTTCCTATAGAATGTCACACATTACTCTCTGACAATTTTCACATAAAGAGGTGACTACTATACCAAATTGAATAATGTCTCAAAATTGGCGGTAAACAGAACATACAGTGTTTGAGGTAATATAACTCCACCATAGCTTATTATCAAAAAATTCCTTTTTATCTATATATACATATCTATATATACATCCGTATATATTTGTCAGTTAGTTGCTGGATATTTATTGCTACATATTTGTGAAACAATCAGAATTCTATGAGAATCTACCATAGAATCATCGAATAGCTTGGGTTGGAAGGGACTTTTAAAGGTCATCCAGTCCAAGCCCCCTGCAATGAGCAGGGACATGTTCAACTAGATCAGGTTGCTCAGAGCCTCGTCCAACCCGACCTTGAATGTTTCCAGGGATGGGGTACCTACCACCTCTCTGGGCAACCTGTGCCAGTGTTTCACCACCCTCATTGTAAAAAAATTCTTCCTGATAACTCGTGTAAATGTACCATCTTTTAGTTTAAAAACATTACCCCTTGTCCTATCGCAACAGGCCCTGCTAAAAAGTTTGTCCCCATCTTTCCTGTAGGCCCCCTTTAAGTACTGAAAGGCCGCAATAAGGTCTCCACAGAGCCTTCTCTTCTCCAGGCTGAACAACCCCAACTCTCTCACAGTGCTACTATGCTAGAGAGAATCAATTCTTACATGGTTGTGGCTCCTATATCCTTCTGATGGGTCTTCCCAACAAATATTGGGAAAAAATAAAATCCAGGGGAGCATGATCATTATAGTTTCATGCTCTGATATCAGAAATATATTAGCTCAAACAAGGGTAGGAAATGCAAATCTGCCACATAAGTAAAGGTCTTCTTCAATGCAGTCTTGCTATGTTTATTCAACGAATCATAATGAATTGCGAGTACAACTAAGTCCTCATTGATTTATAATAACAACTTCCAATTGTTAAATAATCCTGTTATTGAATACATCATCAATTATAAATAAAAAACACAGCAGTTTTCTATTTCTTTTGCTTTAAAAATAAATTCCTTTTTGTATTTTTATTTTTTGGTTTTATTCCATTGATGGTTAACAAAGAAAATCTCTGTGAAAGTTATTTTTGCTGGTATATGCATGTGTTCAAGCTTGGCCTAAACCATGACACTTTTGTATTTTAGAGTCCTGCATGAACAATTAATTAATCCTCACAACACCCCTGTGAGGTAGGTACTTAGGCTGAATTAAAAAAGAAAAAAAGGTACTCAAGAAATTCACTTTCATTCACTGATTCAGCAAAACCAAAACAGTAACAAGGCAGCTGTACTTCTCACTCTGATTTGAGCCATGAAATACACACCTGTCACCAGTTTCAGTAGCTTCCGTAAAACTTCTAAAATATTGCATATGACTATCACCTTAGTCATTGTCAACAGAGCAAGATATTTTTCATGAGAAATGAGGATACAGTTATTATCCTGTACACACGTAAATTTCATTGAATTATGACCTCATACCCCATAAATACTAACAAGTAGCCTTCTTGCATGAAATATTTGAGAATATTTACAAATTTAACCATTACAAGGATAGAAATATATTCCATAAATAATATTTTTTAACAATGAACATGTATGTAATGGTTACATGGCTTTAAAAAGTCAGTGACTGTATTCCTTTGACCAATTCAAAAGTACATATACTGATGTATCTACCTTACATATTTTAAAGAAAAATATACTTCTAATATTATAAAATATAATATAGGTTTATTGATTTACTAGTAAAATTTTATAATGGATATACTCATCCTCTGTCATGGTAGGTGGTGGGTGACGTAAAAAGCACATTGGCAGCTGAATGTTTTTATATAAATTGCATGCACATTCTTATTTCTTACTTGCATATCAAAGGAACAAATATATTCATTATAAAAAAAAGACTCATTTACAAAACAAAGTGAAGCCTGCCCTAGGTCCATGCCAATACAAATGATTTGCAACTGATTACATCCATCAAGTTTAATATAAACCATAGCAATCTGAAAAGAGTAATCAGATGGAACAAGATTTAATAACATACAAATCAAAGTTAATGTTTCTCTGATTGTTCCCATTAACTGCATAGCTATCCCAATTATTTTTATATATACATTATGCAACTTAATAGTAGAAAAAATAAAAATACACAATACACTCAGTACGTTAAATAGAGGACTGTACTGACCAAAAGGTTATATACTGTTGCTGATTTTTGGAACTTTTTTTTTCTTTTTTAAAACACAGTCGACCAAATATCAATTAGAAATAACACTTCATGTATTTAAATTTTCATTACCTTGTCAGTACGTCCCCTCTGCAATCTAAGTGCATTTAAAAATAAATAAAATTGTATTTTGTTGAAACACCTCTTTATCACTAGCATTTTTAAGATTATAGAAGAGCACATAATGCAACAACTTCCTTGAGAACAAATCTTTCTTCATATAAAATCAAAAGCCCAGAAGACGATGAGCAGAGTAGTAGGAATGTCAAGGAAAAAATGCCATGCAAGTGCAAAAGCAATCTCTGGTAACCTTCTAAATGGGTAACATCCAATATGTATTGTGATCATAAACCTGGAATAGTGACAGTTTATTTCCCTTTTATTTATCCAGTTATTGCTGCATGTATAAACCAGTAAGAATAATTATATTTTATATACAGCTAAACAACTTAAAATCAGAAGACATGAAGTTGGTTCATAAAATTATGTTTTCATCCTGTCAAATTTAAAAGTACCCTTTCTTGCAAAAACTCCTTTGAGAATTAAAGCATTTGAAGAAGAGGCCATGTACATATAGTGTCATAAAATTTTTTTAATCTCTTCCTAAAGTGGGTATAAGATGTTATGGACAAATAAAAAAACAATTAAAATTGGCATGGGATGGGTAGTTTGAGAAAGACAATTTTTCTGTTTTACACGTTCACTGAACAAAATAGAGGCATGGCAAACTGACGTTTTTAAACGGGAAAATGTTATGGAAAAATAATGAGGCAACAGAAATAAACATGAATTCTTCATTGCTGAGTTTTTTGTAATTGGCTGATTTAACTTAAGGGCAATTTTAAGACCAAAGCAGAGAACTATTGTATTAGAATATAAAGATTCCCCCACTTGCAGACAACAGGGTTTTTCTTATCTGAAGAGTTGACACTGACCCTGAAGCTCTCATTGTTAGTAGGATGCTGTTAGTAGTAGCAGTTGCAAACATATGGGCTTGCCCGAAACAACTCACAATTTGTGCATAGTTGAGTCTTCGAAACTGAGCAAATTTGCTCTCAAAATCTCGCCAGCGCTTGCTGAGCTGTATCAGGGTTGGCTCCACTGCTTTTGCAGCCCCATCCTTAGACAGGCGTTCAGCCTGCCTGTGCACCGCATTCAGATCTTCCTTCTTCTTCTCCAATTCTCCATCAATCTCCTAGTGAGCAAAACCAATACAGGGCCCAGGACAGTTAGCTAACTAGATCAATCAACTTAAAATTAGCAAAATACTTCTGTCAGAAATTCCATTTCCATTTTATTGTTACAATTAAAATTTACAGCTTTTCATGTCTTATTTTATGTTTAAACAAAACAAAAATAACTGAAATTAAAGAACCTTCTTGGAGATTGGTTGTAGTGATGCTAACGGCTAGTACACACTGAAAACTACTCAGCACAGGCCAACAGTTTCCACTTCCAGATTCTCGCTAGTACACTGTGATGGGCAATTGGAGAAATTCTTTTCTCAATAAGGGTCAGCATATTCAGGACAAATAGTGTTCGGACAGCTTACAAATATATTATTTGACTCTTTAATGTATTACTTAACTCCTATTTTACTCTGTGGCAAACTCAACAGAGAATGAAGCAAAGAAAGACGATGCAAAACAAACTAGGAAAACCTTTGACAGTATGTAAATAAATCTATAGAGTTTGACAGTGACATATGAGTATGTCTGATGAAAATGAATGTGCTAACATGAGATAGAGGTCATCCATATATCGGTAAGTCATTTGTTCATCTGGAACAAAGATACATAAAATCAATTACAATTTTTTCTAGAAAACATTTTATGCTTCTTAATACATTGCACACTTTCCATATTATCAACAAAAAATTTATTTAGTGTGTTTCAAATTATTTATATAACATTCTGTATAGCAAATACAAGATATAGTACAACAAAGAAATGTCAGTTTGAACACAGCTAATTAGGGTTTGTTTTACTCTAAACAAAAATAAAGAACTGGACTGATAATTTTCTATATCTATTGGAATTTTTGTTGCATTTGCTGCCAGTTAAATTGGTAAACTACCACTCAAAAAGATCTACCATTGCCATCCCAAAACAACATTACCTTTAGCTTCTGCTCATCTTTGTGGTCTGGTAGACTGGCTAACTTTTTCTCAATGTCATCCAGCCATGTCATTAGGTCATCAGCCTGCCTCTTGTACTGATACCATTGATGAGAAATCTCTAAAGCCTTTTTTCTTCTTTGAGATCTCAAGTCCTGTTCACAGTGCAGACATTATTAGAATATGAATTAAAGGCTTATAAAATATGAATTGGCATGTGTGCACACTGAAGGGAAAAGAGTGCACAAGGCCACTATTTTTTTAACTAAATGTTGATATTTAAATCAAGTATATAAATATCTCAACACAGCATATTTTCTTCAGTTTAACAACATATAAGTAACTGAACACAACAGATTTTCATCAGTTTAATGAACTATTTTTTCTCTTAAAGGAGGTTACCTAATTCAGGGGTGTTTATGTGTTGAATAAACCACTGAGACAGTCACCAATATTCAGAGCAGTTAAGACTCTTACATAAATGTCAATATTTTTATACTTCTGCTCAGCATACTTACTGGACAGATGGAAACACAGCCCACTTAGTATCTAGCCATAAGTGGGCTTCCTGTGTTTTGTGGTCTCCTGTGAAATTCTAGCCTGCGTGCAAACTCTGTAGCTATTCAAGAGAAAATCATTTCAATGCAGGAATGTATGCAAAGACAGGTTTCCTTTTTCTAAATTAAATACCATTTACATAATAAATGTCTTGTGTTTATGACTCAGCTTTATAAAAGTATTAAAACTTCTCTTTAATGGGAAGGTAAAAAATGTTATTTTATTTCATATAAATATTATCAAATATACTCCATTTACATTTGCTTTAACTGCTTAATTTCGCGCACACAAAACTCAGAAAACATTTTCATTACTATAACTTCTTATTAAGAAGTAAATTTAAAAATTACTGTTACATTTTATACAAAAATACTCAGAAGAATTTGCCTCAACCATTCTTGAATTTTATTTGACAAAGCTGAGTGTCACCCAGAGGAAAATCAATCACACTGTTCCATAAAAACAGCTGGTAAGGATCCGGTCAATAGCATAGTTCTAGAAATGCTTTTCTTGTTTCTCCTCCATAAAAATTATGAATTATTTCCATTTAACTTGGAACAGTCAAAGGCAAACCTAATAGATTTCAAGTTTCTTTTAAATGTGGACGAAACAATGGTATATTCCAGCTAGTCTTTTACTGAATTCAAACAGATCTGCAAAGTGTAAAAGTTAGAATGAAATCCACAGGAAAGGAAAGATGCTGCTTAACAATAAGTAATAATAAAATGTAACCATGCCATGTTTCCCAACCCAAGAACAACTTCATAAAAATTTTCAAAAGAAAGAAAACTTCTGCTTGCCAATAAGATGAAAAATTCTTCTATAGTAGTCAGAGCCTATGGTAGGTGACCAAGGTGACTTTCCAACTGTAAGATTCTTTCTTTCAGCCCTTTTATTTTTCCTTGGAAGGATGACACTCCCAATTACAACTATTAGCTTGTCCAAATAGGTCTCACTGTGGATGTTTTGAGGAACAGTATCATACAGTTATACCTTCAGGAGTGTGGTAACACAGAATTTTGGTATGTGACTTCGGTTTTTAGCCTTTTAGCTGCTAGGTCTATTGGTATTACCACCTACCCTATTCTAAAGATGCCGAAGCCACTTCTCCCACTAAAGAACATAGCATATAAATCTTTTACTAAAGGATAAAATAACTTATTCATTGCCAGAAGTATGTTATACAACTGAAAATATAGGTTTGTGAGAACTGATCTAATCAAGGTCTTGACTGCTGTTGGAGAAACATAAAACATGCATAATGTGTTAAAAAAGGAATTATTATCAAATAAATCATTGTTGTCCAACTGGCAATCACACGGTTCTAACACTGAGGACAAAACTGTACTTGTTAAGCTGGAGCTTTAAAATGTCTTTTCCAACGGATCAAGAGAAGTATATAGGAAAAAATATGTTTATAGACAAATAGTTTTAAATTACTCATCTCTAAATAGTAATGAAGATTCATTTAACAGAACGATGTCCTGAAATGAAGAAAAAAATGGTTTTAGTAGGATGTGCTTATAACTGTAGCTCCTATACCTTGAGAGCATTATGTTTAGTCTGCAACAGCTGTTGTTTTATCTTTATTTCCTCCCGTTTCCTCTCATCTGTGATTCTCTTTTGAAGCGTGTTGCCCCTTTGCAGCAATTCTTCCACTGTGCTCTCATCATCTTCACTCTGATTTAAAAAAAAATAACAAGTATAATGAGCATTTTAATCTAATTATTACTTAAGTACTAGGAGATACAAACATACGAAACCACACTTCCTCTGCCAAGGTAATCATCTAACAGCTACTTGCAGTTCCCTACTGAAGATAAAATAACTTTTACTTGCTCTCTACAATACATGTAGACACTTGAGGGGTGCAAGTAAAGCAGCACTTGAAAACCTACAGAGGTTTGATATTAGATTTTATGCAGCATCCAGGATAACAGGATGAAAACATTAAAGGCAAAAAGGTAAAACATATTTCACTTTAAAACAAAAAGAACAGACTTGTCTAAAATACTCGAAATCACTGTCAGTAGTCACTGAAATCGCCAGTATACTAGGAGGCCGTGTAATTCCTGACCATTTCATGTATCATTACAATGCAAAATAGTTGTTCTAGAAGGGAAAAAGATACCACTAAGTACTTTTCACATATAAGTTAAATCTATGCCACAGCTTCTGGGATTGTATCTCTTGATCCGCACTAAACACTTTATGTAAAGACAGGGAACAAAATATGCTTAAGTAGTGAAAACTGCCTTGTCAAACTTGGTTCACTTAGAATTTACCACCGCAGTACATACTGCCTTAAATTTTACCTTTCCTGCATAAAAAAAAGAAAAAAGAAAAGAAGTCCTGTAAAGATTCCTTTTGACATTCATATAAAATAGTTATCTTTGAAGAATTCCTTAAAAGGAAAAAAATATTGACTCTTTATGTTTCTTGTAAAGAAATACATATTTGATCTTGCTGAGGACTCATGAAGAGAGGGTCCTAAAGACAAATCCGTTATTTCCCAGCCAACAAATGTCACCTCTCTGAAAATCACTCTGGAGAAAACACACCACAGTGCCAACAGCAGTATTTTACTCCTTCCCCTCCCCCTGCCGCCCCCCACAATGACACCAAATTAAATAGCAGTGTTGATCTGCTTGGGGGTAGGAAGGCTCTGCAGAGACATCTGGACAGACTGGATCGATGGGCTGAAGCCAACTGCATGAGGTTTAACAAGGCCAAGTGCCGGGTCCTGCACTTGGGTCACAGCAACCCCATGCAACGCTACAGGCTTGGGGAGGAGTAGCTGGAAAGCTGCCTGGCAGAAAAGGACCTGGGGGTCCTGGTGGACAGCTGGCTGAACATGAGCCAGCAGTGCGCCCAGGTAGCCAAGAAGGCCAATGGCATCTTGGCCTGTATCAAGAATGGTGTTGTCAGCAGGAGCAGGGAAGCGATCGTGCCCCTGTACTCAGCGCTGGTGAGGCCGCACCTTGAGTACTGTGTTCAGTTTTGGACGCCACAGTATAGGAGGGACATTGAGGTGCTGGAGCGTGTCCAGAGAAGGGCAACGAAGCTGGTGAGGGGTCTGGAGAACATGTCTTATGAGGAGCGGCTGAGGGAATTAGGGTTGTTTAGTCTGGAGAAGAGAAGGCTGAGGGGAGACCTTATTGCTCTCTACAAGTACCTGAAAGGAGGTTGTAGTGAGATGGGCGCTGGTCTCTTCTCCCAAGTAACTAGTGATAGGACAAGAGGAAATGGGTTCAAGTTGGACCAGGGGAGGTTTAGGCTGGGCATTAGGAAAAAAATTTTCACTGAAAGAGTTATGAAACATTGGACCAGGCTGCCCAAGGAGGTGGTTGAGTCACTGTCCCTAGATGTGTTTAAAAGTTGTGTAGATGTGGTGCTTAGAGACATGGTTTAGTGGCAGACCTGGTAGAGTAGGGTCAATGGTTGGACTAGATGACCTTAAGGGTCTCTTCCAACCTAAACAATTCTATGATTCTATGATTCTATAATTCCATATGCATAAAAGGCTTTACTACTTGCAAAGAGCAAACATGAGTAATAAAGCTTACCATAGCCACAAAACTATTTACAATAAATGGTATAAACAGATCAGTTAAGAACTAACTGGCAAGTGGCATTCCTTTCAACGATCATTGCCTGGCATTTGTTTTTTGTGAATGTCATCTTTTACTATATTGCCCATTTAGAGACATCATTCTGAGTTTTCTTGGTCTTTATACTGCTACAGAGATTTTAATATTAATTCCCTATTCTGTAATATTGCTGGTACTAGTATAGGACCTGTAGAAAATATTCCTGTTTTGCTTAGTGTTTTCACAAGGGTTGAAAAATGTTTTTCTTATAAATTAACAATTAATTTATCACTAAAACTTTTAGTTTATGCTAACTTGGGACTTTGGATTTTATAAATATAAAATTTCGTAAAATTTTGTCCAAGTCATATCTAAAGATCCTAACACAAATATGGAAGTTTCTAATTTTCATTCAGATTTTTTATCTCCCTGCCTACTTCACTCAGACTTCCATTTCCTACTTACCATATCTTTATTGAAGTCCTCCTCTTTCAGATTCACCCCCTGCTGAATTTCAACCTCCAGTGGTTCAAGCATTTTTTGTATATCAAAGTCAAATTGCTCCAATTCCTTCACAGGAATGAAGGGCTAAAATAGGAGAAATACAAAGATCATTTATTTAAATCACATACTTAATAGTTTTATCATAAACATAAATGAAAAGAGACATCTGTTTCACCCCCTATTGTTAAAACAATGGTAGACCTTCCATCATGTGGAAAAATATCTACACCATACAACTCAAAGTACCCAAAGATATAAGTAAAGACAGGTATTTAAGAGTACTGTAGAATTTCCATATAGGAAAACATAAGAATTCTATGGTGAATTTTTAAAAAATATGATATTCTCACATTTGTGTGTAAGAACAGGTTCAGATAAACAGTGTAACATGATGATTTGTCTAAGAAATTAAATGTTGACACTACTTCGCTAAATCTGGTTTGTCAGAAATTACTCACACAGCAACAAGCAATCCATTCAGATGAAAAACCACCTACTACTACCAATTGAGAAAAATTTCATGATAATTTTTTTCAGTACTTTGAAATCATTGCTCTCTCACAAAGAATTGCAAAAATGGCAGGTGAATTATATGAAACAAAAGACAGATAATCTTTGTGTAAGATATTCCCCCAACAATATTTTATAACATTAAAAAAAATCAACAAAAACTTCACTAAAAGAGTTTGTGTTTCAAAAAAGCCTTAACAAAAATGCAGGACCAAAAACTCCTCAACCGAACAAAACAGACAATCAATCCAAAATCTATCACAGTATAATTATGGTGCTTTAGCTTGGCGTTCAATTTTAATCCCTAAAAAAAGTGCCACTTTTTAACAACAATACACTTTTATCTACCTGATAACCCAGCGCCTGTGGGTAGTTAAATGTATAAAATGCAGTATATTCATTAAGTGAATTGCAAAGGATCAACAGAAAAAGTTTTCTTCCTTCAAAGCTTTAAATGCAAGAACAAACAACAAATTCTTGATGATTCTTGCATAACATTTAGATTTAAAGGTAACTAATGCTTGGAACTCTTGGATATACAACCGTCTTCTTGCTAAAGACATAAGCACATTATATTCTAATCAGTTCTCTTTCACTCTTCCCTCCAGTACAATTGGTATTTATTATAAAGCAAAAGTTTGTAGTGAAGACGGTAACAATCAAAGTTAATCAGTTAAAACAAGAGAGACTGGACATCAACTGCAATCTGCTCTCAGCTGTTACACAGATGACCTGGGAGAATTAAGGTAAAAATGCCTTAATCATATCTAGTTGATTGTTTTAATGACAAAGATTTTGCACAGTTACAGACATTAATGGAAATACAATAATGCATGATATTTATAGAGAATAATACTGTGCTCACAAATTTTCATCAAGAAGCTCAGCAAGCACTTCAACTGAGGTAGAAATAATAGCAAACTGCACAGTAATTTCTTCTCAAATGCTTTGAAGGATGTCTTCAAAAGTACTTAAATCTCAGTAAAAGACAAATCAACTAATAAAACTGGAATATAAAATTACTAATCTCTGACAAATGCTAAAAATAATAACTAAAAGAAAATGGAAGGAAAAATAATAAATGAAATTCCAATAACTGAATGAGGTTCCAAGACCACTTGAAAATCTTAAATCTCATTTTAGCACACTATGATAATTTTGTTAATACAGGGCATAGCTATTATGTACTACCATTTACTGACTTCACAGGCAAATTCTTATTTACTTCACTGTTGTACTGATAATTGTTAGTATTTGAAAAAATATAGCTAATTTGAAAACAGATGAGAATTGATTGAAAATAGATTATGAGACCTTACTATCCTCTTGAATTAATTTTTTAATCTATTATTCACTGAGTGAATAATTTTACCTAAGTATGAAAAAACCCCAAAAGGCTTAGGAAGCATAATATCACCCCATAAGAATAATCATTTTTCAGCCCATGAAGCTGAACTGCACTAAGGGAAGTTACCTACATTATACAGGTGGACAAAACGAGGCACCCAGTAATTTAGTCCTTTGTGCAAATGCATACAGCAAGTCAGTAGAACTGCCAAGAATTCAGAGAAGCTTTCGCCTCTCTATCTTATGCAATACCTATTACTATAGACACCCTTTGTGAATCATACCCTAGCTGTCCATTCCCCAAGGTCCTGGAAAAGGTCCCCTAAATTCTAATTTACCATTAAAATTATGTGCTGTAGTAATTCCTCTCTTCTTGTTAGGTACATAGTGTATAAAGATTAGTGAGGTGCTGCCATTCCAGCTCATCTTGCCTATATAATCATAAACGGGAGAACACCTGAGAGAGAAGGTTGCCAGCTGGAAGATGTTTGCAGGCTGTGTTCTGAAGATGCTTCATCTTGATAAGCATCATTTACCTCTTCTCTGAGTGAGCCCACAACATGCAACGCAAATCGTTAACCCCTGATAAACCATCTATACGCAGTCACATTGCTCCCTAAGACAAGAAATAATTTCATACAACTCTATCAAAGGCTGCATCAGCACTAGTATGCTTACAGTGCTGTGGGAGTGCAAGGTAAACAGAGAAGGAAATCCAGACTGCAGGTAGCAGATGTTCAGAATAAAAAAGTCACACAACACAGTTGGTTGGGCTTTGGACCAAGACATTCTCTGTCCGCAGTGTGTACTTCTGTAAGAAGTTAAGTGAGGAGCACCACACTGGAATGGCTGAAGTACTACTGATGGCCAATAGGAAAAAAAAAAAAGACTATCTTTATTCGTAGTACAGAGTCTTTCCTGTTCCAGAAACGAAACCTGAATAAACTCAAACATCCACGAAGAATGTGCTGGTTACACTGGGTATTGAGCTCTGCGTAAACCCCAAACAACTCAGGAAAACCATGCCTTTTTGCTTATGCTTTTTGCAAAGCTTATTTGCTGCTCTGCCACTGATCCAGTGCTATTACACTAGCCAGCAAAAAGGTTAAGATCAAGATCTGTGCGTTCCCATTATCCTACATATCAACCTGCGTGGCTGCCTGCTTCAATCTGCCAAATAGCTCTCCACAATAAAGGCAGCAAATACAATGGAGAAAGGAGGTGGCTTACATCCTCCCTCATTTCAGTTCAGAAGTCACAACTAAAAATTACCTAATCCATATTGAATTCAGACTCAGTAGTCATACTAGTTGTACAGATGAGTAGCTGAAGTATAATTGATACAATCTGTGTGTGTGTGTATATATCTATATATAACTCTATCTCTCTCAAACCTTGGTGAGTCACAGCCTCACAGGAAAAGACTGGGTGTGCTGAATGAAAAATTAGCCCCCAAAAGCCAGTCTATATATAAAAAAGGCTACTCATACTTTAAGAAGATGAAGAATCTTACTGATTCCCAGATGTTGCTCAGTCTTTACAAGTTAATGAAGTATCATTGTTACTTTTACATAAAGTCAGCCAATACTTTAATTATGAAACAGTGAAAAAAGACCTTAATGCCAAAGCCCCCACACTTTAAAAAAAAAAAAATTCTTAGGATCCACATTTTTTTCCTTTAAAAGCTTAGTTTTTGGGAAAACTGCAGCCTGCTATGTAGTTTTAATTGTGCACCTTATATAAATACCGTTTTGCATTCGTCTCCATATGGAAGCAAGTCCTCCTACCTTTCCACTCTTAATTCTTTGCGATATAGCTGCAAATCGCTGGTTGAGCTCTGACAGTTTAGGCTCTACTACTTTCCTGCAGTGATCTCCATGGTTTGTCATCAAGTCTACCGCCTGGTCACGCACAGAGTCCACCTTTGGATGCATATCATTCAGCTCAGCCTTTAAGCGCTACAGTCCGTGAGCAAGAGACAGGGCTTGAAGTTAGTAATAAATGCAAAGAGAGAGAAAGAGAGAGAGAGAGAGAGTGTGCAAAGGAATAGGGAGCAAAACCACAAAGCAAATTCAGATAATTATGCGTGAGTGTGTAAATCTAGTAGAAATACATTAGATAACATTCCCAGTCATGGCCCTCACATCTATAACAGGAATGTACCTAGATGTCTGTTTTAATATCTCCTACAGGAAATTAATGGTGAACATTATTTGAGGGTAGGTTCTTATCTGCAATAATACAATCCTCAGCATATTTCAGGATACACTAAATTATTTTATGTTCCTAAAGCTAAGAAAAGGTGCTAATTCATGTATTATGGAACTGAATGTATAGTTGCTGCTTTCATTACTGTTCATGCCCGTAGTTAAGGCAAGGAAAAACGACCAGATGAAAACCAGTGGGAATTTTTTCTATAAATCTGCCACAAATTACAAAAAGCTGAGGGCAAATACCTTCTTCCTCTGCAACAGTAATCTTAACAGTAGATCCCAGTATGGGCAAAGGCCGAAAAAGATAGCCAGGCATTCAGGAATCATAAACACAGTTGGGCATTTAGAATTACATTTCACTGTCTGTATGAAATGCCTTTGTGCAATACAAATATATATACCTGTATTGATGGTAAAGATAATTGTACCTTGTACCTGATTGTGGCAAAATTGCTCATTCAACTACAGAAGTCTGTCGTGCAGTCCTCCTGAGATCAATGAGGCACTGATTTATACTCTGCCTTGGAATTTATAAACTCTTGCTTTAGTAAATGGTGTCATTATGTTAGTGTCAGCAATACAATTCTGATTTTGATTTGCAAACTGTTCCTCAGATAGTATGTTCTGACCATGGAGTTCAATACAAAGTAAAACTTCACATCAATTTCAGAAAGAAAGTAAAAATCCATATAGATAATAATTTGAAGTTGTTTAATCTTAACAAAGAAGGTATTTTAAATGAGATACTTCAAAAATTCAAAATTCACATCTATCCGGCAAGTTAATTTTTCACCAGTTGGTCAAATGATGCAATGAGCCAAATTAAACCTTCTGATCAATCCACTAATCCGTTATTATACAGCTAGTTCACCATATACTATTCTTGTCTGTGGTGTTGGTCTGGCATCAACATAAACAGTGTTTATAGAATTAAAACAATCATATGACAGAGATATCAAATGCAGATAACATAGATATTAGAAAAGTATCACAGAAAATCAGAAAAGCAATTAAAAATGAAGAACACAGAAAAAAAAAGGATTTTGTTCAACCAGATGTGTTTAAGGAGTATTTTCCAGACAACGCAGGCTTAATAAGCTGCTGTTCTACTCACCAGGAATTCCCTAGGACTTATAAACATGTCTGGTTTTATTTCTGCAGGGACTTAACTTTTGTAATGCAGTATAAATTCATTAAGTAATCTACAAGCTGCCAGAGGGTAGCTTTATCACAGAAAAAAGAATGTTAATCAATTTGTGATACCTTCCAAAATATGCTAGTTTTGACACAGTCCTTTTTAGAATAAAATTAATGCTTTCCAGAAAATCACATTTTTTTACCTTAAGAATTTCCTCTTTTTGCTGGGGTTTTTGTTTATCAGATTCATCCAACAGTATTTCAGCACGATACATCCAAGTTGTGACATTAGCTACATTCTGATCAAAAGCGTCCATGTGCTTTTGATATTCCTGTATGTGGAAAAGGTAAATACTGCATACAAAAAAAGTAATCAGAACTGAAATAATAGCCGCAATTATGCCAACTGTGGCAAACACGCATACATTATGAAATTAAACTTGTTTATTTTACACACTAACTGCTTGTTTTGTGAAGGATAGAATCTGTTGTTTGTTTGCTCTCACTTTGTATGTTAAGTTTCTTTAAAAAAACATTCTAGGAGACAGAGAAGCTTCCAAAGTGACAGGCAGGAGGGTGATAAAGTCACAGCAAGAGGCAGGTGTCTGCAGCTCAGCCAGACTGCTGAGAGGAACACGAAGCTGGCAGTCAGACCTACTGGAGGTGGAAAGAAGGGTTTCCCGAGAATCACTGCGTTGATTGAAACTCAGATGGTAACAAGGATGCACTTGCAAAGTCAAAATCAAGAATGGGAGATTTGTATATAAAATTCTTATTTACATCGCGTCTGACTTGTCTGCTTTGAGACTCTGCTTTTTAAAAAGCTATTCTCATTGATATTCTGATAAATCTTTTTTTCCTCTCCTTAATTTAAAAACATTCTGTCTTTTTTGGCGAGCTCACTAGAATGAGGCCTGTGCATATCCACACAACACATATGTGTACCACACACCTGAGATCAAATATTTTTCTAGTCCTTTTGGCCCCCACATGTATGTACCTTTATTTTACACTGTTCTAAAATCAGTAAAACACTAACTCCCTCTCTTATACCTTTTAATCATGGGTTCTAGTAAATATTACTGAAAGAATCCAAAGCAAAGAAAGAGGAAGTAGAGGAATACGTAACTATACCAGTCTATAAACTCCATTGTATGTTTCTTATAATCAATTCCACGTTGAAGCTGAGCGGCTACAACATACTGAATGAAACACGTGAAGTTTTCCAGATAGAATAGACACAACTAAATGTTTTCACTTGTACACTGCATACAGCCGAAGAAGCCCTGTAGTGATGCTGTATACCTGTTACAGAAACATTTGTAATGTGGCCACACAGACTCTAGTGGAGCTCTAACACGTCAAGCTCTGAAAAGTCATGATAAAGGCTAACACAACCTTGAGAATCACTTCAGTTTCTCCAGGTTGAAACTGCATTCCCATAGCCTCAGCAATAAAAACGGCATATAAGATTTCCCAACGCATTCTGGCAGCCCAGTGGTTAAGACCCTTCTGTGCTTAAGGGTTCAAGCTGTCATCTCTTCATGGCAGAATGCATTTTAAGGGACAATATAGTTATGTGACTATCAGCAGTTCGAAGCAGTTGGGGCTGAGGCTCCTGAATCTGTATTAAATATGTATTAGGGATTTCACTTTTGACTAGGCTTAATCTGCTCTCCTTAAGTAATCATTCCCACCAAAACATGCACTATAAAACTATCCAAAGGAGGATCATGCAGTTCTGAAAGACCATAGTCTGAGAGCACATTAGGTGTGCACCCGGAGCAGAGTTCCTGATTTAGTTCTCTGAAATGAATCTAGTTCACATGCACCAAAACTACCTCGTGGACCAAACCAACATGCAAGTGGGGACTTACTTCCCAACTGTACTATTGCAAAGAGAAATGCTAATGTAGCCTAAAGCAACTGAGGTTGTTGGTATTAATACCAAGATTTACTCAACTTAGTTGACTTGATTCATATTCAAGTAGTCTAGGCCCATGGGGAGAAATTGCATTTCATTCATTAGGGAAAAAAAACGCCAAAACCAGTCCAGGAACTACTGAGGCAGACAAGAACATGAAGCAGTAACAACCAAGACTCCACAGAACCATCACTCTGTAAGCAGTCAGATTCTTAAAATATACATAACGTACTAAACAAAAATCACTCTGATTGTCTGTGTACCTATGTGTTCAATAAGCGTAGTCCAAGCCACCAATAAAGCACTCCTATAAGGCTGAGCACCTACGACTGGGTACCAACAATTCCTCTAAGTGAACAAATGCATTTTCCTTACCAGTAACAGATTGAACCATTCCTCAGCACGTGAAGTTACTGCTATCCAATTACTGTTCAGGAGACTGAGTTTATCCTCCACTAGACTTTCCTTTCCTTTCAGCACTGTCTTCAAATTCTCTCCTAAATCACTGATGCTCTTAAGATGGACCTGGCGTTTCTCAATCTCCTTCCGTGTTGCCTACATGAGCAGGATAAAAAATAAAAGTTCAGGAAATTAAAAATCCTCCACACTAACAACATCAAATATTAAAATAGACAGTAAGTTCATACTAGAGCACACACTCTTGCTTCCTACAGGAAGGGAAAGCGTTCTGTGGGGCAGTAAGTAAAAAGTAAATTGCTAGCTCTGGTAAAATTGTAAATGTTCTTCATATTCTCACAATTGGTTTTGGTAATAGTTTCATTTTTAAAAGCGTGAATTATCTCTCAATCCAGTGTTCAAAATATAGTTTTAATACTTACTTATTAAACAAGAATCCACATTTTACAATATTTATATCGAGAGGTTTAAAGTTACTTTGCATATAAGAAAATGGCATAGTTATCAAATAGCACGTAAAGCTTACACAATAAATGGGACAATAATAAAGCATCATGATGACATCTTAAGACTTAGAGAACTCCAGTGAAAATAAACTCATGAAATATTTTAATATTCCTTTAATATTTTTCAATGCAATCTTTTTCAGCAGAAACCACGTTCTTCTTTCCTGTTAGCTTCTTGTTTCCTAACTGTAGAAATGCATCTTTTCATTCCACTCACTTGGGATTTCACTCTGTGGACTAAAATAAGCTCTTACCCACAGCACCTCTAAGCTTGAATGACTAAAACAGATGTGCAGTGCTACAAGATTAGATTTCCAGGATCTCCACCCACTATTACCTTACCTTACATAAATAGATTTAAATTATATGTAAGATCACAGAATTTACTGATTATTCACGTCTTAATATTTGTTGCGACATGCAAGAAGTCTTACAAAAGGAGCAAATCCCAACATATTTAGACAACATGTAAAAAAGCAGGAATTTAATACTAAACACTGAGATGACACAATGCAGAGTATAACAACCTTGCTGAATACTCAAGGAGAGGCACAAATTCCTTACACCTAATATCACATATAATCATCTTTATGGGAAAAATTTATCTGAGCTCCTAGTCACCTGATGGCAATGATCCAGGTATATATGATCTCTGCTTATAAAATAAAGCTTCAACTCAAAATGAAGTGGTCCAAACTGAACACAAACAGAAGGTGGGAGAAAAGTAAGAACCACTAGTCTCCAGAGACATTGATTTCTCACAGATAACTTGAATACACTAAAAGAAGAACCACGTCTAACCAAACTGCAATCACAGTTCTTCCATCTCAGGATCAACACTGTTAGTGCAGTGGAACTTTATCACCTCCATGCTCTTTCGTCTCTCCAGGTTACACATCAGTATGATTTAATTGATAACATTTTAGAGAAAGTAAAATTTTTGGTTTGCAATAAAGACAGTATAGAAATTATTCTTTTTGGTACAATACAGTCTTAGTAGTATCTCCAACTTACTTGGCGTATGTTATGCTTAAAGCAGAAGCTCGCTTCCTATGCTTAACAGAATTAACAATCTAATTTTGTAATGTTATTTCACTGAAAAGTTTTTACACTTGCATTTCATGTACGCATGAGACATTTTCCACATTCTACCAATTTTCTCAAATACAGAGGATTTGTAATAGAACCAAGACATGATTAACGCAAATTATTAACTATATACTATATAATTATAGAATTTGAAATGGAGAGTTACAATTTTCAACAGGTTTGTCCTCCCCTTGGAGAGAGGTGGGGGAGAGCATCTGTCGTTCATCTCAGTGGCCAGTCCGGCCCAAACCACAAGGTTCTTGTAAGATTAAAGTGAAAACATGCCCTTTTCTAGTACAATTGTATCTGTTTCACAGCAGGTACAAAATGTCATTATAAAAAAGAATAAGACACAGAATATAATTTATCTCCAACTCCGGATGGAAAATTTTGATCGGCTTTATTACCTTTCTGAACAATTTACTTCCATTTGGAAAAGAATCTCTGAAGCACATTTACTATGGGTTGTGGTTGCCTTTGTATTTTACGTGTATGAAAACTCAGACGAGTCTTGGGCTGTATATATATAAATATTAAGCCCCACTAGAAATGTAAACAGATGGATTGGATAATTAAATGTCTATTAAATAAAACTGCTACCCAAAAGCCAGATGTGTAATTTCCGATGTGTGACAAAAACTGCAACAGTGCTTTGCCTGATCCCAGGAGTTGTTCCTTTCAAAGTAAAGAAATAATGTAAACCAAAGACTAGGTGCAACTCTGGGCAATATGAATATTACCATTCCTGTGTATTAGCAAGTAAGGGACACAAATAACCAATGAGATAAGTAAACAATAACACTTCCCCCCACCTTCTTAAAAAAAACCTTTGAGGCCTTCAATGCAATACCAAAGTGAAAAAGCCACCTTCCGCAATACTTCAAATCTCAATTATTCAAAGTTTTTATGTATAAAATCCTGGACCCACTGAACACAGTTGAAAAACTGGCAAGGTCTGTAAAAGACAGCGGGATTCCACACTGCGTTATCGGCTGGGACCTCCTCTGGATAATATAAATGTGTACTAGGTAAACTAACAACTTTTTTTCAGTTCTTTCACAACTTCAGTAACATATTTGGGTTTTTTTTAAATTTGACATTTCTTTGTTATATTCTTAAGAATTCTCTTTCTCTTTTCAGTATTAGTAGACAGTGACAGTCTACACATACTCCATCCATTGCAATATAACAGACAAAATGACAAAAGGACTGCTATTAATTTAACAACACTATATAAAACAGATAAAAAATGTGTCATGATCCCAGGATATAACTAGCATTATTTCATTAAAACTCAGGGAGTGGCTTTTAAAATCTGCTAATTTTTGAAGAGCAAGTTCCAATATTCGGTGAAATGGCCTTCACCCAGCACCCTTCCCTGTATGTTCTTGGGAAACAGAAGAGCATATTTCAAAATTAATGGAAAACACCCAACCTTGCTGGATTTAAACTCCCTTCTGGTTACCCTAATATTAGATTGCACTTCAGCTGTGCAGTTTATTTGAAAATATGTAAGAGAGATGTAGAATTTTAATTTTAACTTCAGAATCAAAAGTGTTATCTCTGTAATTTAAGAATGACATTTAAAACATTCAACGCCTTAAAAAAACCAAACCCCAAAATCCCTACCACCACCACAATGGGTACAATACAATATGAAACATTAACAAATAAAGTGGTGAAATTCTTCCCAGAAGGACTAGGTGATTTATACATTTGATTTTGTGTGTTTATCAGTATGAAACTATGTAACATAAATAAAATACATAAACATGTTTGAAGTTGGGAAGAAGTTTCATTTTCTGATGCAATCTCACATGGCATTTTGAGGGAAGAGAAACATGTAAATAAAAGGTTGAACTAAGCATCATAACACCCAGAATTCAGTTGCAGCTATGAAAATTTGTCGGCAATGTTCAACAGCATTTTAAAACAGATTACATCCACTCTGCTATTTGTCATTATAATGAAGTTATTACATTCACTTTTTTTTTTTTCCTCCTTAGGACTGGTATATTTATTTATAAAACAGAAGTTCAAGAATGTATGACCTGCTGGAAGACAAAGGTTCCATAAATACTTTCAGGAAAGGCAGCTCCATTAAAATGTCTATACAAATTATACAGACTATATTAAGCAGATATATATATGGTCATCTCTTCTTTACACGTCCCCATGTACGATCACATCTACTAGCAGATAAAAGAGTGAAAGATGATGGCAATCTCTCCATTCAAATTGCTGTTCAAATATCTGTTAGGCAGAATTCTGAAGTGTTTCTTTGGAAGAAACTCCTGTACTAGTTACGGCTATTTGGTAGAGGATACCACAACGGAAATTTTTTGACCAAAAAATTCATTCGTATTTCACTGAATGAAATCTTTCCTTAGCTTTTAAAGGAACCATTATTCTTTTCTCACTTGTGTTTCTCAGAGAAATGCTGATAGCGTGCCTTAATCAAAACTGGGAGATCACATCACCACTGAACCCCCAGGACCTGAACATTTCCAAAAGAAATGGCATCTAGGTTCCTGACACTCAGGAAATGAAAGCAATCAGACAGATCCCTCTTCTCTGTTAAAACTTTGCATGCAGAGCATGCCTCAGGTGACCAGTTTCTAATCCCCATCCCAGTAATACCAGAAGGATGAGAGGGAGCGAGAGATAAGACCAGCTGAGCTTCCCTTATACCAGTCCCTACCATCGCAACCTCAGGAAAGAAGTTGTAGTATAAAAGCTTTATTTAAGCAAAAGCACTTTGGATAGTTTGAAACACGGGCGGAAGCCAGATTGCTCTGCAGTGTTGAAAGGCATAGAGACAAGCTTTACAGAGAATTCATAAAGGGTTTGTAGTTGCATACAATAGTATTTTACCTATTTTACATATGGATCCATAGGATGACAGGATGAATCATGTTAGTATAAATAAACGCAGCTCCCTGTGCAGCAGTGTACGCTTTGAGTGGGGTTCACCATACTGTGGCAGATTCTTTACCTTTCAGTTTACTAACAAATACTACTGTTTTTGTTTTGGTTTTTCACTTGATTTTTCATAAGGGAGTGAAAATCATAACCTCCTTCACATTAGCAAATATTAACTAGGAACAAATTATATTTGAAAACAGAAGCTACATAGGAGTGGCTTTTTCGGAGGATGTGGTGCAGAGGCTTTCTGAGCTATACTTCATAATGATAAAACTACCATGTATCAAGCTGAATTGCTGATGTTTTTTTCAAACCAACCAGAATTGTGACTAAATGCAGATGATAATATTTTAATTGTGCTGGTCATTAACATATATAGATTAAAAACACTCAACACCAATGAATGATTGAAGAAATGTTCTGTATGCCTCCACACTGCCCGTACACTGTGGATTACTTGGAAGTAATCTTTGCCATTTGAACCTCTCAGCTTTCATGGGTGGGATTACAGAATTAATCAGAAAATGACATTATGGCCTTCTTAGTGGCTGATTACATACATTTATTTGTTTATTCACAGCACATCTTTTACTTTTATTGTGTTCTGGGCACTGACTATGAATCAGTTGACACAGTTTTCGGATTGTTTTCTTTTACTGATTTTACTGACAGGAAATATGTTGCTAAATGTGTTAGCTAATGTAATTCTAAGTATGTCAAGTCAACTTTATACTCACTGGTATCATACAGTGTGCTAAAATATTATGTTAAAGCACTGGCAGACTTATACTGCTGATAATAGGGAGTGATACAGAACTTTTCCTGGTAATACCATCTGCCATTTCCTTTTTGAGAACATGGTTTCCTGGCAATCTATTTCTTATCAGGCCAGTTCCTGATTAAAAGACAAATAAAGTCCACGATGGTTAATGTCTTCAGTGATAAATATGTTCACTAAATCAGACTTCTAATTATAAACGGATTTCTAATATACAATGTTTAATGACTATCTTTCCACCCATATGTCATTTTTCTTATCTATTATAACAGAACTGAATTCAAATGGAAAGATTTAGCTTGTCTCTACTGAGTAAAAAGGCAGGATTTACAGTCTTCAGTATATTGCCCATCTCATTCTACATAACAGCCAAGTTTTTGCTCCAACCTTAGAAAAATTCTAGGCATGAAAATAGATAACACACTTCCCTTTATGTCCAGATTAATGCTGTGTTTCATTAACATCATTTCCTACTCAAGATAGACATTTCTTTTTATTTCTAGGTGTTTATACCTTGAAGACAATGTTCGCATGTATGATTTTTTTATTCTAACCTTTATAATTATCTTTGAAACCCTCTGAGTTCTTTTCACTTTTGAGAAGTCTTGGGTACTGAAAATGAATTAGAAATAAGTGCAGTAATAAATGTAACTGCTTCCTTGTGCTGTAAAGAAAAAAAGATTATGAGCTCTCTGCTTAGTTATATTGATAGCAGCACACATCTAATTTTCAGTTCATTCGCACTATTGAGTTCTCCTCTCTCCCCTTCCATTTTCCACCTTAGTTTTTCTACAGACTCCTCACAATGGGAATCTGCTGGGCTTAATTCATCTCCCAGTCCATTTCATTAGATTGGTTACTGTCTTTGGCAGCCTACTTACCTGGAAAGTCCAAAGCCCAAAGCTCCAACATTAATCAGGTACTGTGAGGCTCTGGTTCTGGGGACTGAATTATTGATGTATGATTTTGTATGATGTCTCATTGAAATCCACATAGGAGTGTCAGTATTGTACTTATTTATGAAGTCCTCACAAGAATTTTAAATTGTCCAGCACAACACGCAGCGATTCCTGCCTCTTAGTAGGAGGAGATTCTTTAGGAAAAAGTATACTCACTTCACATAATTTCTGCAAATACTTACATTTGGGAGGCTAGGATATGCCACCTATACTGTTAGATTGCTCAAAATTAAAAGTCTGCTTATGTGAATGTTGGTTTATATTTCCTAAAGAGGATCTTAATAAAAGAATTCCAGAAGCCACTCATTCAGTACGTACATACTTCAACAAGAGGCAGGTGCTCTCATCCAAAGTTGTTTGTTTATTTTTATTTTAGTGATGAACTGAGTGAAGGAGAAGAGCTGAGGTACTCCATGAGGTTAGATTGCAGTGAAGGCTTTGGGCAGGATTTTAAGCTAAAATAGGCTTTTTACCAGTTTTTCCTCCAACCTTTTATGTATCAATTCCTTCTGAGAATTCACAATACTCAGTGATGTGCTTTAAGAACTGTAGGTGGACTGGTTCCTGTTTGATATATTTTTCATGTTAATATTTCTTATTTTAATTAGCTCTTGTTACCTTTTTGGATTGTCATAAGATAAAAATATGTTGTACTTGCTGTAGCAAGTGTAAGACATAACAAGGACTTCCCACTGTGTAACTGCACTGATCAACAGGCTTTAGGTTCTAATTACACAACTTCTGAAGCATTAAGGTTCATATCTAACAATTAAATGATATTAAGGACAAATCTTTCTATTTAAACTGCTGTGAAGCTATATACACCTGGAATAACTTTCCTGAACACGCATGCAGGAACATACAGTGCACATTTCTGTTTCAGCATAACTGTACCATGTAGTTTAACACCATGAAAGATGACTCTTATTTTCATGACTGGGTAAATGGACTGAGTAACTGGCAGGTTAGTTTGAGAACATTATAACCATATGATTGCCTAACCCATTTCTTAAAAATTTGACACTTGTCCTTTATTATGGGTGTTAGATCACAATATCAATCAGAAGTAATGAGAGGAACTGCACAGACTTTACTGTAGGAAAAGCAGCAAGTGAAAATGAGAGAACACCAAACAGCAATGAGTTTTTTAGTGATCGAGGTTTTGATTTGAAAGTCAAAGCAGCAATAGTCAAAGCAGTAATTGTAAGATAATAATAGCAAAAGTTGATCTTTGTATATTTTTTGGATACTACTTTTAAAACATTGTCATTCTTAGAGACTGATGACCAAAAAAACCCCAATTCCAAACCTCACAAAAGACTTGTAAACTTTCTTTTTATTGTTATTAGTTTGTAAATCATTAGTGCATTTCAATGCTAAAGGCATTTTATCAATCTCAGAAGCTTCAAAGGGGCAGTTAAAGACAAAAAAAAACCCCAAAGCCACAAAAAAACACCAAAAAACCAAACCACAAACCAAATTTTACTCTAGTGCCTTTAATCTGCACAGCCTTTAAAAAAATCAGTAACGTTGCCTGTGTATTATTCACAACTATTTCTATAATGCATGGTGAAACTGGTAAAATGTTTAAAGGATTCTTCCTATTAAATAAAGTAGAAGTGGTAAATTTTTGCACAAAACCACAATATTGTTTAAGGGTTTTTTTGTTGTTTTGTTTTGAAATTATATAGAAACACTTATCCAAAATGCTGCTGGCTGCACATAATTATTTGAAATTTTGAAGCTTTGGGTAATGTTAAGCATAGTTTCCACTAAAGCACAAGACTTTGGTATGTGTGTACAACGATGACTTGGTTTGCTTATGTTCTGAGTTAGATTGGATTTTTATTACATATGCAGAATACAAACTAGATTAGCTAGTGTTGAATGACACTGAGCTAAGTCTTAATACCACAGAGATACACAGTTTGATGTAGAACTCGTGCATTCCTCAGTGATTCTGTAAGATATTTATCTAAACTGTGGTCCACATAGTAATTTTGGAGAAAGTCTCATTTCAGGCTTTGAGTTTTAACCTAAAATATTAGTTCAAGGTGAAGTCTCATGGAAGTAAGAAGCCCCCAGAATGAAAATGAATGAGCTAAAACCTAAAAAGGGTAAGAAAACAAATATTCCACTCCCTGACTGCTATCTGAACATGTGGAATATACAGAGTTCCGACATCCTTAATCCTTCATCCACTGGAGCTGTTTTACTGTTTAATACTTTTCTAATCATGAGTAGAATGGGATGAGAGAGAAAGGGATCTCTATTTACATGGATCTCTATTTACATGGATACTGGATGGATAATTTATAGTACTCTGAAAAATGAAATTCTAACTTTAAATTCATCTCAGTGAAGATTACTGCAACATGAAGGTGAATTGTGCTATTGATATTCGCAGAGACAAGATGGTTTAAACTTTTCTGAGCACTGTTAGGGTGAGACAATGCCGTAACAGTTACAAAGTTCCAATAATTAAAATGCCTGCATTTTTATTCTCTTTCTTTACCGAGAAATAAATCTATCTTTTTGTAATATGCATAAACTGAGATCTATAAAGGTACACTGTGTGTTACATTGTTACCTTGCCCCAGGCAATTTCAGCATCCAAATTGCTAGGCATCCCCTGCACAGCTGATCTCTTGGTCAATTCTGCATCCGTTGCTGCAAGCCATTCTGTTATAGCATTAATTTCTTTTCGTAGCTTCCGGGACAATTTCAAGCATTTCTCCAACTCTTGCTTTTTTTCTGTCACCTGCAGAAAGAAAACATGTGTTTCTTAACTCTTCAGTCAAACAGCTTTAATGACTTTTATATACCATTTTCTATATGCCACTTTTCTATAAAAGCTTAACCTGCAATTTCACAAGCCAAGTTGCACTTTTAATATAGTTATGTCTTGCCTTAGCTCTCTCAATATCTGTAATCTTGCTGCTAGAATGCAAACACCTACAAGAAAAATACGTGCATAAAGACACATGGAGTTTGAACTAGCAGCAGATTTCTGCAAACCTCCTCCTCCATTTTGAAGTTATGCATAGCAAATTAATTTGGAACAACTGAACTAACAGGCTTTCCTTGAGACACAAAATAGATGTCAAAACCCTTCAAAGAGTATATTTTCATATAGATGGCCATATAGTGATATTGAATCTTCAAGGTTTTTTCTATGTAGCTACACTACATAGAAGAAAAAAATTCTCTGCCAAAGAAACCCCAAAATGTTGAAACACAAAAGTCACTGAACAATGTCAAACTAAGGCAGCACAGTTAACTTCAAGTTTTTAATTTGTTGAATGTTTTGGATGTGAAGTACTATGGTCAATCTCTGTTTTATTTGTTTTTTTAAGCAAATTACATGGTACCTGGAAGAAAAGCTGAGTATTTATGTTGTCTTGACTGTCTCACACTGCATTTTGGCGTAACCTGGAGGAATAGAGGAAATACAAACTTCCCTGCAAGCCCGTGAGCATATTCAGGGTGAGAGAATGTTCCACATATTTAGTAGAGAAGGCAGAAGAGTAAATGAAGAGATCTCAGATGGGAACCTATACCACAATAGACATTAGGCAACTAGTAGTTAGAAAATACAGATTAATAAATTTTGTTGTGCTGAAGTTTAAAAAAGCCCGATCAAAGAAGGTGGATTAAAAGTGTTCCATAGGTCACTAATATTTAAAAGAAATTACTAATTACCTTGCATGTCAATTAGTAATCAAGTGAGATGGTAGCCACTGGTATCAGTATCTACTAAAACTATTTTGGGCTTTGACATTGCTTGAGTACAAGTAGTGGCACAATGATCGAATTGATTCCTAGCTCTACTGCCAAGAAGAGTTTGAGGTTTTAAAACATAACAGGATGTTATGAAGTTAGGTACCTGGCTTTTGCTACCCCTGAATAAACAGATCAGATTTGCCCAGGGAATGAGCAAGAAAGTGTCCCTGATGGTATATTATCACTCTGTAGAGGCTTATTACTAAAATCTCAGAACATTTCTTCTTCACTGAATATGCTTTATGTGCTTTCTTGTATGCCAAAGTTATTAAATGAGACCTCAGAACTTACAGTCACGCCCAGAGTTAAATCTCTGGGAAGTACCGTAAAACACATCTTTTTAGAGTTCCATTCACACACGGAGCCAGAATTCACACATGTTTTTCACATCTTCTTCTGATGAGTATTAATAGTCATTATAAATAATTATTTGCAGGTACTTAGCAGCAATAAAATGCAAAGTGCACTACCCTAAGCGTGATTGCCTGTGTAAGAATTCTAAACTCCTGATATACTATAAAATGAAGTTACTGGTACATGCCCAAACACAGAAAAAATATTTGTGTTGCTATATGCATCTCTAAATTCTGTATATAATATTGATAATACTACAGTATTTCCATATACATTGTCTATATCCAGAGGTTACCGATTAACCAATTTCTGTTTGTACTTCAAATGTAAAGATGTATTTCTAAAGAAAAATAGGAAACAGTGCCCTCTAAAGGCCTTCTGTATCATAAAGTGATATCAAACGTACTATCTCCATAAATTTTCTCTGTATTTTAAAGCTATTTTTACTATGTTAAATAGCTTACTCACAAGAATTCTTGTAATAAATAAAAGTAAAATGAGAAAAGCAGGTATTTAAAGCAAAAGAAAGGTATTTTACAGCCCTCTAGTCTTACAGCCAAAAATTCCTGTGCAGCAGTGGGATTGTGAGAAAAGACTTAACCTTATAAGTAAGAGCCCCTACTGTATGTAGTGCCCTTAGGAGAGCCACAGGAACATTATTACTGCCACTCTTTTAGAGTCCAGCTCCCTGTTCTGATGAATTACCATAGAGAGATTTGACACAAGTATGCTACAGACCCTACCTCACAGCCACTCACAACTAACAAACTACCTAAGCTGTAATATAGTTGTTTGTGTGTATATATGCATACGTGCTTGTGTCAGAGAGATAGAGAATATGGGCAAGTGAATGCATAAGCAAGCACAAGCATGGGATATTTATCATAAATGCAACCACTACACCATGGTATTGAAATTACATTGTGTTTTCTTGCAATTTCATCTCAAACCTATTTACACTGAGGCCACTCCTAAAGTTTCAAAATTATCGTTCATGCTTTTTAATCACATTTGGCTAAAGATGAAGGGCAAAATTCGATGGTCCAAACAGTAAAAGCCCATTCCTAGAACAAAGTGAGGTTTAAGGTCTGATATTACTTAAGCAATTTGGACTATTCACAGGTATTTATATCTGTATGTATATATATTTAAAAAAAAAAAAAAAAAAGAAGCAACAAGTTAAAAAACCCCTCACATCTTCCCCTTCTTCTTAAGGGGAAGATTTCCTAGGCCCAGAGAGTCTGAAGTTATGATACTTAGAATGTATAGAAAAATGAGAGTACGTACAGACATTATCAGAAATTCTAATAATTTTCCTGTCCATTTGAGAGCACAACACTTCAGCATTGTTCAACATGTTTAAATTAAACCATTCCATATGCTTAAAAATGTGTTTGAGGATTGTTTTACATATGGGGGTCCTCCTGAAGCAGTACATACGAAATCACGCAACTGAGTCTATGCTTGAGGATGTGCTTTTCCCTCAGACTATACATTTCAGTCCTCAGACTTAGTACTAGTTATAACTATTACCAGTTTTCTCTTAAAAAGACTTTGACTTAATGCAATCAATTAGGGCTGATAATGGCTAACTGAGTCTTTTAGTTCTGTACCTCTGGGCTTTTGTGACCCTCTCTAAACCTGTTATCTACCATGCTATGTAAAAGTAAATGTGAGAAATTACATCTAGGACAACAGAGCTAAACCCAGCACTGCAGATTTTTGAGACACATTAATTTGCAGTATGGCTCACTTCAGATCACTAATGGCTTCCTGATAGCACATTTTTACTCCTTCATTAGTTAAGAGAGGTTTTCTGTAACAAGGGCACCTGTCTGCTGTTATGTTAAACATAATGAAGGAATAAATGCTACAGTCCTTTCTAAAATAATGGAGAAATCAAATATATTGTCTAATCTCAAACGATAGCTATCCACACCTTAATGAAGCAGGCTCTTCACTTTTCTCAGCCCTCAAAAGATTGATGTCTCTTAATACCTTTATTTGCTAGCAAGAGAGAGAACTGTTTTAATTCATGTTCCCAAACGAGTATTATCTCTGTCCAAAGTAACATAACTCTTACTGTTTTATCGTACTGTAGTCAGTGGGGCTTGATTATCATTATGTCTTTAAACCACATACTGACTCTCAGCATTACAATGGACTCATTTCCCTTGCTAGTAATAATTTATGGTTTTAATAATTTATAATCTGACAAAATAAAGAATTTGCATTCTGTCCTGTTTCATACATTTGAAGTATATAAATTTTAGACATAAACAGACAGCTGTATCTGTCATTCACAGTCTTCATTCAGCCAGTTACAGCACCAAATTTACTTTAATCCTACAGTTTTTAGAACTTCTCTGGATAGTTCTAATGAGGGGTGGACTAATGAAGGACAGTTGTTAATTGAATTATTTGCATGAAGTCTTCTGTAGGACAATGTCACAACTCTTCTTCAGAGGCTGAAGGTCCTTGTAGGGCATCGTACTTCAGGAGCAGGCAGCACACTCCATAGATAATGCAGACCCAGAATGAAAAGCTTTTAGGGATTGACGTATGATTTTTTTTTTTTTTCAGTATTTGTTAGTAATCTGTCTTTCCTACTGTCTTAGTTGACTTTTAGGAAAAATTGAGTAAACAAAATATTTTCCTGTTGGGAAGTGTAGCAGCATTTAAGTGTATATGAATTGAAAAAGAAATAGATGATGTATAGATGGAAATTTTACACAAGGAAAGACAGTGCTCGGGAAATTAATAGGGATCGATTCTACAAGGTTAATTATATATAAATAAGTTATCATTGGCATCACGAGGTAAGAGTCTGCCACATTTTGAGAACTATTGGTCTTTTTCTGGAGGTGAAGCTGAGATTGCATAAAAGAATATTGGGAAAGTATTCATGTAATCTTCCTAATCATATGCTGACATTCACTAAGTGGTCAAACTGAGTACTGTACAAATATCAGATTTAAACCAAACCAAAACAAAGTATTCCAAGCCAATACATTCCTCATTACAGAGATCAAAGGATGATGATTCACTTTTGCTCAACATGAAGAAATTTGATAAACCCTGTGGAATGCAGGATGACATGACTAAACTCTAAACAAGGGTTTGCTGGTATCTGAGACATAGAAAAATGGGACAGTTATTCCACATACTGATAACTGAACAATATTCTATGTGGCTTATATGTAAAGATACAGTGAAAAGGTAAGTCATTTAAAGCAGGGAACGGTTATGACAATAACTGAACACATGTGTAGTCAAAGGTGCAGAAGCAGAAAACCAGAGTGGTACACAAATGCCTCCTGAGGAAAGCTGCAGTAGCAAGAATTTTTGGTCAACAGATTTTTGAACAGCAACAAATGGAAATTATATACTTAAAGATCTGTACAGTCAGAGGCAGAAGGAAACGAAAAGGCAGAATTCTCTCTTTTATGAAATGGCTCTTCAAGTAAAACATGAAAAAAAATTAAAAACAAAATCTAGGTATTTTTCTGACCTAAGTCTTTTGAAACAAGTGACTGTTCGAGGCATTAAAACAAAACAACATCCCCCTCTGATGCCTAAAAACCAATGAACTAGTAGAAAAAAAAACATTAAGAAAGTATAATTTTAAATTATAATAAAGGAATTTTATATTTTTCTAGAAGGTTATTTTTTCTTAGAGCAACTGGATACACATCCTGATGATTGCCTTTGTCTCCATTCTTTCTGTCCCGTTGTTTAGAAAGTGTGATGGCCTTGAAAGGAACCAATAAAAAACCCCATTTACTTACCATACCAAGATTATCCCTCACTTTGCCAGTTAAAAAGAGGGCATAGTTCTGTATCAAAAAGACAGAGCTTACCTTTGCACCCAATTCATTATATTGCAACTTCAAAGCCGTAAGCCTTTCATCCAGTTCTTTTGGGTTCTCTGTCTGCTGCTTTTGAACAATCTGCCTTCCAGTTTTTATCACTGTTTCCACTTCAGACTTCACCTCACTCAGGCTTTTATATAATTTCTAATCAAATAGAAATGTGAAAGTGAAATGCCACCATTAAAATAAGTAAAACAGAAAAGACTATTGACGGTATTATAAAGATGCACTAGAAGGCTTTGCATTGTTTGCTGTATAAAAACAACATCGTGCATGACTGAGCACCTCCCACTCTCATTTGAAAGCTACAGGAGTTGAGAGGTATCATGGTATGTGACCTAAGGATAGAGAAAACTCACCCTGAGTGTGTGCGTATATTAAAAAAAAAGTTTATAAGAAAAATACATCAGTTTCTAAATCAGAATTCAAATTAACAGATTCAGAACAGCCTGTCTTTACTAATATTGGCTTCAAAGACTTGTCACCAAAAACAATGGTAGAAATGTTATAGATAAGAATGTACTCACCACCACTAACTGTTTTAAGATATGACAAAGGTTGTTTCCAAACTGATTTAGATAATGCAGTATTTAAAACAACAACAGAAGTCTTCTGTCAACTCATACAGCTTGTTGGATATATTTAAACTACAAATAGCCACTAAACTAATTTAAAAATCTGTCAGTTTTTCATACTACTAAATCAAGAGACTGGTAGGATAGAGGATTTCCCCTACATTTACTAAATGCAATACTGTTCAAAAAATTAAATAATTAAAAGAAATACCTGAAGAAGTAGTGTAATGACGTTAGGCCAAAATATATTATATAATTCACTGCATTTTCATGCACTTTTTCAATGACTAAGCAAAAAATAAGGGATAAACAGCTGTTCAGTAAGTGACGGCATGCAAGCAATCTGTAGACACAATACCTTTCCCTAATATTTCAATTGAGTGATACTAATTAAAACAAAAGCGTTCTTTCTTTCCAACTGCAGAAAGTCGGTATCTTCATCTAAACGTATGACTTGGTAACTCAAGCCATTTAACAGCCACATAAATGCCCAATTAACATTCATGCAAGTAGAGCAAAAGTTGAATTTCTTTTTCTTTTTAATCTAAGAATAAATTCTGCCATGGCTTGGAAATTCCACTAAACACAGTGGAAAAAGACTCCATGGAGATACACAGTGTCCATTACCACACAGGTACGTGACGAATGGCAAACATGAAGCTGTTGAGAAGCTTTATTGTTGAGACACCTTACTTCATTCTGTGTTCCAGCATTTTGCCATCATGCTTTGGAAAATAAACTTACTGTCCTACATATTTAGACAGAACTGCAAAATAAATTACACTGTACTTTTTAAATCTAATTTTTTAAGTGTTTCTTTTAGTATCTCCTGTAATGCAAAATCTGTGTCTAGTCCATCTGGACAGTAAAGACAAGACTTTTTTCCCAGCAGATCTGACAACAAAAAAAACCCCAAGTGCATTTTGTCCAAAATCTAAAGTTAATTACTAAGCTAATTCTTAACACGGTTATTATTTTATTTACTTAAATGCAGTATGTAAATAGTCCAACTGCTTTCTAGGTGCTTAATATGATAAATACATTCTTCATCACTGAAAATCTGCCAACAAATTAGGAAGCTGTTGTACGTTGTACATTGGCTAACATGGGATGGTGTGCTAAGACTAGATTTTTAAAATAGAAACATTATGAGAGTCTTTGCAGATAAAGATGCTCTAAAAACACTGTAAGTCTTCCACAGAATATGACATGGCTGCAAAAACTAGCTGTTGAGTGAAGATACTTTAATTCAGTACAGGTCTTCTAATTACTATGCCATTCTGATAAGAATGTGAATTTAAGGGTAATTGCATTTAAGAAAAATGCAAGATGTAAAGACATAACATCAACTTGTTCCATGCTTATTTTTTAATTTAAATTCTTCCATTTAGATCTGAAAAAGGTTGAGGGGAAAAAACCAACATCTTCAGGCATGCCATTGCTCCAGAAAAAAAACATCTGAAGATCTGAAGAAGGATCTGATTGTCCTGATTTTTTCTGTTAAAATCTCAATTAATCTCCATTTTATTATCATCAAGCACATGGTGTTCATCTTTATCTTTACTTCCCTTCAAGAGTAAAGGTGTACGGGATTACAGGGATATTAAAAGGAGACATACAGATGTTCCTTGTATTCTTTAGGACATACTCAAGTAATCTTTTGCTCTTGAACTGTAAGAAAGTCACAGCATGCCACTTCCTGGAAGCTGTAATCTATGGCTTTCCTTTGTGTTTTGTGTTTACTGGCTAGAATAGACTTGTGCACTGCAACATCTCTTTTGGTTACATCACAGAGTTCCATGACCATAGCATATTGTGGAAGGCAGAGCTAATCCAGGGAGATAAACTCGTATGCAAGATGGGAAGGGGAAATTAGAAAAGGATCCTGACTGGCCTTCCCACATAGTGAGAGTGCATGACCATCGTTTGAAAGTTTACTGAAATGAGAATGTTTTGAAATTTAATTTTTTTTCAATTTTGTGAGTAACTGATAGTTTGCTTCTCATCCTGAATTCGGGACAACATTACGTAATTTTTAGCTTTCTCCACATAAATCCATATTTTCAAAAATTTTCACTCATTTAATTAGCATCTCATGCTTCTGAGAGGTCTTTGCCATGACAGAAGAAGAGAACAACACATAGAAAGGAAAGAGTTACTGTAAGAACATTAGAACTATTTCACCGTGTTATATCCTGGGACACTTTGAAATTGAATAAAATTTTAAGTGTACAATGTCCTTCCAACCTCATATGCAAACGAGAGAAGTAGGGCAAGGCTCAACCCCTTCTCCATCCTCCTCTCCTTCAAAAAAATTGAACTTTAACTAAAAAGGTTCCTATAACTTTTGTTGTGTAACTTTGCTCTTAAATCTTTCTCAGAATCTTTTCTAATATCTCCCAAAGAAATATTGACATTGTCATTGCAAATACTTTAAATCTGAAAGGCAGAACAGGCAGGAAACAAATAGAAAGACAGCATCTTTAAATATTCACCATGCAATGATCCAACTGTGATTGTACTACTTCCTGCTCAACACTCTTCATCTCCAACTTGGGCACCTGCAATTTCACTTCATCTAAAATTCTTTTACATTCTTGTAGGCGCTGTTCAAAGTTTGCTGGCTTCTGAAATAAGCGAAACTTCATGGAGACATCCTGCAGCTTTTTCTGAAAAGTAAGTATGGGTGAGTAGGAAATGTGAAATCAAATCAACACTGAAGACAAGTCTTAGACCTGTTTCAGAATACTTAGAATACATTATCAATCAGCAGTGTCTTATTTAAAGAATTGAAAACTTTTTGGGAAAATACCAGCAGCAGAGAATCTTGGTCTTCACAGGAGGAAAAAAATTCTTGTATCATCCAGCTCACTGGATGCAGCAGAGCCACTGACAGAAGAGCCCATATACTCAAATGAAGAAAGGGAGAGTTTTTGTATTTTACAATATGCAAAATGTTGGGGGCTGGGGTGAGAATGGAGGTTCAATGGCTTGAGCATAACACATCCACAGTCCAGAGCAGATGCTCATCAACTCTACCATGTTGCTGATTCTCGGTATGAGGAGGGAATCTCTTAGTCCCTCAAAGAAACACAAATAAAGTGGCTGGGCAGTAAGTAGGTCTAGCAAAAAACCTGAGATTTAGAGTATAAAATGAATTTTTATTTCAAAGAAAAAACCCATAACCTAGAGTAAAAAGAAAGTAACTTGAAGGCAGAAAAATCTATGACAAGCATAGCTTCTAATTTCACAATTTTCACAATTTGTTATCTTTATGCATTAATTATATTGCTTGCTTATATGAGCCCTACCTCAGGGGGAGGGGAAATAATTAAAAATAAAGCAAAGAAAGGGCATTTTAATTATCTACTTGAATAAGAACTAATTTCTCTGTAGAAGTACAGAGCAAAGTACTAGTAGAATAAGTTTTCCTACTGTTTGAAAAAAAAAAAAAAAAGAATGTACGTCACTAAGGAATGGATAAGTAATTAAACAGGAACTCAGCATCTGCAAACACACTTTTGATTTTTTTATCTTCAAATCCTGGACACTTTATATCAATACAGTGTTGTCTGTACTATACAGCCTTGAGAAAAACTGTAATAAGGAACAGAATTAGCCTATACATAAGCATTACTAAAAATGCTTCCCACATCTATCAGATTTCTCTGAAGGAGGCAGGAATCATAAGAAGACGATAATTCTGGGTAACACAGAAAACTGTGTAGATTTCCAGCAGCTCCTTCTAACAACTCATTAAATACTCTTAAAGAAATTGAGATCCAATGGGGTAAGAAAGGAATTCTTTCCCTAGATAAATAAGTGAACAATTGAACAAAAATAGGTAACAAAGGGTAGAAATAAGTGGTCTTATTTTTCTTCAGTGTGTTTGCATACACTAAATTCATACTTAAGTAGTTTTTCATTCTCTTGTGACACTTCAACTTGATGAAGATCAAGTCCTGTGGGAAGTTTGCAATGTCACATTAGTGTTTGGTACAATTTGTGTTTCTCAATACATTAAAAATGATCTACAAAAGAGAGAATGACAGTATTAATGGCAGAGAAACCATTTGCGAAGAGTCACTGAGGATTGCTGTGCACTGAGGATCTGTAGGAAAAAAACAAGCAAATTATATTTAGTTCATCTAAAAATTAAGTAATGCACATCACTAAGGTTGATACACAAAAAGTGGGATCTAAATTATCTATCAGCACTCTCAACTGAGTTATAATAACTAACTAGAAGAGTTACATTATACACTCATATTTACCTCTGACAGCTTAAAAAAAATATCAGCTCAATACTTAAAAGCAGCCAAACAAGCCAAGTGGGCATTTGGAATGATTTGGAACATAAAGAACGAAAAAGAAAATACCTGCCACAGTATAAAAGTCATTGTATAAAGCTATATTGTGCCTGAATAATGTATGCAGTTTTCATCATCCCTTCTTAAAAATCTTATTGTAAAAATAGAAAATGTATAAAGAATGACAGGACAATCAAAGCTATATATCTAATGGTCTCAGTATGATTTAACATACTAGTCAGTCTGGAAAAGAGACAACTGAGGAGGAGTAAAAGTAATGGTATGCAAAAAGCTGACTAGCAAATGATTGTTGACTGTTTCTCAAAATGCACAAAGAAGGTGACACCAAATTAAACTCTTACATAGGGAAATGAAAATGAACAAAAGGAAGGACAACTTCACATAGCATGCGGTTAAATTGTGTAACTAGCTGTTGAATGAAGTTGAGGATTCCAGCAATTCACAAGACTTCAGAATGCATTTAGACACGAGCTTTTAAATATCTCTGACCCAGAAGTTACTTAGCTGCAAATCACTGGGAAGGATCACTAAATATTCACCTTACTGTCCTTCGTCACTGTCTTCTGGCTACTACTAAGGATACAGTTTTGGGCTAAATGGATCTTTAGTGAGAAGTAACATCAGGATTCTTAAATACTTAATATGTCTAGTCAGCTGAATATACTTCACATCAACAGCTGAACTGATGGCAATACTCAAACTTCATGGTCAGTCGGCAAACCTGGCTGGCCTAGATAAAGAGCACACCAACAACTGATGGGAGAACAGGAAAGTCCTCAACTAAGTATCAATTCATTTTTCATTTAAGGAAAATGTCTTCTTTAGAAGCAAAGGATCCATAGTTATTCAAAAGCAAAACTACAGGTAAGTAAATATTTTTAGAGTTTTAACATTCTTTTATATTTTATTACATTAAATAACATTAAAATATCACTTGGAATTAGTAATGCGGTAATGGGAGGGAGTCAACTGAGTATCTTTTTACTCTGGCAAGTGTGTTTACCTAAAAAGGTGAATGAAAGTAATAAAGAAACAAGAATGTCATTTATCTGCCGTATAATTTCTTCCCGCAAAGCATTTACTATTGAATTTCCCAAAATAACCTTTCCTCAGACATGATTTCACTTTCATGTAACAATTCTTAGCCTAGTAGGACTAACTAGGTCTTAAATCACTATGGCAGAAATAGATTTTTTTTTGCTAATCATCCTTTTTCCCCCTAAACTTAAAAATCAGAACTTAACTCTCAACCTACAGTAATCCAAAAAGCCAGGATAAATTTCGTTACTTCACAGTTGTTTCACAATCTCACTGCAATTACTTATTTTCATAATTGTTTACTTTCTGTCAAGGTAATTGAACTAATACTAGAATAAATACATGCCACATTAGAAATATTACTTAGCGCAAAAAATAGAAATGCATGCAGTATTTATTTTTAAGTGACAATGCTCTTCAGGAAAAAAGTAAGTGAAGATGAAAGAAATGTGATCTACCACTAAAGGTACTACACAATGATGGAAAAGAATTCAAGAGAGTTCACTGGCTTAAAATCAAAATAGTCATAAATACTTGGAACAAAGGGTTCAGCTTTTACCCTTTCTGGTAGTTGATATTTATATTATGCATGTCAATTTGCTATTTTTTGTTCATATTTTTTTCTAATGTAGGTAAAATAGATTCTCAAAATGAGCCCCCTGCAATTTGTCAAAACTCAGACTGGTGCATAGGGTCATCTAGAGAAGCCTTTTGAAGAAAAAAAACCCTGCACAAAGATGGATTAAGAAAAAAAAAAAAAGTGTGCTTAGAAAGGGTAGTGCTCCCTTGCATGCTGTTGAATTTATAAACATTTAAATATAAAGTCATCTGATGCCTGCATTTCACTGATGAAATATGGGCAGCACCACAGCTGCCATGGAGACCATCCGAAGGTGAGTTAGTGTGAAGGAACACAGAAAAATAAGGAAAAATAAATTTTCTCAACAAAGAAAAGCTAGTCATGTAGATAAGAGGAAACACTTAAAACAAAATCAACTTGTTCATTTCAAATTAATTAACTGTTATAAAAGCCATTAATGTTTTCCATAATAAAATATAAAACTGAAGCTAAGATACATAGGAGTATTTGACAGAGATGAAGAAAAAGATGGCCTTGTTTACTGTTAATACCATAACAAAATTCTTTGTCTTTCCTAACAAATTATGACAATTTGCTTTGCAGCCTGAGGAACTTTGGCACTAACGCCAAAAACAAAAGCAGCAAAGCAGTCAAGAACCCATCACAGATTAATGGGTAAAAAATGTGTATTGTTTCTAAGTGTTAAGTCTTCTTCAATTTCACACAGGTATCTCTATGTTTATTAAGCTAGATGAAATAATGCATTAGCTAACATTTTAAATTGATGACTGCAATGCACTGCTCAGCATAGATGTGTCTTTCAAATGCAGTTCTACCAAATATTTCCAAATATTTCAACATACTTTTAACTGCAAATACTTTCAAATACCTCAAAAGGTATACCAAAAAGCCTCACTATATTTTTATTTCTTGCAACTGCAGCACATTCAAAACACCCCTTATATAGTGTCCCTACCAGCTGGTTACATCAGCACTGCGTACCCTAGAACCGTTGCCAACTAGACAGGAAGGCTGTAATAGAAAAATGAGCAGCAAGAAGATATAGATGGTACGCTTTATCCGCTCTAATTTCCTGGCTCAAAAGTAGCAGCTAAACCAGAAGAGTTACCTTAAGAACACTTCATACTATAGTAATAATACTACTCATGTTTTTTGTTTGCATGAGTGAAGGAAAAATGGAGGAAATAAAATTTGCATACCTGCGCCACATCAATTTGGGAAAGCACTCTTTTGGCAGCATCTTTACCCCGGTTTCGTTTCTTCATTTCTTCCAAACTAATTTCATGGCTTGTTAATTCAGATTGTATTTTCTATTGAAAAACAAAGACAGTAATCAGCAGGGTTTGAAGAAAATGTTTATGTTGTTAATATTATTTGGAACAGTTGATTTTGAAAGATATTAAACAGAAGTACTACCCTATATACCGGATCATTAGAGGAAATTATTCAAAGAATTTCTTGTTCACCACCCTGTAAATTATTCAGTTTAGTTGCTCTCAATCGTAATAAAACCTCCTTCTCCTGCTCAAACATATATAACTGACATTGTGACGCTAATGACATAATCTTCCTAAAGAAATTGTGATTAAATTGTAGGCAAAAAAAAAAAAAAAAAAAAAGATTTCTTTCTTCTGAAGGAGAACAAATATTTTTATTGAAAGAAAATTAATTTTTAATCAGAGACAAGAAAAATACAAATAGAAAAGTGAAACGTTTCACTATTCCTATTTCTTATTATTTTCACAGTATCATCAGGCAAGTTGAGAGAAAACTGAACGAAGTATCCTGTATATATAAGAACGTCTTCATCTCACAGAGTTGTGTTATATCTAAAACAGTATACAATTTGTGGCATATTACTGACTAGAATCTATGTTCAGTATCTGTAGATAAGCTAAATGGATAATGACATGTAGGTCATTAATACACTAACTTAATCCATTTTCTAACACACATTTCTGGTTATCTCTTTCTGCAAAACCAGTGTGTAATCAAATCATCACAAGAAAAATATCAGCCTTGTTGGAAACAAGCCTTATAGGAGACAATACCAGCCTTGCGGGAAACAATTAACTTAAGCAACTCAGCCAAAGTAGTGTTGGCTAGTGCAATGTAATGGAAAAGAACTCCCATAAAGGATATTGATACAACATAATTTGGAGCAATTCACATATTTTAATGTTTAAATTGTTAGAAAATGAGAAACTGTTATTAGCAGAACTGCTAGACAAGTACTTCTGAGAACAATTACGCTATGAAATAAAGACAAGGTATGTTCCCATCAGGAAAGGTATTTGAGGCCATTACTCCTGCATGAAACATTTTAGATTTAATCTTTTTTTTCTATGGTATACAAGCATTTCTCAGATACTCCAAGGACTAGGTATAAGTTTAAATATATGCACATGCATTTATCTTACACGACAGTAACTTGTAAAATACAAAAACTGTGTAGTTCAAAAGACTACAAAGAATTATGCAAATGAAGGAAAAGGGTTTTTAAATTACAATTTGATCCTTTAAAGTTTGATTATAAGTAAAAATTAATAAATGGGTATTTTTTAATCACATTTTCGTACGTTATTGAGTACAAAGCTGCGTACACTCTATGCTGTCTACTTTACAGGGATATTACATGGTTATAATGACTTGTATAACATTATAACATCTTGTATATTACAACATTACGTTGAAAGCAATTTTTCACAAGTTATATTGAAAATGTATTAAAGTAAATTTCAAGAGAAAAAGACTTACAAAAAACCCGCAACTATTAAGTCATTATTAAATTTAATTGCAAAAATATATTTATGAGTCTAAACTATCCAGTACTACTTAGAGAAATAAAATATTTTTCCAAAGTAAAGCATTTGTAAAAGCGAAATGATTGACAGAAAGCTGACAATTTAGATGATATTTTTCATTTAAAATTATCATAATTGTACATGTTCTGTTTTTCATATTTTGAATTCTCCTTGTCAAGGTTATTTACTGAATGGCCAGCAGTATCTGGAGCAAGTAAAAGAATTTTTCTAAATATGACATCTTAGTTTTGAGAAAACAAAGATGGTCAATTAAAATGACAATGCAATCAAGGAAAGAAGGTTTATTTAAAAGTTTATTTTGAAGTATTTATTTTCTCCTTGTCTAAGATTAAAATTTCCCCTTGACATGTACTAGAATTGTAACAGGATTATCTTCCGTGTCTGTGCAGCACAGGGACCAAATTGTTGGCAGTGACTCAGCATTAGTTAGCTCCTGAAGCCAAATCATTTCTTGATGTCTTGGAAGTCAGAACTGTATATACAAGGAAGAAGCAAGTCTGAATGCTAGAAAAATATACTATATCACATCCAGTATTTCAACTGTTTGCTTCTGCACTTCATCAACTTTTTGGTTGTATTTTCCAGTTTACTTTGTTCAACCTCAGAGTCACTTTGGGAAGCATATAATTGAACAGTTCTTATCTGAATAGGTCAGAACAGCACAGTACAGATAAGAGTAGTGTTTAAGCAATTAGATATTATGGAACATTGCATGGAGATTGTCCTATCTTACTTTTTTAAATTGCTGTGCAGGAGAGATGAAGCATCACCTACTCTGACATTAAAATGCAGAATTAGAGAGAACAAACACATTAGAGTAAAGCTTAAAAGAAAAGTTAGTAAGGATTACAGCAAGAAAAGACTTTTTTGTATTTGCCACTACTGTTCACACGCAGAAATATTAAACTAGTCCTGAACAGATATTCGAGAATTTATAATACCTGCCTACAATGACCCTTTTCGTTTAATTTTGACATGACTATTTTCACTTTTTTGACTGTTTTGACTCATGAATTTGTTACATTGACTTCTTCCAAACATCCACAAAACTCCATTAATTTTAGATTTCCATTTCTATTACTCCCATCTTTGCTTTTCTCAGTGGTTCCTGTCTATTTTATCTTTTAATAAAGAGTAAAACTGTCTTCATTTCTCTTCTAGAACATCACAATATAATGTTGTGTATGTAACTAATAAATAGTACTGTGCATAAATTATTGTATCCTACAGGTTAAGGACTCTCATTTTCCATCATTGGCATTTTTTCAGTGAGTTTATTAATTTGCAAACCTTTTATTTATTTATTTACACAAACATATATACACATAAACTAAAATACAAATATTTATAAAATCTAATTATATTTAGAAGGCTAAAGGCACTGATTGTGCCTATTCTCATGAGGACCACTTCTAGAACAGAAAGATTTCAGTCCCAAGGGCATGCAGCACATTATTTTTCTTAATTACTAGTCTTAATTTTTTAAAGATGAACAGTGAAAAGCAGAGTCTTGCTATATTGACGGCAAAAAACAGAGAATTGGCAGCGTAGCCATTTCTTGGAAAAAGCTTTCCTATCTTGAATCAGAGAAAGGAAAGCCAAAAGTACCAAAATGACTATTTGTCTCATTTGAAAATTTTCACAAATCTAGCTGCAATCTTATCCTTCAAGAACAGCATTTAGAAAAAAGGCAGAATCGTAGAATCACAGAATGGTTTAGGTGGGAAGGGACCTTAAAGATCATCTAGTTCCAACCCCCTTGCCATGGGCAGGGACACCTCCCACTAGACCTGGTTGCTCAAAGCCCCATCCAACCTGGCCTTGAACACTTCCAGGGATGGGGCCTCCACAACTTCCCCGGGCAACCTGTCCCAGTACCTCACCATCGTCATAGTGAAAAATTTCTTCCTGAGATCTATTCTAAATCTACCCTCTCCCAGTTTGAAGCCATTACCCCTCGTTCTATCACTACATGCCCTTGTAAAAAGTCTCTCTCCAGCTTTCTTGTAGGCGCCCTTCAGATACTGGAAAGATGTTACAAGGTCTCACCAGAGTCTTCTCTTCTCCAGGTAACAGGACATACAAATTCTGTAGTATTATTTGCAACAGAAAATTGAACTAGAAGGCTTGATTATATGTCACTTCCCATCGATAGCTGCTACCAAAATTAGAAAATCAGTCATCATATTTACAAAAAACAAAGAAATGCCAGTCAGCAATATTCAGCAAAATCATAACAATGGAGAGTATTTTTTTGGAAAAAAATAATCAAACCAAAACCCCCAACTGTGTGTATTTAATGAAAAGGAAGTGATTAATTTATAATCAAAAGATAAAAATACAAACCCATAATATACATAGAACTAATATTGTGGAATAATGGCTGAAAAGACATGATTAGATGGAGTACACATTGAATATGCAAACACAGATTTTAGTATGAGTCACATTGAAAGCACTACAGTACAAAATCAGCTGACAGTTCTAGTTGATGTAGCATCAGGAAGTTGAAAAAAAGTTTGAAGGACACTCTGGAAAACATACTGGTGAAACTGCTTTCTCATGGCAGATCAGGGATATTGTTTTCCACCCCAAAACTGGGAGAAACTTCTCATGTCTTTTGTCTGCTCCTTAAGAAGGAAGAAGACTCTGTTGGTTCTGTTACTTCAGGAATGGGGCAAGGTCACAGGAGATGTATATTATACTGCACATTATCCTCCAAGACATCTTAAATGCATGTTGCCAGACCTCATTGTATGGTATTGTATTAGTTGCCAGAAATTCATAACACAGGAAGGAATTACTCTGCAGTCAATATTGACTATACTATATTGATAAGTTCTCAAAAGCCGGCTAAATCCAGAAGAAGAAAGATACAAGTGATACATATATTAATACGCTCCAAGACGGGACAGGGAACCCTGATATCACACCTTTGCAAAAAAAGAAGAGGACAAAATTCATATAGAAGACGATCTTATAGCAGGGATGGCATGCAGGTAAGTCTCAACAAGGAACGGCATACTTAGTTTTGGATGCTACTCTTCAAGAAAGATTAACTGAAGAGTTCAAATCACAAGAGAAAATCATTAGAGGATAGAAACATGATTGACAAGGCAAGACTGAATAAGTTGGACATGACAAATGCAGTTTGTGCAGTTAAAACACAGTTAATGCAGTGTTCAGATGCTATGGACATATGTAGAATGCGAATAACTGTATAGTACAGAAATCTGCATAGATCTTCAAACTTAATACATAACAAAATGTAAGCTTACATTTCTGAATAATGCTTATCAGCTATTCCCTCTTTGACCACTGATCTACACATGGTTGAACAAAATAATTCTCACAATTTCCAGCAGAGGAAAAGTAAAAGTAAATACCTTTAACATTAGACATTTTACTAAGTAGACAAGTGTGAATTCTTTGTCTCAAAATATTAGTCTGAAGGAAATGAAGCATGGCATTATTCTTGTCAAGTAACACATTCCACATCTGAAAATAGTCTGGCGTGTAGTGCTTATCACTACAGAACTCAAATTATTCAATGAGTTTATTGAAAAGGCAAAGTATATTACTTTTGCTTTTCTCAGAAACACAATATTGTTCATTTATTCTCCACGTTGTATTTTACATAAGCCTACAGGGAGAACAACAGACAAGTGATTTGTCACATGCAGTTGAGAAGTGAAATAAGTGTATTTTCTGTCCCATAATATAAAAGCCTCCATGTAATTGCTCAGACTAAACAGAAGTACAAAGTGGAGATTCCCTCTCCCATCAAAAGTTATTAAATAACAAAGTTACAAATAATTATCTGCAAAATATTTTGTTATATAAATGTAGTGTTTTCAGTACAGATTTATTTTCTTCCTGTCAGTTAGAGAGTACTTGAAAAAAAGTCAGCAACTGGCAAATTCCTGTGACAATGACTTCATTCCCTGTGTTTTCTTGGTAAATGTAGAGAAATTAAAGACTTCAGTTGGGATCATGAGATCAAGCATACAAACAAATAATCTTTCCTTCTGGAATACTGTTTTAGACTTTACCTCATTCCAGCTTTTTCATCATTACACCTTGAGGAATCTGACCTGATTCATCTGTGCGGTCACTCTTAGATTGTTTTGTCTGAATACAGCATCTTTAGTTGTACTCAGAATGAGTTGGGTTGCAGTGGCTCTCTAGCATTAAATTCTCAGTGCCACATGGTGGAGTAATAAGCACACAGAATTTACATTTAAAAAATGATCCAAAGGAGAAGTTGAACAGCACATATTTAACTCCTCTATCTTTCTGTCAACTTTCTGAATAAATGAAAATGATAATTTCACTTAAAAAGAGGAGTTAAATATAATTTTGTTTTCTCAGATTCATTTCCAATTAGCTGAACCAAGATTATTCTTCCTATCAATGCCCTAAACAGATTTGAATTTTTGAAGCAAACACACAGAGCTCCCAAACCCTCAACAGCTTTCTGATTATAAATTCTCCCATATGTTCTTTTAGAAATGCAATACGTATTGCTAAACAGTGTGCTAAATCCCTCAGCATAGATAAACTGACCCTTGCCCAGAAACCAACATCATTGACTGAAAGATTCCCATTCCAGCTGTGCAGACACTATTGTAGGGTATCTTACATGAACGAACTGTTTTCAGCTCTACAAAAGAGCTGCGCCAGCAGAAGCTCCACAGGAGATGTGGCCATTCAGTATGTGCCTATCCTGCCACCAGTTGGCATGGCCATTCACTAAAGGAATGCCTCAGTATATTTACCCACATAAAATTTATTGTTTATTCCCTCTCCCTCTAAGGATTTTAAAGAGCTTCATGACTGAACTTCAGAGAACTTCAATATTTGCATTAAATCTGTTCAGTTGTTAATTAAGTTTTTTTCATTAGGTCCCACTGGCATCTTAAAATAAAAACGTGAAAGGGAAAAACTGAGCAGCCTCTCTGCTGGTTTTCCCACAGCGGATATAGTATAATCAGGTGAACTTGACATCAGACAATAAAATCTCAAGAACAAAAACAAGTTCTGCAAAAGCACTGAGCTGAAACTTGCCCATGAAAGTGTGCTAACTACAGTTGGTTGAGTTTTGTGCTGCTTCAGTTGCTGAAGTTCTGAATTACTTCCTTTTACACAGTCTGTAATCATTGCCAATATTGTACCAGAGGATGCACATTAAACAGACGCCTCCATGGGATATATGAAGCACAACCAAAAATCGCTACAATGTAAGGGTCCAAATACACCAGACAAAAGCACTTCCATATCCAATTTTCTTATGTATAATTACAAGATGGAAAATTAAACTGATACATCTTTAACAAATGCAGATTTGTATCCTATTTCATAAAAAATTGTTTAAATTATTCATATTTCAAGGAAGGAGAAAAATAATTCAAGAGTGTCAACTGATAACTAAGATAGCTTAGGATTCAAACTGAAACAATAATTCATCTGAATCTGATCCTATTCTTATATTGATGTAAGTTAGAAGCAAATAAATTAGAATCAGTTTCCAAATAAGACTGAATGCAAATACGATCCTGTTTTCTAAAAATAACTTTTTAAATTAATACACATGCATAAAAATATCTGCATGTACTTACAAACACACACACACACCTGAAAAGCGACTGAAAGGTACTTCTATCTACATTTAAATTTAAAAGACATGGAAACCTTTATTTTTAAAGGAAAGAAAACATGATTTTCAGGGCTACATATATTCAGCTGTGGATATATTTAAGATCATCTAATCTACTCCATACATGACACTCATTTTTTATAATGATTTAAAACTCTACAGGCATGCCAGAAAAAACACAACTGAATGCCACTTCTAAAACCATTATAAAGCATTTGTTTTCAATTTCTCTGTAGCCTTTTTTGTTTGTTTGTTTACTTTTGTCATCTGACTTCCTAAATTTAGGTGGAATTTACAGAATAGTTGCTGTACATAATATTGTAAACTATTAATAATTTTATACCAGAGATATTTGGCTTTACTTAATTTGTATTCTTATCATTTTAATGTTGCAGTAAAGCAGATGTTATAGAAGAAAGAATGAAAGAGTAAAAATAAGAGTTGGATGTACATTTTTACTTCAAAGGCTCAATAAACCATTTCTAAAGAATGGGAAAAGCTGTTTCTGTTAAACTTACATGAGCTGTAAATATTGAAATATAAGTACATTTAAGTGCACATCATGAGGTAATTAACAATGTTGTCTATGTTTCAATAATTTAGTAACAAACTCTAGGCCACGTAATCAACTTTGTAAAAGAGCCATCTAAGACTAGTGAAGATGATGAGTTTCTTCTTTCTAGGATGGGAACTGGATTTTAAAGAGCCACATTGTTTATCTTTGTCATTTTAAAACTGCTGCATAGTCTTCCATCACATTTACAGTTCTTTACATCTTCTGGACAGGTATATAATATAAATCAGAAGGAAAATATGACAGATTAGCCTGAACTTCTCAAAGTAATCCTACCCAAAATTTACTTGCACTTTCATACTAATCATGTTGCAAATCCCCATTATCAATATGAGACTGAGGGACAACCAAAAACTCTTGGGTTGATCAAGAAAACAACCTGTATATAACTTACCTGTGCTTCCTGAGGGACCTGTGCTGCATCAACTCTGTCTGCAATGTAGGCTGTTAGCTGTTTGTCAATAACAGCAAGAGACTCTTGGATTAAGCGGAGGGTTTTGTCAGTCTCCTGGGCAGACTGAATACTCTGTTCAAGACTCTTTTGTCTTCTCACAGCCTAAAAACAATGACAATGTTATCAATATTCACAGTAATAATGTATATAATACATTTTTCCCCATTTTTTTTCCCAAAAAATGCAGGCTATGCATCAAAACCAGTATTCCTGACTTGTGCTCATCCACCTTTTTGTATGATAAGTTGCGCATCTTTTTGCCACCCATTCAGCTCTTTTTAGTAAGAAACAAACAGACAAAACCTCAGATTGCACAGACAAGATCTAAAAAAAGTAGGACCCTGAAAAACCAATACGTGCATTGAGGATTTCTATACAGAGTGAAAGTTGGCAAAGCTGCATAATAAAACCATCCTGATAGTGCAGTCTTTCATTCTGAGGCATAGCAGTCCTCCTGATCTTATTATATAGTTCAAGGGATTTTGTTTACTGAGAATAGGGTTACTGTCATCACAATCCCATCCGAGACAATCCACTTCAGTAAGTGAGAGGGATAAAGACTCTCTTGAGAAGGAGCTCTCTTACATGAAGTATAAATAGCTGTCTGGAACAGAGGCAATGCCTACTCTGGAACAAAAAGAGATGGATCCTTGTCTTGTCTTGTTTGTGGACTTGCCCAATCTATTATCATCCTAACCATAGTCTCTTCCAGCCTAGGAAGTTGCCTCTTGCTTCTACTCCACCACCAGTGCCACAGTGGATTGTCTACCATCACCTTTTACACAATCCCTTTTTTGAGATGGATGCTTTCCTTTCAAAGGAGCTCACTTCGTGGTCTACCAAATCACAACAATGAATTGTTAAGTTGTCCTTAAAACACATGTATATTTAAACACTTGACATAAACAGGTTAGCTTTAACTACTATTTGCAACAGTTTAATATGGTATTTACCAGGTAATAAATAACCTGGTACTTTCTTCCATCTGTCACTGTGTCCACCTGCGGACTCGTATTTTACTTAAACTACAGCTTCTGCCTTCCAGAGTTTCTGCTTTATACAAAGCACATAATAATTACCAACAATCTCAAATGTAGTACAGGTTTTCTCTGTACAAGCCTAGCCATACTGCTAACCACTGAATAAAGTGACTAACTTTTTTTGACATGAATCAAAGGAGGAGAGAAAGCAAGCAAGCACTCTTTAAATAACATTGCTAGGTGTCCTGCCATTTTTCAAGTCAAATCTCTTTTTTTTCTCTTTGGTGAGCCAGCTATACTTTGATTTCATACCTATTACGAAACTCTTGCCTTGAACAAAAATATCTCTCAGCAACTCAGTGAGAATATTTGATGTATCTGTACCTTCTTCACGGAGCTCAGATTCTTATAGAGCTTCACATTTAACAAATGAAAAAGAGTATTTCTTGTGAGCAGTCTTGCTAGCTGTTTGAGTTAGTTAAAGGATAGGGATCCAATCAGTATTTACTATATTTGTGTTTGTAAGCTGCTTTGTGCTATTTCAAAACAGCTGATCAGATAACCTTGTATCACTGCCAGTTCCAGGAACCTTCTGTGGAACTGAGCAGCTTTACATATCAGACCCACGCTGTTCAGTGCTAATGGAAGCACCTGAGCCACTAAGGTATTATTACCCTACCAAATGAACCATTAAAACTGTAACTTCACAGTGCAGTACTAAGACTTGCTATTTAAATGACTTTTACCTTCATCTGATTTGAGATGTTATATTACAATGTTCTCAGCCTGTTCAAAGCAGCGGGGTTAAAAACCACAGCTTCCATTTACCTTGGCACTCCTTACTACTAATTTGTAAGCCTGGCTAAGATACAATCACTCTCTATCTTTCCATTTGCATTGCTATACGGTAGATTGAAAGACACATTAGATCAGAAACAAGGTAGGGAGCTTTCTACAGCCCGTGGGTAAGGGCATCTTCTTGCAAACATGGAAGAAAACCTCTCTGCCTTTACCAGTCTCTGGATAACTGGTAGGACTACATTCACAGTCCATTCATACTGCGGGCTGCAGCGTCCTGATGTTCAGAAAAGCTCACCATTGAAAATAAGACACTGAGAAAGTTCCATTCTTATTAATCATTAAAATAAGTGCCTGCACTTTCTGGAGGATCCAATATACTGGACACAAATTTGGTGCTAAGCCCTTCTGAAAAACTACTTTTATAGCAATGCTAGAAGCTTTGAACTTTTGTTAAATGCTGACCCATGCTAATCACTATTTGCAGCTAGGCACTTGGTTAAGTATAGATAAATTTGCTGGCAGCCTCAGGAGCAGCCTGCATGCATGCACTGAAGTAGTTATCACTGCATGGAAACTCACAAAAAGTCTTAAAATTATATGACAAATATGTGATGATGGAAAAATTGTCATCTCTGTGCTGATATCAGCAGAAAATATCAAATATATCAAAAGACTGTTTTAGAATACAACTGGAAAAATGAAAACATTCCCAAACTCATTGATCAAATATTAAAGCAGATAAAGTTAAGAAAGAATTACAACAAATCATTGCCTGAGTCCAATTCAATTTTTACGGCTGGATTTGAAACAAATCTGAAGTCAGATAAATACATATGCATGCTTGTAATATCTTTATGTGCACACAAAGCAAGTATGTGCACAAACACACAAATACAAAACATTCCCCTTTCATTGTCTTCAGAGAGAATGTGATTACAGCCTAAGAAACCCGTGTGACATTTTGTATCTTCCAAGTGAGATGAAAGTACATATTTTCCAAAAACACTGAAGAGTTTAGATGAATGAACGGATGATATCAGACCAAGATGTGAAGAGAGGAATTATTTTGGCAGTGGGAGCAGAACTACACAGCCAAATGCTGGGAAATGGCACCTTCACAGCTGTGATGATTTTCTCAGACATAAATGGGTGCCGCTTTTATTTTTTTGTCTATGTTGCTTGCTGGGAATAGACCCCGTCCTGCGCGCTCACTTAAAAGTCAAGCCTCTACCCTGACTATCTTCAATTCTCGCAACAAATGTAACAAAAAAGTCTCCACAATAATCTTAGAAAAGGTACAATACACTCATGCAATGTCAGACATTTCTCCAGTACACAACAGCTGACTCAAAAACCTAATCCTGTTCACTAAGTAGGTCCCTGGTACTATCACGGGCATTGCAGAATACTTATCAATTCAATCAAGGGGAATGCCACAATATGGAGGAGGCTTCTTCCTCTGTTTCAGTAGACAAGAGAGTTACTGATGGAGGTGTTACAGAGCGTTACAAAAAGGGGCAGACATACTACACACTTGCATCTGTGAACCTAAGTTTCAAATTTGTCCTTAAAACTTGTATGTCTGTGCGTGTGAAAATCTATATATGCATAGTTTTAAAAGACGTGTGAATGTTGAAATTTTATATATCTATAATATAAAAATAGCTTAATTTATGCTGTTCCATTTTTGGGGGGGTTGTTTTGGGTTTTGTTTGTTTGTTTTTCTCTGAAAGATTATGGTTTTTCTATTCCTCTGTGGAAGAAATACATGGTTTAACATCGCAGTGTATAAACGGATCTGAGGACATAACAGAAAGCTCTAGCTCTGCTATCAGATCATAGTCAGTAAAGCTGAAGGCTTTGGTCTCTAAAGGGAAGTGTCTGACAGTTAATTGCTAAATAGGAAATCTCAGGAAAATAACCAACTGTTTAATTATTTCTGAGCCAGTGAAATGTTGACAGCTGTCAAGGAAAATAAAAACAAACAACAAAATCTGCTGTTAGGCACTATCAGAATGAAAGAAAAGAAAAAATATTTATGGACTGAACTTTTTATTGAAATCTCTACAGTTTTTTATAGATTTTTAGGGGTTTTTTATGATTAAGCATAACATTTAATTTTTATGACACGGAGTATTGCATAAATCTGTTTACAATTTAACAAAGATCAATGGTAAATGCAGGAAATGGTAACATTGCATATTATCCATATAAAATGCCATATTAAGGGGAAGGCTGCATCGAGAGGTGATCAAATACCAGGAAAGCTGGAGGTGTTCAAACAGTTGCTTATGACTATAGCTTATTCTTTAGTGTTGAATGTTATAAAGCTATATTTATAGACATTGCCACTTTTTCCTCAGATAATACATTTCCTGTATTTAAAAAACATTAGTCACACGTGCAGTGGCTAAAATGTTGGTTAGAGTTTTGTGGTTAAAACCAAGTAGAGTTTTGTTGTTGAGGCAACAACTATTGTAGTCAGTAGTTGTGCTGTGGGAGAAAAATAGAACAAAACCTTTCGAAAATTATAGTACTTTTACTACAGCGTATATTTATTTAAAATGCAGAAGCAAATTCATTAATTAGCTTTAAGTTATAGCTCATGGAAGAGGGTCTGTTAAGAAAGGCAGAAATATGTTAGCTCTTTTCTTTGGCTCAGTTATACTCTCATTATTGAGAAATGTTACTGCAGGGTAAAGTTAAAAAGTTAAAAGTTAGAAAACTTTAAAATTCCTTCTTAACTTGTTTAAATTACTTTAAAATTTAACCTAATTCTTGTGTCATAATGGTTGTGTCTGAGATATAGTACAACATCTCTGTACGTTTTGCATCAAATTGTTAATGTGTTAACTTACGCTTTTTTGTTTGGAATCAGAGTGGATTAGTGTTTAAATTTTAAATTAGAAACACCTTTTCTAACATTCAAAGCATTCATTTTGGGTCCAGGAATTTTTAATACCCTCCAAGCTAGAACTAAAAAGTGTGTTTTTAAAGTAAGCAGCTACAAATATTTGACCTTTTCGCCACAAAGGGATATTTGTCTTTGATCAACTGTATTCCAAAACTGCACACCATACCACGGAGGACTTCTTTATCTCTTTAGGTTATCACTGCAGACAGTGCCTCAGAACTTGTAAAAGCAGCCCTCTTAGCAGCCTTCAAAGCAATCATGTGGAGATGGGGCATGAAGAATTCTTTCTCCTCTTGAGAGGAGAACAAAACAAAAAAATTGTGTCAAATGATGCACGTGTGCTCTTTGAAAGAAACAAAGGGTAATCTTGAGGGGAGTCCTAAAACAAATTAAGAGACAGTCCCCAAGAATAAAAATTGAACCTAGTGTAAAGCCCATCAGAATAATAATGTTTTATTCAGTTTTTTGCAAGCATAGTCTCAAGAATATCTAGCTGACATTTTTGAAGTTTGCTGGACAGGATGTAAATCACTTCAAGCATTACAGGGGATGATAGCCCCTTGCAATATTAGCTTGAAGTTCTTCAGCTAACAGTGTTTTTTAGATCCAATATATAGAGTTGTAAGTGAATCAGTCCTTGAAAAGTAAAGATAGGGTATATGTCGCTTATCGATCAGCCCCAGATGTTCAAAAGCAAACTAAACACACTTAGTCTTTGTTAACTGAAGAAGATAAGGCATACAAACATAAAGCCATTATCTGCCTTTAAAAATGAATCTCTATCTCAGTAGCAACGCTGTATTGTCTTGCAGCATCATTCACATGGCAGTGGTTTGGTTTGGTTGCTCTATTAGTAGTGAATACATATTTCACATATCAGTTTCTGCCAACGTGAGCTTATTGCCTTGGTAATTACCCGCACAATTATTCAAATAAAAATAAATAACAACCACATTAGGATATCCATTAGCCTGTCTGAAGTAGAAGTGACCTTGAACACAAGCTGAATAGTGTTATGTGCTTGCAATGTATTTTTATGCAAGGAGAGTGCACGCTGTTTGGATTTCAACAGGGCTGCACAAACAGCACAGAATATTCAGTGTCGGGAATCTGAAAAAAAGTGTGTGAGACTTCAGTGGAAAAATTAGTGAAACATTTTGTTGTAAAAAACATGCAGTAAAGAAGTGGTGTGACTGAGTCACTTTCTTTACAGCTCTTATGTTCATATACAGATCTCACCATTAGTATTTGACTAACCAACTAGCGTATCGAGCTTTCAAAGAAGGGAGGGGGGGTCCCCCCACCTCCAGTTTTTGTCTATACTTAAATTATATTGGAAAGTAGCGAATACATTTCTAGTATGTTTTGCCTATATAGTCATCCATATTGTCTCCAGAACTCAACACAACATCTTCATGTTGTACTTTCCACATTTAACCCCTGCAGCTGGCATGAATTTTGATTTAATGACTATTATGGTGAAGACTGAATAGTATTCATCCATCACTCAGCAAGACTATTTGAAAGTCCTTTTTTCACACACTGGAAGCCCTCTGTATATTCCCAGTTTGCTCCTCCAAGTCAGGAAAGAAACAACAGATACCAAGAAGCAGAATTCTAGGGAATGTATCTTGCTTTCACAGAATCACGGAATTTTCAGAGTTGGAAGGGACCTCTAGAGATCATCCAGTCCAACTCCCCTGCTGACGCAGGAATGCCTAGAGCACATTACTCAGGACTGCATCCAGGCGGGTCTGGACAATCTCCAGAGAAGGGGACTCCACAACCTCCCTGGGCAGCCTGTTCCAGTGCTCAGTCACCCTCATCGTAAAGAAGTTTTTTCTTAGGTTTGAATGGAACTTCCCATGTTCCAACTTGTGCCCGTTGCCCCTCGTCCTGTCAAACAGAAGTTAGATGCAAAAATAAAAAAAAAATAAAAAGGCAGGTATACAGCGGGCTATGTTTAATTTTCCGTTATGACACTGTCCAGTAACATAGGACTACATGAATGCCTGCACTGCACCAGAACTACCACCAGGTAGTTACTAGAGGGAACCAGGCTCTTTACCTCCCCGTCCTTCCAAGTTTCAGCTCAAAACAGCTGAGGACCCTTCCTTAATTTTTATTGTAGTGTTTTTACTTCCACTGTTTTCAAGAACAAGTATATTTTAAGCACCATGAAAGAAGCAAAAATATTATCATTGTCATGGTAGATTGTTATCACTCTAACACAGCTGCTTTCCAAAAAACTTTAGTTGTGCATTTTTTATATCTTTGAAATTGAGTAGCTTTTGACCGTCTTTGTAGCTCATCTTTCAACATGTTCTGGTTCCAGTCATAAAGAGGGTCTCTGTGTCCTTCACTAGGTCTTTCCCTAATAATTGCTTTCTGATCTTTATCAAGTACTGAGCTGACATCTTCCTGATATTTCTCTTCATAACTCCAAGATCTTCCTTCTGAACACTAACAGCTCAAAAGTTACAATTTCTTTTATGAAGTCAGAAGTCCTACATGAGTAACACTTTTCATGTACTTCCACTGAATATTTCTGTAATTTAACTGCCTTATTACTCTGTCCTGTAAGGTTGTTATGCATTTATTTAGAGTTTGTCCCCATCTTTGTTTCTAGTAAACTGCTAGCAGTTGAGCTATTTCCTTATGTATCCTTTGGTTATATTAAAATTCTTCGGTGAATTCTGTTTGGTCCTGCCATTATAACCATACACACACAATTAGTATTACTACGCACGCAAATGTCTGTTAAATAAACTCCTAGTATTAAAAGTAAATATTCATGCACAAGTATCACAGTTTTGAATTGATTTACCAGAAAAAAAGTATACTGTCCCTCTAGTGGGATCTGTCAAAGAATTAGTAAAATTTTCTTCATGGAATCTGGGGCAAAGATTGCTAATCTAGCATATTCCTAGATTTGAATCTCCTTGTGCTAAACATGTTTATATATTGAAGTGTCTTTATAAAAATCTTTCATTGATACAAAGCTTTATTTATTGTTTAGTAAAGAATGTATCTGTAAGAGAATGTTACTTATTTAATTTTGAAAATAGAAGATTAAATCCACTAGATGGTCACTTCAGTTTTGGAGTTTTAGGGCTACCTATTGTACTTATTTTGGCTGGGATGGAGTTAATTTTCTCCACAGCAGCCCGGATGGTGGTGTGTTTTAGACTGGTGACCAAAACAGTGTGGACAACACAAGCAGAGCTTGCACAGTGCCAAGGTCTTCTCTTTCTCACTCTGCCCCTCCCAGCGAGTAGGCTGGTGGTGGGCAAGAGGCTGAGAAAGAACACAGCCAGGACAGCTGACCTGATTTGACCAAAGACATATTCTGTACCACAGAGAGTCATGCTCAGCCATAGAAGGGGGTTGGGGGGAGTTTTTCTAAAACTGCCATTGCTTGGGGACTGGCTGGGCGTTAGTCTCCTGGGGGTGAGTGACTGGTTTTGCATCACACGCTTTTTCCCTTTTTTTCTTTCACTTATTAAATTGTCTTTATTTCAATCCATGTTTTCTCACTTTTGCCTTTTCAATTCTCTCCCCCGTCGCAGCAGGAGACGTGGCGAGTGAGTGAGCAGCTATACGGTGCTTTGCTACTGACTGGAGTTAACCCACCACACCTGTGCAAACCACCCACTTCTAAAATAAGTCTTTGTGTACTGTTTAGGAACTATACCAACAAAATAACTTTTTTTGTTTGTTTGTTTAATAGTGCTAGACTGTCAGCTGTTTAATGGGAAGACAGGTCAATTATTAAATATACCTCCTGCTGAAGTTCTTCCCATCGAGTATTGAATTTCTCAAGTTTCTCATTGATCAATTCATCCAAGATTCCACCATCAGTTAAAGTCTGAGCCAGTTCCCGAATCTGATTGCGATTATCTTCTGGATGTCTCATTAAACATTCCAAAGACTGAAACAAGGTAAAAAAAAAAAAGTTTGTTTTCCTTTCTGCAAATATGATTCTACAGAGCAATCACAATTCCCCTTAGAAATATATGTAAGAAGCCTCACATTTCATACACAATAAAAGTAGAAAGAAAAGATAAAAATATCTATGTTCCACATCTTGACAACAAATGTTCTGTACTACTTCTTACTGAAAACAAAGAAAGATTTTTTGCAAAGCAATAAATTGGGTGCTTGATTTTAAAAATGTGGACTATTCCCAAGGAGTTCAGTGGGAGTATTTGTGTACCTAAAAATAAAAAATTTGCTTGAGTCTCTGAATAGATGAAGTTCAACAGTAAAAATGCATTATCAATGTAACGTCTTGCATTTTGATCCACTAAGAGTATTAACTTAATTTCTACAAATTTGAAAGGTTCCATGAATAAAAATTAAGTAATAATAAACAGTGTTGCAGTGCTAGGATGAAAGCTTGCTCTCTCTGAAGTCTTCAACATTTTTTTGACTGGCTTAAGTAAGCCTACGATTTTTAAGAACATGTATTTTATTTTCACCGAAAATTGTCTATGACATCATGCATAACACACTTACTCTGTTTCACTTAGGTGGAATTGAATTCAAGACCTCATTTGTTGAATCAAGTGAGAACATAGAACCTTCCAGATATTCTGCATCTTGCTCATGTGTAATGCTGATTCACTGTTTATTTTGAATGTCATGTGATTTACAATTTATCAATATATGTGATTTGATATGATTTAGATCAGCACTTACATCAAGAGACTCAGAAATCTCTTCTGCACCTCCCTGGATATTTTCAGTTGCCTTGAGTTTCAGTTCAATCTCATTTAACCATTTATTTTCTGCATCCAAATATGACAATAATTCACGCCAACATGCCCATACCTCCTGATGAAGACAAAAAAGTGTTTATTGAGATTGAAAATATCACAGCTAATTTTCACTTATTAAAACATTGAAAACATTGCATGCTTCATCCCCTAAACAATGTGGTTGATACCTGCTGGTTACGGTGCCATATAGTTGATTTTTTCCCCCCAGTATTTATATATTCCAAATAAATATAATACACAACTAAAACATTTTTTTAAACACAGTAAAACCACACAAAAAAGTGAACGCTTCTGCAAAACACAACTTGAATCTTCTGTCTCATGAATTATCTGCTTTATATGCTTCTCTGTAAAATTTTCTTGTTATATATAAATATACAAATTATCAGAATTTTTAAAGACTCATGTCAGAAGTTTATTTCTTTATTACAAGATGTATTTAGATTGCTTATATATTCTGTGTATTAACTACTTAAAGCACAGATTCATAAAATGTCTAAAAACACAGCTTTCAAGAATTCTGACTGAAATCTCTATGGAAATTAATGCTAAACAATGTTTAGTGCAATTTATAGGCCACTTAAGTGCTAGAGTACTAAACATAATGTTGTAAAATGAAATTATGTTCTTATTCTCCTGGAATTAAATTATTGTCTAATATTTTATTTTTACAATGCCTGAAGATACTTAAATAAGCAGATAAAAATGGCACTTTATACACAAGCAAAACATTTAAATACCCATGAATCATTTTTCATTGTTCCTTTTTTATTAGTAGAAGTTAAAATAATTTTATTGAGATGCATTAGGCTGTTTGTAGATCAAGTTTCCCACAGTGTGATTCATCTCACCTAACTTTGGTCATATCAAATGTGTCTGGTCTAGCAGGAGGTTACAGAGGGATATTACTACACAAAAATGACATCAATGCTCAGGGGAAATACAGATTACCAGCTTAGACTACACACCTAACTTTCCAGAGTGAAATTTAGAGGAGATAAATTTTACCCAGGTATATAATGGTCCTGTATGAAGTTAGCTATTGCAAATTATTTCACAACAAAAAGCCCATACCTAATTCACTGTGACCACTGTATGATATGATATTCACAGCAAGAATTTGTAATGGAGTTGGCCAAAATGGCAGAGTCAACTCAAAATACATGAGACATATTCAGCTTGCCAGCAGATCAATGCTATTCGCATGCTGAGATAACACCACCTGTCCAGCCATTTAATCAAAATCCTTAGCCATGGAAGAAAGAAGCCTAGAGGAGCTGGTGAAGACGTCAGAGACTTGCTACAGAAGCCAGATGCTTGGCTTAATCTCAACAGCGATAAGAACCCTGAGCAGCCATTGCCGTCTCCCACCTAAGAACCATGTCTGAGGTTTCTCTTTTAATTTAAGTCTCCAGCATATATGATTCTCAACAAGATTTAGGTATATGGCATATACCATGTGGTGTTTGGTATATGGCTTATAAAGCAAGGACAGCCTTGGGCTACTCACGATCCCGTATGATAATACATCTTTGCTCTCTACCTTACTTCTGCAGTTAGAAGGGCTATAAATACAATGACTGACAAGATATCCAACCTCCAAAGTTTTGCACTTTCCATTCAGTCTGCTGCAGAGTCGCTGGTAGCTGGTAATTAGAACATCAAGTTCCTTTTTCAAAGCCTCATGAGCTGCAGGTGGAGCCTTTGCTATAAAGTTGTTCACAGAATCGGTAATAAGCTTCACTTTCACTTCTTTCTGCATGGCTTCCTCCTTTGCTCTCTGCCAAAAAAAAAAAAAAAAAAAAAAAGAAAAGAAAAAAAGTAGTCCTGGTTTAAGAAGGAAACATTTCTAATAACTGTTAGAATTTTCTCTGACAGAATTCTGTCAGAGGGAAAAAGAAAACCAACAATCTCACAACAACAACAACAGCAAAAAAACAAAAAATCAAGAGGCATTTAATTCCCAGACTTTCTGACATAATCTTGAATGCATCCAAAAAACTTTTTTTCATTTTGTTGCCAATACACGATACTCAATACAATTTAACATCTTCTCATGATTATTCGTTTTCTGGAGCTCTCAGAATAGTAAAACATTTCATTATTTTATCCTTTTTTTTCCAATAAATGCTCCAAATATCTTTGCCATAATACCTTATGTACCACAAATGACAAAGAAAAAAATCTGTTGTTACAAATTCATGTACACAGGTTTAAAGGTACAATGACAAGCAGCAAGACAGAAAAAAAGGAAAATACTTCTGACTGATTTGCCTTTCCTGGACACTGTTATTAACTTGCATTTAAAAAGAAATTGAGAAAATAATTTTTCTCCACTGTATATTTTACACTTTTATCAGAGCATTAATGTGTATTTCATTCTCTCACTTTACAGAGGTAGAAAAATCAGTGTCGTTATTCACCACCAGTGAACACTAACCTAACATGAAGAGAGGACAAAGTGAACAGGGAACATTCTCCCAAACAGCACTTTCTGTTTTAAACTTCTCTGCCTAAGGTCTTAACAGAGGACAGACACAGGAAACAAAGATCTGAGGGACACAGAATCACAAATGGGTGGTGAATTAAAACCAATAATTAACAAATCATACGTAACTGATCTGGAATCACCAACCTGTCACCTTTTCACCATTTTAGCCTACATAACAACTGATCAATCCAATTCCTACATTTCTTCCTCCACCTTTTGCTACTCTACCCCTTGTTATGTTGTCTCACTAATAAGATGTAAGATTGGCATACCTAGCATTGTGTCCTCTAACAGCTTACAATAGGATGGTGTCTATGACTGGAGTCATTACTGACAACCTAGTGTCATCAGCGTGTACTAGTCTTCATGGGAATTTAAGATGAGAACTTCCTGGCCTGAAGACATTAAAATTAAACCTTGTTCCCAACGACCTTCTTTCTCTCTTGGGCTGAGAAAGTCCATGAACCAGAATAATTGGTATCAGGCCATCATTGCCAGAGAAAGCTTACTAGGTTGCTCTTGGCGTTCCTCTTTCCTAGCTGTGGGAAGAAATGGGCTGCAGGATGAACAAAGAGTTCTAGTCCAGAATTTGCCTACTGTGTGGTGGCTGCAAGCCTTCGGGGAAAATCCATGGGGATTGTCTAAAACTATTTATTTAACCTATTTTATTATGCAATGCAATGTATAAATTTGAGTTTTGGTATTTAATTACTAAAAAAGAACTGTATCTCTAGACCAGATGTTTACTTTTGATATATTGTCTGATTTACAATGAATCGAACCTGTTCCATGTATTTCCATATACTCTGTATACTCTGACTAGTAACAAATCATTTCTGTCAGTACATAAAGAGATCATCAGTTGCATGGTCAGATAATCTCAAATACTGGCAAAACCCTGTGGACAATGAAGAGTTTGGACAGATTGTTAAGGCCGTATAATCTGACTTCCTGAATAGCACAGGCCAAACAATTCACTTATGAAATAAAAATCAAGCCCACATCCAGTGGCTGAGCAACAGTATATTTGACAATGTATCACAAATTAGTCCTTTTTTGTCCAAAGGCCATATTCCTCTCACATGAAAGCAACTTTATTTACCTGGGACAAAAATATACTGTTCTTATACTGCTATACTAAAGAAATAAAGTAATAAATCACGCATACTTAGTACATACCAACATGCATCCTGAAGTATTAAATCTATTTTTTTCTCTCTCTAATATAAAAAGACATAAACCTGATTTCACTCTATCAGTTAACTGCTGTTAACACCTGATTCTTAAGAATTATTCCTTAAGTAAAAGAATGCTGAAGCTGCATCAAAATCAAGTATGCAATAAAGCAAAGAGGAAAAAAAAAGCAATGCAGTGTTGTGAAAGATTAAATATCTTCCAACATATTCCAAATAGGAATTACTTCAAGCCACCTACTTCTTTAAATTTAAGGCTAACAAGTATATCTCAAAAAGCACCTTTCTAAATGAGAGAGTAGACTTTACAATGAAAACTTCAAAAAGAACTTTAAACACAGCTCAAGGAATCAGTTAATCTTTTACCTTCAGCTCCTCAACAGCTTTCTGTAATTCATCAGGTGTTTTATACTCAAAATCTCTTTCCAGATATTCTTCCTCAGCTTGTGTAATCCATTCATGCATCTCTGACAAATCTTTTCTGAGACTCACGGTCTTATCCAAACCACCTTTTAATGCTGCCTTCTTAGCATAGGCCTTTAAGAAAGAAAACATTACATGGTACTTGAAGCAAGGCTACTGTACAAACTTGACAATATTTTAGCCTGAAAAGAACCAAATTAAATCCTATACTAATAACACTGCTGTAATTAGGCAGATGTTAACAAGTAATTAGATAGATATTAATAATAGGTAATCGAGAAAAGTATTACACATGTGTATACATCCTTTTTTTGGTGAGTCATTGCTGTGCAGAAAGAGTTTTCAATGATTCCACAACAAGACTCTATACCATATGCTGAGATCATCAGAAAACAAATCTGAAAAAACATCACCCAGGGACTGTCTTTTAAAAGCTGTAAAAAGAAGAACCACAAGAGATCTTGAAAGTGCACCCAAGAATAAACCCAGAGGCTTTTGAGCTGTAAATTCAGGTAACCTTCTAACCTGTTTGAATGCAACTTGCTAGAGAATAAAGCAATATGCGTATCTTTCTTTTACAGATGAAGTCATTATTGAATCTCTCAGAAAGGTATATATCATAAAGAGAGAGGTAAGTGAAAAAGGAACCTCATACTGGAAGAAACTACTCATCTTAAAGGGAAAAATATTTTTGTTAAATCCTTTACCAATCACTATATAGGGGTCATATAACTTATGTTATATAGCTCATGTATAGAACTAGAACTAGATGATCTTTACGGTCCTTTCCAACCCCAACCATTCTACGATTCTATGAATTGTGCATCAGCTTATCAGAATTGTCCATAACTGATTAAGCCATTGGCTGAGTCATCTTTCAATGGTATAAAGAAGTTTGCAACAAAACCAGCTAGTTGTACTGGTGCCATTTTTCAAAGTTGGGTATGCACAGTTGATCACTCAGATATTCTGCACTGTGATGCTACTTCAGTAAATGTTATTTTTGGTATCATCAGAAGGAATTGTGTTTTAGTATTTGTTTTTTCTGACTGTTACTGGTTTCGTTACCCATCCTTGAGCACTGGCTGTTAAACATAAATGTTGTTCTACACGCACGTTGTTTTACAGAACAAAACAGAGTAACAATAAAAAGGTGACGTTCAACAAGTATAAAAGCAGAACCACATGCGGCCTTGCAAAATTGCCTCTTCCTCAGTCACAGCACCACAAGAGAGGGTAGTCTTCCATCACCTGGAAGGAGTATCTGAATGCCAACTGTTAGCTCTCACAGTCCTATTAACTGCATGTATATCAACTCTAGCTGACTTTTCCAAATCCTTTCAAGAAATCCCCACAGGCCAAACGGATTTTTATATTTACTACTCCTGTGTTTTAATAGCTATTACTGAAGAAGTTGTGTTAGAAATGCCCACTGAGAGGCAATAACTTGTGCTGTGTATTGAATGAAACTATTACAGGGAGATTTTCAGGGAAGTCAGACTTCTGAACAGACTTCTAAACTCATAAGGCATTACTTGAAATTTCTGTGAGAGAAGTGCAAAGACACCAGACTCACTAATATTACAAAAATAAGCAATTAAAAACCCCACATTAGTCGAAGGGGAAAGACTACAGGACTGGATCAATAAAATGTCTTAGAGATTTCAAAGATCGACTTTTTTGATAACTATGTTTATCAGAAAAATATATGGAAGCTATTTTCTACATGTAAAGTGAAGAATAATAATTTTAGAAAACATTCGACCACTTGAAAGGTAATGGTTTTACTGTTATACAAATATATATTAAAAAAAGTAGAAAACAGAATGAGGTAGTAGAAAAAAGTAAAAATAATACAACATGAAAGATGTTTCCTTTGAACTGTTATGAAGAATGAGAATCCAAATGCCATCAATGAAATAACAGTAATTTTTAGCTTCCTTTAGCTGTGCCACATGACATCCTTGCCTCTAAATTGGAGACATGGATTTGATGGATGGACCACTCGGCGGATAAGGAACTGGCTGGATGGCTGCACTCAAAGAGCTGTGGTCAACGGCTTGATGTCCAAGTGGTGAGCAGTGACAAGTGGCGTTCCTCAGGGGTAAGTACTGGGAGCGGTACTATTTAACATCTTTGTTGGTGGCATGGACAGTAGGATTGAGTGAACCCTCAGCAAGTTTGCCGATGACACCAAGCTGTGTGGTGTGGTTGACACACTGGAGGGAAGGGATGCCATCCAGAGGGACCTGGACAGGCTTGAGAGGTGCACCTGTGCGAACCTCATGAAGTTCAATAAGGGCAAGTGTAAGGTCCTGCACATGAGTCACGGCAATCCCATGCATAAATATAGGCTGGACAGAGAATGGATTGAGAGCAGCCCTGAGGAGAAGGACTTGGGGGTGTTGGTGGTTGAGAAGCTCACCATACGCTGGCAATGTGCGCTCACAGCCCAGAAAGCCAACCACATTCTGGGCTGGATCAAAAAAAGCATGGCCAGCCAGCCAATGGAGGTGATTCTGCCTCTCTGCTCCACTCTCATGAGATCCCACCTAGAGTACTGTGTTCAGCTCTAAGGCCCCCAACATAAGAAGGACATAGACCTGTTGGAGCCAGTCCAGAGGAGGGCCATGAAGATGATCAGAGGATTAGAGCACCCCTCCTACGAAGAGAGGCTGAGAGAGTTGGGGTTGTTCAGCCTGGAGAAGAGAAGGATCCGGGAAGACCTTAGAGCAGTTTTTCAGTACTTAAAAGGGGCCTACAGGAAAGATGGGGAAGGATTCTTTATCAGGCAGTGTTGCAACAGGACGAGGGGTAATGGTTTTAAACTGAAAGAGAGTAGATTTAGATTAGGTATTCAGAAGAAATTCTTTACTCTGAGGGTGGTGAGGCCCTGGAACAGGCTGCCCAGAGAAGTTGTGGATGCCTCATCCCTGGAAGTGTTCAAGGCCAGGTTGGATGGGGCTTTGAGCAACCAGGTCTAGTGGGAGGTGTCCTTGCCTATGGCAGGGGTGTTGGAACTAGATGATCTTTAAGGTCCCTTCAAACTCTAACCATTCTATGATTCTAATCTGTAAAATTATTTATTAAGAATGTCTTTAATTAAAATAAAAGAACTGTCCTTTCCTGTTATGCCCCATTCTCTCAAATTCATGTGACCACTGGAGACTGTAATTTACACACATGCATATGTGACCATACTCTTAATTCCAAGTTATTGAATTCTGAATTCTTTACAGCTTTAGCATCTTATTTCATCTAGAGTAATGACAAGCAAGTATGACCACACAAAATAAAATATAACAGACTAAATACAGAACTTGATTTTTTGGCAAATGCCTATATACCACTTTCAGAAAGCTAGTTTTGCAGGAGCCATAAATTACATTGCTGTTTAGATATAAGATACTTGTATATAGCTTTGTTAGAAAAATAGTAAGATATTGTATTATAATACAAATATATATACTTTACATCTATTGCTACATGCTAAATAAAATGTCAGAAACAGAATTTTAATTAATATAAACCAAATATGTCTAAATTTAGTTTCATTTCTACTGGATATACATAGAAGGACAAATTCTGCCAATGAGAAATCTGTTTATTAATTTAAAATGAACCAGTCACAGCTTGAGACTTGATACCTGTTGGCAAATGTGTTCCCATTGAACATTGAGCTCCTTTAGTTCTGTCTCTATTCTGGAAGCAAATTCTGGCTCTGCTTCACTCTTCATTTTCTTCCCAACCTCATTAACACTGTTCAAACTGGGCTGGATTGTCTGGATATCATTTACTAAAGCCTAAAGGAGTAGGAGAAGATTAGGCAAGCAGCATTCACGCAAATTTTCAGATATACTATTCCTATCAAAAAAAGTCTACATGAGATTCTGACATATCTTTGGTCCAGATCTCAAGTCAAATAAGCACAATTTACAGACTTAACTATGAAAATAAATAAAAAAGGAATGAGCAGCTGTAATGTGGTAAGCTATCCTCTATCAGATATTTGCAAAATATATAAGATGAAGTTTTAAATGTATGTATATACTATATATATACACATGTATAGTGTTACATTATAGATATTATACCTATTACAATGCCTAGATCTTTTATTCACATTTGTGCAAGAGTATCCCATCATAATGGTGGAAAATTGTGAATCCATCTTATTAACTATGCCAGCATTACCCTTGCGTTGGTAATTCACCTAATAATTTCCTTAAAATGATCTGAATGGTGATATTCTCTGGTTCTGTCTAGTTATTAGAATGACAGTTGTGGCTGCGTATTAATAAAGCCCTGAGGTAGTTCTAAATAGCCACCTCCAATTTTATTTCCTAAGGCCTTCTTCAGTGCTGCGGCTGCTACCTGGGCTTCCTACACAGTAGAAAAGGCTGGAAGTGTAAACACATAAAAGATGATGAAGATTTTGGTAGCTTTATTATATATTTGACAGTAATGGCTAATATTTGTACAAACTCTGCATAAATTCAAGTGACAGATTTTAAAGGAGTTACATGTAACTTATTACTCTGTAGAGATAAGGGCTGTCCTATCTAATATAAAATCATTTTTATTTAAATAAGGAGTAAGAGAAGAAGTCTGAGGAGCTCATAGTTCTGTAAGATCAATATGTATGTTTCATAATATTTATACATCCTGCCAGAACATTTACAGAACTTGTAAATTCCACTGAACATATAGGCAGGGACTACCATGGGTTACAAGATTCACTGCACTTACACGCTCTGTTGAGATAGGCAGAAGAATTTGTAAACCCTGTGATGGAAGTATCAATACTTCATGATGCTTTAAAACTGCTGGGACAAAATACTGGAACTTGTAAGTTTAGTGAAAAAAAGAGAAAATGATATAACTTACAATACTGGCAAGTTCTTTTGGTACAGACAGAAAAGCTTGTAAATCGTGTGAATAATAGATACAGAAAAAGATCTTCCGGCACAGATTATACATCTTATAACAAATACACATGCAATGTTTGTAAATTCAACAAAGTAAATAACGGTTATCTTAAGAGGCTACTAACTTATTATTTGCTGCAAGTACCCTCTTTTATGTTTTGTTCCTGCTAAAAATACGTAATGATACAGTCACCATATGCCTCCTCTCTGTATTAAAGTTTCCCATTTTTTAACATAATCTTCCTTCAAACCCAGGAAATGCTGGAGGTTCAAATACATTCCAGAAGACAACATGAATTTATTTTAGGAACAGTAATAATTTGTGTAAGTTCTGTATAAGCTAGGCTCATAGAAAAGAACTGAACAATTGCCAAGCAGGTAGGTAATACTCACTGTACACTGCTCAAGTTGCTTTTCCAGTGCTTCTGAATCACCAAGGGCAGGCCACTCTTCCTTCAGAAAAACATCCACTTCAGCCATCCACTTCTTCAGTGTTTTAGTGTCATTCTGTTTATTGAAAAGACATTTTATTGCATCACACAGAACCTGACTGGCAATAGTGTAATTCATCCTGGCACTATGACTAAAACTCATCGCAGTGTAATTTCAAGATTATTGAACTGTCTGAAAAATACAAACACAGCAAACAAGCAAACCTAATTTTGTCTGGGACTGTCATCGACTCTTTAGCCTGCACTCTGACCATTTCTGCTCAAGTTTAATGTGTCTACAAGCAGGTAACTTTCTGGCTTTCAAGTTTATGCCTTCCAGATACCATTTGTGTTTAGATGCTGCCTGCGTGTTCATGGGTTCCTTGTATGGCTTCAGACTACTCATACTCGGCAATGAATTCAGGCTCACCTATCAAATCCTCCTGTGCTTCAATTTAAATTTCAAGCACCTTTTGGAAATTGCATACTCTATTGTCTATTTCTCTACCAGAACACAACACAGAAAACTCCCTGACTACTCAGAATGAAAAACAAAATTGTAACTGAAACAGTAATTGAAACAGAGTCACTTCAGAAACTAAAACCATATAATGACTCAATGAGTTATTTCAGAGACTGAGTCTCAGTTACTGTTTCTAGCGCTAGAATATTTGTAATCAGTAATTTGCTTTCCATAGTCAGTAATTAACCTTTGCAATTAATAAAAAAAGCTGAACATCAAATGCTTGAAAAGAAGGAACATTACCAGTCCCAGGCTACGTTACACAGATAATCTAATACCTTGAAAGGTAGAATGAGACTTAAATAATGTCACTTAAAATTACCTTAAAACACCACCTTAGGTAAACAATCAGATGCACATTAAAATAAAAATTATAAATGGCAAAAATTTAAAGGGCAAATTATAAAGCATTTGTTCATCAAACTGTTTTCATCAAGTGAAGTACATATTGATATTATATGCTGAATGCAAAGTTGAATTAAAGCACAAAACCCGACATTTCATTAGAATACAGACTGTGCCCTAAAATGTGTACAAAAATGCCTTAGCAACTATTATAAGATAGATAACCAACAGGAATATTTTCCTAATGTGCTTGATATATTGAATAACAACAAGCTACCATGGAAAATGAACTGAATTAATAATCATACAGAAATTATCAGTATACTTCAGAATGGCAATTAACAAGACACTGTTTAAGTGTCTACTGTGCATTCCATTATCAATCAGTAAAAATAGTTCAGAATCATATTTCATGATGAAACTTTAATACCTTTACAGGAATACTTTAAGTATAGTTCATTAATGCTGCAAAATACAGATCTGATGGGATTTACTTAAAAAGAGATCAGTCTCCAGCTACCAATGAAGATCAAATGTATGACTTGCATTTTGAATCAGACTGCAAATGCATTTTATTTATCAACACTGATTTCATTGTCTCCCATGCTGACACATTCCATAAGTGGTAACAGCTAAAATAATCATCTGGAAGATTAGTCATTCAAGGAGTTGAAAAGACAATGACTTTTTATACCAACTATGTACTACAGTGACTTCAGCAATAAATATAAAGGCAAGAATAGTTCACATAGCTTTAATACATGCTCTACAGAGCACGGTCATGACGTTCAGGACTTTCTCCTTTTAAGAGCAGTGGGGGAACCTCTAAACCTTTATCCAGAATATTGGGGGAAGGGGAGACAAAAGTTTGAATTTCTCAAGCAAAGTGTATTGCTCTGTTTTGTGCAATTGCAAATATTTCATTATATTATTGATAACACCACTTTCCAGTTTTCCTATTTATATGGGGGTTATGTGGCAATGTTTTGGTATGAGGGGTGGCCTTTGTGAGGAGAGGTCAGGTGCTGTCCTGTGCTGGACACAGGCGGTTCCAGCTGCCTCCAATGGAACCACCACAGGACACAGCTGACCCCGTGGTCAGCTAGTGATGCCTAGTGATAATACAGTTAAGAAAGGGGGAAAATGCCCAACAGGCAGAGAAGGAGAGGAAAAAAGTGAGAAACAGCCCTGCAGACACCAAGGTGAGCGAAGAAGGAGGGAGAAGAGGTGCTCCAGCTGCTGGAGCAGAGATTCCCCTGCAGCCCGTGGTGAAGACTATGGTGACACAGGTTGTCTCCGTGGAGGCCACGAGGTCCATGGTGGAGCAGATATCCACCCTGCACCCTGTGGAGGACCCCACACTGGAGCAGTTGGTGTGCCCTAAAGGAAGCTGCAGCCCATGCAGAGTGCCACACGGGAGCAGATAATTTCCTGAAGGACTGCAGCCCGGGGCAGGACCCATGCTAGAGCAGTGGAAAAGAGCAAGGAGGAAGGAGCAGCAGAGAGGAGCTGGTATGGAATGACTGCAGCTCCCATTCCCCACCCCCCTGCACCCCTTGGTGGAAGAAGATGCAGGAGTAAAGCAATGGAGTGCAGACTAGGAAAAAGAGGGAGGGGGAGAGGTGTTTTTTTAATTTTTGTCTTTGTTTCTCACTACCCAAATCTATTTTAATTTTCCCCAAGTTCTGTCTGTTTTGCCCATGATGGTAACTGGTAAGCAATCTCCCTGTCTTTATTTCAATCCAAGAGCTTTTCCATCCTATTTTCTCCCCCTGTCCTGCTGAGGACAGGAAGTGAGAGAGCAGCTGGGGCATCTGGTTGCTGGCCAAGGTTATCCCACCATACCATTAAACTTCATTTCATGGCCAGCTTCAAACGTCAGAAATGTAGCTATGGAGCCAAAGTTACAATTTAGAGCAATGTGGCATTTCAGTAGCTAAATTATAAATGTTAGTGACAAATTGTTTCCTCCTTTTTTTGGTCCATTTTGCTTGTCTAAAAACTGTTTAAGAGTAACAAAATAATGAGTACTTTTTTCTTCTCTAAAAAGTTTTTTCCTCTACAAACGCAGAAGTGTAAGAATACTTTGACAGAAAATTTATTCCTGACCAGACAACTCTATTGAATTAATCTGAAAATAACAATTACAGTTCACATGCTATTGTATTATAATTCACAATATGGAGCGAATCATATATCATGTTCCACTACCAGCAAACCAAAGCCAAGGACAGAAATATTTGATGTTGTAAATAGAAATACAGAGAGACAACACTGAGAAGAAACACACTGTGAGAACACAGCTTTCAGTATGGCTGCAGGACCTCAACCTTCACAATTTTCTTTGCAATATCCCCCATAAGTATGCAAGTGTTCATTTGCGTGGGGGTGAGGACAGAAAAACAAAAAAAAAATTAAAAATACTTTCTCCATTTTTATGACTGGTTGATCTGAATTCCTCTGAAACATGTCCCTTGAAATTATATAGAAATGGAACAGGAATATGATCAAAATGGACTTCTTTTAAATCTTACAATATCTAGGTCATAGACATCCCCTGTAATGTGATTTATAAATAAGCATAAATAAGAGATCCTCACAATGAGAGAAACAATGTAAGGTTCCAATACTGACACTCTAAATACCTGAAATTCACACAATTGCGTAAGTCATATGCACTTCTGCTCTCTGGCAGCTGCTGCCAAGATAGTACCATATTATAAATGACTTTAGTTAGGTAAGTGAATTCATTAAAGTCAATACGGTTACAGCTACTTCAGCTGCATGAAAAAATACTTCAGCTACATTGAAAAAGTAAGTAGAGGAATATTAGTAGTAATTTCACTGAAAGCAAAGTTGAGTTTTGCTATTGAAACAACACAGGCAGAAACAGCCACAAAATAAGAATTCAAAGTAAAATCTTGGACCCACCAAAATCAAGCAAACATTTTAATACATTATATGTACTGTTTTGATATTTCACTTTGGTGTTACTTTCTTGAGGTGTATAAATGTGTTCTGTGCTAGTCCCACAGCCACAAGCCACCACATAGTACTTGAGGCTGAAAAAGTTTGGTTAACCTGGAATCGCTGGAATTTGGTCATAAGCTCCTCGAGTTTCTGGCAATGTTCCACCAGCTGTGCTGATAATTTCTTCCAGCGGCCAAGGATCACCTCAATTTCTGATCGATATCTTTGGCTGACTTCTGCAGGGGCTTTCCTGGACATGTCTTCCACAGTTGTGCTGAGATAGTTCAGGCCTTTTTGCTGCTCTTGTAGAGAACTTTGTAGAGCCTATGAATAAGAAGCAAATAGAATCCCAAATCATGTGTTGGGCAATTATCTTTGTTTCACAAACATAGGTGAGATTGCTGAAGAAAGGACTGAAAACTAAAAATGTAGGTCACCTTTACTAAAACATCCAATGACATGTTCTACTGAGCAATTTGAAATTGCTTTTCTCACTCAAACTAGAAAGTAGACTTTTTAGCTGAACTGAGAATATAACCAAAGGTGCTTATACTTGTTAATAGAGGTGATCCGCATACTCTTCATTAATTTGAGATAGGAATTTACTATGGCCATAATGATCACACTTTCAAAAGAATCAGACTATACATAGAGAAAAAGAACTAATTTTGAACTTTTTCTATGATTTAAAGTTTTTGATAACTTCTCAAAACTTTTGCAATTCTTAGCCCAAATTTGCTGCATCTAACTTTTTTTCTTGTCATCGTTTTGGCTGGGATGGGGCTGACTTTCTTACTAGCAGTTGGTGTAGTGCTATGTTTCAGATTTGGGATGAGAATAGTGTCAGTAGCACACTAATGTTTCTGGTTGTTGCTCAGCAGTCAAGGTCTTTTCTACTCCTTACACAGCCCCGCCAGCAAGTAGGCTTGGGGTGCACAAAAAGTTGGGAGGAGACACGGCTGGGACAGCTGACCCCAACTGACCAAAGGGACATTCCATACTGTATGACGTCATGCTCAGTATATAAAGCTGGGGGAAGAAGAAGGCAGAGAGGGATGTTCAGAGTGATGGCATTTGTCTTCCCAAGTAATCGTTAGGTGTGATGGAGCCCTGCTTTCCTGGGGATGGCTGAACACCTGCTTGATGATGGGAAGTAGTGAATGAAATCCTTGTTTTGCTCTGCCTGCATGTGCAGCTTTTGCCTCACCTATCAAACTGTCTTTATCTCAACCCACGAGTTTTTTCACTTTTCCAATTCTCTCCCCCATCCCACCAGTGGGGAATGAGCGAGCGGCTGCGTGGTCCTTGGTTGCCGGCTGGGGTTAAACCACTACATTTCTATATTCTGCTTTTTATTTCTGCATGTACATTACTAGTTGCATCAAATAACATGCTCACTAGCCACCCAATAGTAGAACAATATCAAACATTGAAATGCAGGGAAGGTTTGTACCCACTGGCAAAACATGTTCCACATTTGTGTCTGCTTGTAAATCCAACAGGAAATCTGACAAAGCCCATGCTGCATTTTGCAAATCACAGTCATTTCCATGTCAGCACAGGAAAATGAAATGAGCTAAATCTATACTTAACTACCAGAGCTATTGTCCAAGGAATATTTTGTATATCATGGGGACAAACAAAGCCTTTTCCTTAAGATGTTTAACATCATATAAAATTGCTTTCAATGGTCAGGAACACTTTCAATCCTTTAACTTTAGGAATTGATATAAGTAGGTATCCATCGTCTCCTGAAGCCCTTCGCTAAAACTCAGATGGGTATAATTCACTCAAGATCTGTAGTGCAGGCTTCAGCAGGCTCATGACAACTTCGCATTCTGTTCCTCTAAACTATTCATTCGAGACATTCGTTCCCACAGCCTGACCACTTACCTTGAGCTCCCTGAGTCTCTGCTCCATGGTTTCATATTCAGCAACCGCAACCTGAGGCATGGAGAGTTTAGCTTCTGACTGCTGGATCCACACAAGTATAGTGCTCATTGTCTCTTTGTAGTGCGCAGGAGGCAAACTGTCAAAAACTACATTCAATGGGGAAGAAAAAGGAAAGAAATGAAATAATTTTGTGCTTCGTTATTTGGTTTGCTGACAGATGTCTGTTAAAAGACTGAGCCTTATTGAAGTCAATGGCTATTTTGCAACAGATTGCAACAGGCCCAAAATGTCAGGATCAGATTTGTCCAAGAATTTTGTGGAAGCAGAAAACTTTTGAAGAATGAATAAACTCATTCTAATGTTTATGATACCTCTGTCATTTTATCAGTTGTGTGTCATTTGACCCTCTTGCTATAGGTCACACGATAACTTATATGGCCAAGACAACATTTAAAGACATGTGTTTAGAGATCAACAGACAAACCATTGTACTTAACCCAAAATCTAATTTCAGAAATGCAGTAAGAAATAGCATTCCCTTTTATGGCCCATATTTGTGTGTTTAATGTTTCTGTTCAAGTAAAATGTTCTGTTTAAGACATCTGTTAAAAGCTTAGAAAATTAATCTTTCTTCTGCATTAAAGCTGAATTTTATTGAACTGTGCTTATTGTGCCAAAATTACAGCTGCTGTAAATAGACAGCATCTGGCACACACATGAGCAGCTCATTAGCAGAGATACTCCCTCTGCCCTCAACAACAGTTGCTTTTACACTCATTGAGAAAAGCACAGACAAATGCATGGCTGGTTGGAAATGAAACATTTCCAACTTCTACCACATAATAATGAAGTATATAAAAGCTCAAAAAAATGTTATACCTATTTGTGTCTCCTGTATGTCTCTGGTGTTTCAGGAAGAATTGTACTGAGAAATGATATAGCTGTCCAAAAAGCAAGTTTGACAAACAACACAGTTTTTAAGTGCAAGCTTGCTTACATTCTCATACAGCAATGCTTGGAAGAATGTACTTCAGAACTTAACCTAATTTTTTAGTTGATCAACGGAATGCTACTTGAAAAAAACATTTTCAGTTAGGCATCATAACAACATAGTAAAATCAGGGCAATTTAAGCTCTCTCTTATGGCGTATGCACATTGTATGGCATACTTTCCTCATAAAAATCTTGGCTGATCTGATTTATCACACACATTTGGGGATTTACAAAAGATAGGATTTGGTACCAGGAAAGACAAGAATTTCTTCCCTTGTGATGTATTTTCTTTACACAGAAAGCAATAGTAATACATTCTCGGAAACACAGAATTTTCCATCTCATCAAATAGCATTTTAAATCTTTTTATTTCCTTAGTGAGATTTGTACTGTCTTTGCGTCATTTCATCCAAACAATTCCTACTTTAGAATAGAACATGCATTTAAATACATCACTCCAAATGAATTTTAACAGCTCAGATATGTTAAAGAAGTATACAACTCTTAATCTGCAGTTTTACTGAGAAATATGAAATGGAGTGCAGTATTGTGATTTAATGTTTGACTTTGATAAATAATTTTCTCCTTTAAATGAAAAACAAATCTTAGGACTAATGTATGACTTCAAGCTGCTATACAAAATACTAGCTATTTTCAGTAGTAGGGAAGAGTACTTCAGAACAGTTAAAACCACAAGATTCGCTGTTACAGCAAACTCCCTAAAACTCTTACCCTGAAAGTTTGTCAACAATAACAGTAATTTTAAAACATTTTGTCAAATTTTAACGAATTATGTTCTCTGCTATTTGAAGGATTAAATAAGAGTTCAAGTGGGATCACAAATGTTGATTTAATCAAGCTAGTGGCTTTCCAATTTGGCTATTAACTATTCAATTTAAAAAGCACTTTTAAGTTCAGTGAAAAAATGCTTTTCCCATTTCACTTTTCCAGATTACTAGTAGTGAAATACTACTTTTCAATGCCTTTTGCCTAGATAGAGTTTTTGGGGCTTGTTGTTTGTTTGTGTTCTTTTTTTTTTTTTTTTTTTTGAGGGGGGGTGTTGTTCGTTTTTTTAAAAACAGACAATGTGTCAGCCTTTTCATCCACACAGAGGCATTCTAACATCTTTTTGGATGACCCTTAAGAAAAGCCTATATTGTTTTTGCAACCTATGGTGTCAGTGGTGAGAATTCAGTCGAACTCCTACAGTGGGTTTCACGTTACCTAATTTTAGCTGTCTAAATAATCTAACACATTTACGGTCTCTCTGTACGAATCTCTACATTCCCCATGCGCATGACTTAAACACACATCCAGACCTATTTAATCGTAAAATTTGTTTTGTGATACTAATGTTTGTGGATTAAAGTCCACATGATGAGCACAGTGCATTAACATGGACTCTGCTGTATCATACGAAAAATTGAACTGGTAGTCAGAAAGACATAGCATGTCCGCAACCCAAGCTATAGTTGAGCTAGGCCCATGACAGAACTGTAACAAAGTATCACAGAGGGAAAATACAAATATGTTACTGTGAAATAGCAGAATACAGTTCCCATCCCATAACAGGAAAATGTCGTATTAATCTATTACATTTTTAGGGAATGCATTTTGGTGTGACTAACATTGTAACCCTTGAGAACTGACAGGCAAATACATTTACTCTTGCATATTTATTTTAGAGATCTAAGTGCTTAAATTTGGAACTACAATGTGCAGATCAATATTTGGTTAGGATATATTTTTAATAAGTAGAAATATTTAAACATGTGAAAATAGCTTTCCAAATAAGTAAAATACTTTTTTTTTCACTTTTCCACCCAGCTTATTTTCTTGTGATCGGACTTTCCAGTCAAAAATCTTTTCCCAAGTCAAAAATGAAATGAGAATACGATTATCTCAACAACTATCAAATCACACTGGATATGCTACAATGTGTATCTCCCACAGTCAAGACAAATCCCACTGTTCATCACATCATTGTCAAAGAAGAAGAAAGGCAATAAATATAATCTATGAAACCATTTCAGTAAAGAATTATTCCCTGAAATGAATAAACTAGATTGAACTGCATGTATTTCCCATAAAAATCTCCTCAGCAGTAACTGCACTGTTTAAAACCATGCTGATATTCTCACAACTTTGTTTTGCTTATTTTGTAATACACGAACTTGAAGCTATTCATCAAAGTCTTTATATTGATGACTTCATAAAAGCTGCGATTCCCTTCTCCCACATCTTTCACCAGAAACTCTCAACATGGAATCATAAGGAATCTTGTATAATACATAATCAATGTTCTGCGAGTCCTTTAACACTTCCAATTCTCTTATTCGGAATCATGGAATCACGGAATTTTCAGAGTTGGAAGGGAACTCTAGAAATCATCTAGTCCAACTCCCCTGCTGACGCGGGAATGCCGAGAGCACATTACTCAGGACTGCATCCAGGCGGGTCTTGACAACCTCCAGAGAAGGGGACTCCACAACCTCCCTGGGCAGCCTGTTCCAGTGCTCGGTCACCCTCACCGTTTTTTCTTGTGTTTGAATGGAACTTCCTGTGTTCCAACTCGTGCCCGTTGCCCCTCGTCCCGTCACTGGGAACCACTGAAAAGAGTCTGGCTCCATCCTCCTTCAACCCACCCTTTAGGTACTTCTAAGCAAGAATAAGGTCTCTCCCTCTTAAAAGAAAGAGAAGGGAAGCCCTTCTCCAGTTCTACAAGATCTAATGTAACAGTAAATATCTTTAAAAGACACAACATTTTTAGGTGGTTTTATTTCCCATCCTTATAAATTTTCATTTTTACCATGGAGAAAAAGGATAAAGTGACCTACAGGGTAGAGGATATTATCTCATACAGATTCATTTCACAGGTTGCTTTGTCCTTTCACTATTTAAATAAAAAAAAAATACTGGAGGAAATGGATGCAAAAGAAAAATGAAATTACTTGCATGTTACTTATTAAAATAATATTTTCTCACACACATTGGAGCTGTACTTTCAGCAAAAAAGGCAAATTCAAAGAAAGTTAAACAAAATTTATTCCTCAACACCAAACAGCAATGAATATTATTGCTACTAAATCATAGTTCAGGTCTTAAGAAAATTTACAGTTACGAAATTTACAAGACACTTGCTTAAAATTTTTCTTTCTCGAGGATGCAATGATTGTTGAAAGATTATTATACTTGCTGTAACAATTTCACTGTCACTTATAACCCATCTCTAAGGTACTTAGAGCATGAAAATAAGCTAGCAGTTCAAAGTTTAAGCAAAAGTAGACAAATGACAGACTAAAACTCCAAATGGTGATCATACTGTTATGGTTACTGTGGTTTGTTGTCTTATACAATTATACCAAGACTGAGTTGCATGAAATCTATGTAATGCAACCCTCTTTAAGATACTGTACTAGTGGATTAGGCAGAAAAGTGGTGTACACGCAAAATACCTGTAAGAATGGAGTGGGTAAATAAAAAGCCTAAAGAATCTTGACATAATATAGAAGGCAAAAATCTTCTAAAGTCCTTTTTGAAATACACAGGAAAAACATCAATTCAATACAGATGAATGTTTCATCATCAATAACAATAACAACGACAATGACGATGACTTCACCTTCAGGAATTACTGATCCTACAAAGGTAGAATCAGGATTTGAAAAGAAAGCACAGTGCATGAATTTATGAAGCAGAGAAAAATGGAAATAAATTTGACTTTTCTTTTGCCATCTCTGTCTTGATAGTCTTCATTTCACCTGCCACAAAAGCTCTTTTTTTTTTTAAGTTACTTCCGAAAAATCTATTGACACTTCCCAACCCCCCTCCGAAGAACAGTCTTGTCAAACTGAGAACATGTATCAGAATGCTTCTCATGGAAGACCAACGCTGGGTAAGAGTTCCCTGCAGCAAGACTGAAAACCAGAACCACCTTAACAGAGTTTGGTCCAGTCACAGCACAAGATGAGCACTGGAATGAATCAGCTGCCAGCTGGAAAGCAGTTTGAGCCAGGGAGTACTCACCTGACACTGAGAGACAGCTCTCCCTGCGCTGAGAGGGAATGGGAGGCTGACCAGGCTGCTTCCTAGAAACCTCTCTGACATGGAAGCAGTTAATTTCAGGAGAACTAAAGATAAAGTTCAACCCCTCATTCTTCACCAGGACAATTATAAAAGTAAGAACTTCCTTGGGAAATCACATTATTCATATTTGAATTATTGCCATGATTGTCCATTTCACTCCCTTGTGTACATTACTGAACAGTTTGAAGCAGTATCTGACCTCTATTTTTTTTTTTATACCAGTATTCCAGAAATTATTAAATGTGTTTGCGGAGGAGGGAGAGATGGAAAGATGGATACACAGTCTTCAAAAGGATCAACTACCTATGTATATATAGACATTCTATAAAGTAAGAAAAATGAGGTGATATTTCCTCTATTTCATGAGGTTGTATGTCTTTCATAAACAACATTGCAAAACAGTGAAAAAACAACCAAATAGGTTTTAGAATTGGCTTTAAATTACATTTTATCACTGGAAATGCTAATCACATCGTGGAGAAAAAAATTGAGAAAATCTGAGTTAATCTTTAATAATATTTTATTAAGAAATCTAGTAGTTTGTCTGTGCTGCACAGTAAGCAATCTTGAACCCAAAACCCCACCAGAACAAAACGACCACCAATCTCAAAAAAACCACCTAAACCCAATCAAGCAAAAAATATTTGAAGGATACAATCTGCTAGCACTAGAGAAAACGTTTTTCTGGGGAAAATATTGCCTTGGAAAACAGAACAGAATAGCTAAATGCTAAATAGCTAAATGCTCTTATCCATCACAAAAGACAATGGAGTAATGGAACAATAAAAAAACCCCACAACACAAAACCCCCAAACCCCCAATCATGAACCAAAAATCCTTTTAACATAAAAAATCCCCTAATGATGAATCAAAAAAATATATATTTCTAGCATATGTCTGTTATATGTACAGGGAAAGAAAAAGGAGAAAACACTACCACTGATCTGCAAAACATCAGTCTTTAAGAAATTCTTCTATCTATAGAAAATAATTGCAAATAATTTATGCAAAGATGGAAATATCTAAAATGCCCTAGCAAAATTTCAACAGTTTCTATTAAACTAAGGCTAAAATAAAGACATGGGATATGGCCTTTTCTCCATCTGTTCAACAGAAGAAAAATAGTCATTGAAGAAAACAGAAGAAACTCAGACTCAAAGAGACAAACTTTCTGTGCTTCAGCTTTGGGGTTTATTTTCACATAATTTTGTGAAACAGGATTAGACCTAATGCAGCATCCCAAGCATGATCGTTCACATCTACAGCAGAGTTATGAAAGGAAGTTAGCACTTTGGACAAAACTGTGTATAAAATTTCTGAAGACAAAATATGATTGACATAATAACCTCACCTAAAATATCACTACAGGTATATACTGTACAGGAGAAAACAGTCTTATCTTGACAGCTGAACTGTTTGAGATGAAGCATCTGTGATGCAGAGCAGCCACATAAAATAATAACAACAGACCAGGGCTCCATAAAATATTGATTCGGGGACTTCTGTTCTCTAGCAGTTAGGAGACTCTCCCCACCCTGTTCAATGCTGCCACCTCAGGAGAGCTGCTTCTATGGCTGGCCAGGACACTGGAGGAGCATACTGCAGCACGGGAGTGGGAATGAACCGCTACAGCCAAGAACAACTTCACCAAAGCCCCTGCTTGGTGGCATTACAGTTCAGGCAATGAACACTACTCATCTTACAGGACTAACCAACTGGTTAGTTCACAAGGTCTCATTATAGTAAAATTAGGTGAGGCAAACCCAGCAATTACACAAAATTGGATATAGAAGAAATCATAAAGAAGCTAGCATTTACCATATGCTCCTGTTGGCAGAGTGGTAACTGATTTCAGCATATAAACCGGCGTGGCATTAAAAGTTAAGATCTTACCCATTGTATGACCTGATTTTAGTGCCATGAATAAACTTTACGCTTAGTGATACTACATTTCTACAGCTCATTCTTTCATCACATGCTATGGCACACTTGCATTTTATTTCTTCAGTTCTATGCACCATCACGTTTTCAGTTTGTGTGTGCGTGCATGTGTGAAATAATCACAGCAGCGCAATAATGCAGTGGTATTGAAAAAAAAACCCATCTTTAAAAATGGAATGATGCCAAACTTCTCCATGAAAGAATTTAGGAGGAATACTATAAAGATCCACTAGAAGGAGCTAGCGCGATGTTTAATTTCAAAACAGTACAGACATTTACAGACATCGTTGGTTTAAGGGGCAAATAATCTCTTTGCTGTTGTGAAAAATTAAATCTGTATTTTTATCTGATACTTTATTTTAAATTTCATAATCAAATACAGAAAGTGTACAGTAGTCACTGACATGCTACATATCTGTAATAAGGAATAAGGTCAACTTTCTATTTTGCTACAGCATTTTCCCCGTTTTGACAAATTCATTTTATTACAAATATTGTAAATAATGTTATAACTAGCAGCCATATACTCTGTGTTGCAAAAAAGGAACAGTTCACCAGATGATGAAAAACCAGATACCCTAAAGTAGCTACTCTCTTTGATGAGCTTTATGGAGTTAAATTTCTATTCTACGAAAATGTAGAGCAGATTCACTCCTGCAATTAAAATCTCTCTCCTCTCTACCGACAGAGGTAGACAGCCCTGTCTCATAACCTGACTAAACAAAGACAGTTTTATGTTGCCAAAAAATATCACTGAATCTGTCCATAAGCACGCTAACAAGAGGAGATCTGATGGTTGAACTACATTGAGTATAACCTTTGCTTCTGAATAGTGTACCTTCCTTTGTTTTCCTATTACTATAAAATATATAACACACTAATAATTTCTGAAAGACTAATTTAATTGCAAAAAAGACCACCTAAATTGTACTACTGGTTTAGTGTGACAACAGCAAATACAAAAGTAGGAAAGCAAAATATATACGCCTATTCTTTACATAATAGTCAAGCAAATTTACTTCTTGTCGTGAACACTTACTGGTCTGTAGCTGCTTTTCTCTGGTCTGCATGTCAGCAAGTATTTGTTTGAAATGGCTTGTAAAAGCAGCAAGGTCAGCATCCAGAAACAGTGGCCCTTGTTCTTTCTCTTTGAGCGCTTGACTTTGAGCCTTTAGCCGTTCAATTTGAGGCTGAAGGGTTGACATTCGGATGATTTCATCCTGCATTTTTGAACAAAAAAACATCAAGATAAAGCTGTCCAACCAATGAAATCACTAGTGCCATGAAATCACCACTGTTTCAGTGCGCATTACACAACTGTTTTGCTTCCAACTATATCAGTTACAGTAAGAACAAACTCAACGTTTTAAATCATTTCTCACAAATCAATACCTCTGCTCCCAATACGATGTTCTTGCCACTGATAAAAGTCCCTTTCACATGACATTATCATATTAGTAGTGTAATGCTCAAAGAAAACAAGCTAGATTGTACATTAAAGTTCCATGCCCAAGGAACATCCTTTTCATGTGCAGCTGGGAAGATAAAAACTCCACATGTCCCATAATCCCGGACTCATCTCTGTTAGATTATATGCAGGGTAAATAGCATGAAATAGAAAAGGAGAGGTGAAGATGCACAGTGATTTCTCGCAGCCCCACAGTAACACATTACAGGTTGGGGCGGTACTATTATACCTTCAGGAGACCATGTACACAGTGTGGCACTTGCAACTACTAAGTAGAAAGAAACGAGGAAAGTAAGCCAAAAGTACAGTTCATAGTAGAGCTACTGTAAGAGAAGCTTTCTGCAAGGAAAGTGAGAACCCCCGTAAGCACAATGCCAGCTTGGAAATGCCCGAAAATAGAAGTAACAGCATAGATCTAAATTTGGATTTTCAAACATTGTTTTCAGTTTGAGAGCTTCTGGAGCCGGAGATTTCATAAATTCAAACTTCTACAAGTATGTCATGCAGCTTATAATTCATTCCTGTCAAACAATATTAGCTTGTAAGTAATCTCCACCTACAGACCTGTCTACAGTAAGAGAGATATGCGAATTTCTATGATGGTGCAGCACACAAATGAAAACATTTAGGGAGAATAATATGTGAACTGGTGTGACCAGTTTTGCACAACTATTGTAATTCTGTCATGTGATGACAGAAGAATATTCTTCCATTCGACTACACAATCCACACTGCATCAAAATGCAGGGTACGTAACAAGTAAAGTGGTCTGCAATGACAGAATTTTGGACTTGACCATGAAGACAGTTTTCTGGCCCAGATCCTTATGACAGAGGTGATGAGCAACAGTATCTTAATGAAGAACCAAAGACAGAGATTCTTACAGGAAAAATAAAGGTAAAAGAGTTGAGGGGCATAGTTCCCTACCTTTAGGTATCTAAGTATCTTAGTAAGTTAATATTTGGGGCAGTTTTAAATATCCATATATTAGGTTCTATTGCTTCTTTATTTCTTTACCAGTCTTTCCTTTCCTTGAACAAATATTTTCAATAATTACCTTGGAAAGATAAGGATTCCATATTCTATTTTTATGTTGAAATAGCATAGGTCATAATCTGGCCATTGTTGGAACACCTATGAAGTACAGTATCATAAAAAACTTGGAGAAGAATCTCTAACCTTGCATTTTTCCAACTGAGTTTTTACTGTAGCAGGATCTGTTGCTGGTGTGGGTTGTGCTTTCAGCCAGTTTTCTGCAGTAATTGCTGTCTGCTCCAGTTGCTGCAGCTGGGAGTAGAAGTCAATGATGTTATTTTGGTACTCCAGCCATGCCAGTCTTTCGCTCAGCAACTGACAGAACTCAATCCAGCGGCTCTTCAGCTGCTCTGAGGCTTGTCTAATGTTGTCAGCATTCAGACCCTCTAGAAAGAAAACAAGAGAAGAAGTTTGACACTTAAAGATAAGTAAGTCACAAAGAAAAGAAAAAAAAAGTAAAATAATTTAACAATTCAATTTCTGTATTTGAGAGCTCATAAATCCAGTTAATGATTTATCATCAAATAACAGTCCTGAACATACAGATGTTACACATTAGTGGAGAAAGCATTTAAAAAATATTTTAAGTTGCTGCCAGGGTACTTTTGTTGCTATGGGAATGAATTATAAAGTGCATTAAAGTACAAGAATGGGAATAGAGCAGAAAGTAGAGATACAATACATATAGCTAATTAAAACTTCTGTAAGAAATTAGAAAATGCCTGACAGCTGGATTTTGAAAACTTTGTCTGGACTGTAATTAGATTTTAATGTACAAGACTTGTTTGTTGTTTTGTTTTGTTTTTAATAAAAAGACCAATTTAAATGAATGGGAACTATATTCCACAGTTATTTTGATGTTTCTGATAATCCAACCCTTAAGTCTTGCATTACAAGTTATTTTAGAAATATCATAAGCACTGAGGAATAAACATATGATCAGATCAAACCTCCATCTAGGCCAGTCCCATGTGCCCAACAGTGACTAGCTGTAGACATCAAACCACAGATGACACTTCTCTATGATTATTTTCAGACAAGGTTTGGTTTCTCTATATAGTTTGCCTATTTCTGCTTATTGTTCAATAATCATGCTGAAATTAAAGTTCATAAAAGAAAATTCACTTTAGTTATTAGAAACAAGGCAATTATTTAGAAGTATTTAAAGGTAGAAGAGCTCTGTGAAGAAAGTAAGGCAATCCATATCAAAGATAAGCAAAGGGGTCTTACAATAACATCATTTATAATTGTTCTGAAACTTGAACTCAGGTTGAGTTCCAAATAATATTAACATAAGCATCTTATTTATTGTTCAGAGGAAATTTAAACGTAATCCCTAACTTTTTTTACTGGCATGACATGTAATGATACACATAGCAATAGGACTGATATTGATTTCAAAACTAATAAACTTCTCAATACACTGAGTAATGCTATATGATTAAGAAATTTTTTAATAGCATCATCACTTAGTCATACACTAGTTAACCAGTAAAACAGAAGCTATGTTTTTATCAAAATAATGAAATTTAGCATGTTTTTCTATTTCTTAAAAACAAGTTTAAAAGCAAATGAGACAAATCCTTCAGTGGTATACTTCCATGATTTTTGATACACTGTCAATATGGTTTATGTTGTTTGCAACCTGTACTCCCAATCTGCAGGAAAACTTCTTTATCAGTGATAAAAAATAGTAAAGTTCATGTGCAATTTTTGAAGGTAGGGCATAGGAAATGGAGCCCTAATTACAGCTAAATACCTTAAATTAAAAAAGTACTGGAAATTTATTATAATAAAATTTTCTAAGGAATGACTATAATGCATGCTATATGGTAAAACTAAATGATAATCTGGGATCATGTCTGTTGTGGAGCACCATAGCTCTCTGGCAAATCCCATTCTGGATTCAGCTCGGGGCTATTCCATCCAGAGCCGCTTGGAAACAGCCCACTTAGAAACACACTGTGCAGTAACTGATAGTGGTTCCCTGGACATGCTCTTTTTATAGGATGTTGCCCTTGCCAAGCAAATTGTATGGGATTTCATAATGTACCAGCAAAAACGTAGAAAGATAGGAAGCCCAGTACTACTGGGAGATAATGGCAACTGTGGTGGTTGGAGCAGCTATACGTACACATTACACCCCAGAAATTGGACAGCAGAGTTTACAGGCTGAGCAAGTGTATAAAATGAATTTAAAAGCAAAAAGACGTAAACAGCATTTTGACACATCTTAATAAAATCCAATAGTGATCTGTTTTCTCGTGCACGTGTGTTTGCACCTGCAGATGTGGTACGCATAACTACATTTTCTTAAAGCTTAATGTCTAATGAACATATAGTAAAATGTGAAGAGGCAGCATAAACCTGAATGGCATAACACGTCTGAATAACAACAAAGATGACCAGGCACATAGATACTGAATCTTACCAACAGCAAGAACAAACACATATATAGAAGATGAGCCTTTAACTATGCTATATTTCAAGAATTGGTTCTGTCCTGTTGTGACTTTGGTTATAAAAATGCTGTATACTCATAACAGACAGCAGATATCTTTGCGGCTGTGTTCTCTGAACCTGGAAGACACTGCCTGTGAGTTTGGCAGAGTAGATATAAAAAGATCACTTTTATTTATTCCTCCTTTCCTCTCTTTTCAGCTGCCACAGTCTCCAAAGTACCCTTAGGCAAGATTACGATTACCAGGGGAAGTACAGTCATGGATTCTCCTTACATAATAATACTTTTCATCTCATATTTTCTTCAAGGCTTTAGAGAGGACTCTATTTCAGATGAAAATCTAGATTAATCAGATCCTATTTTCTTCTTTTTAATCATATGTCTCTTTTAGCATAACATTTAAATATGTGAAAATAGCCAATATTATTCAATTTTCTTTTATTCTTTTCTTTATTATCTAAACTTTGAACCTAAATGTGATTCCACAAGTGCACAGATGAACAAAGAAATGCTTTTGCTCTTTGTGTAACTGGACAGTACAAGACTGGAGTACGCAGAGCCATGTTTGTGCACCTCCATTAGGCAACACAATATCCTGCTGAAAGGAAGACCCATCTGAAAGTCTCCATAGGATGCATTTTTAAAACTCTCTTAATTCACAGTCTGCTCAGGTAACTCAAAGTTGTCTATCAGATGTCGGTATGTCATTTCCAGATGGAGGCAAGAAAAAGCTATTACGTGCACTTGAAATCATTTGGGTTAATTTGCCAAAATTTTTCTTATTTTGAAGAAAGCTAATCCTTCATCATATTGAAAATGACAAACTAATAACTATTTGAATTTGAATTTGATGCAATGAGGACATAATTTTAATGGTTTTATTTGCTCATTAAATTGGTGAAAATCAAGAATTTGAAACTTACTTCCCTAAGTACTGATTTCTTCATTATCTTTAGCAACTTTAGCAAACACTAGCTTTCACTCATGATGTTAACATCAGTCCCCTTACTCTGCTTCACTCATGGCAGTAAGACATACCACAACTTGACGATCAGGCGAAGAAACAATATAAACCCCATTCTCTGGTAAAACAATATTATTTTAGGAATAATGGTTCATAATCTTATCATGTTTCATATTCTAAAAGCTTCTGATATAATCAGTGAATAAATATACTGTACCCAGAGGAAACAGATCATTATCTGAAGTGAATCCATTAATTTTATTTCCTTGTGTACTGTGCATAACAAATTGTGTCTGAATAGTTTTAATTGTGCAGCACCTTACATGCAAGTACTTTGGAATTGCCACTTAATATGAAGTATATCTTATTAAGTGCATTTATCATTTGCTATGGTTCTATGATACAGTAATGTGATATTATCTGTGTTTTTATAGCTTTTGACTCATAAGCAGATGTGAAATGGTAACTCACAAGATGCAGTATTTCTTCCACAGAACAGTGGCACTTAACAATTATGCGATTTATCACAACAAATTCATTTGTATTCACTTTAACGCTGCCTATCAAAATTCTGAGTATTCATTTTGATGCCCTGTTTATTTTATTCTAAACTACTACAATAGTCAAGTGTCCACTCAAAGTGCTAAACTGTTTCACTCATGCATCAACAGATTTGATATTCTAGTTTAGAATACAATTTAGAAAATTAAAAAAGAATAGAGTTTTTTCCTAGAAACACTGGTAAACAGAAGATGCAAGTTTTCATTGATTGTAATCATCAGACTTCTTTAAAAACATGGGCAAGGAGAGGTAGAGCACGGCCCATGTAGAAGGTGTGTGGCTGGGTAAAGAATCATCCACCAAAAGCATCAGTGATTTCCCCTGTGATAGGAAAAGCCCTTCAAACGGCAATATCCAGACATGCTGCTTACAAACACAAGAATAGCTGCACTGTGTGACATTGCAGTTCTTTCTAGTGCAAAATACTTTTGCTGACAATGGCTGAAACCATTTACGTAAGGCAAGAATAGCGCCCTGTATAAATACACTTCCTCAGAATATTTTCCTCTGTGCTAAGGAACAAATAAATGAAACTCTAAATAAACCAATCCAATTCTCTCCAGAATTTGAATCCTGTTTTTTTACTTATTCCCCCTCCTATCACAGTAAAAGTAAAAGCAAGAAAATAAATATAAATGATAAAACAATTAAATTCACCACCATTCTGAACTCTCTCTTATAATCCACCTGAAGTCTTAATCTTTTTATGGTCTTCATCTGTTACATTCAGAATCTTGTTTAAGAGCAAAGAGGAAGCACATTTGATAAATAAGTAAAGTCAAGAATTTAGTGATAGCATAATTGGAATCTTAAGAGTCTAATCATTATTAGACCAGATCTAAGTGACACACAATAAGTAAAAAATAACAATGCAGTTAAAATTGTCATTACTTGACTTCACAACTGATCTATGCCTTAAATCTGTTTGCCTTGTGTAGTCTTTTAATTACAGATTACACTGAAAATGCATGACTATCATCAGTTGTATCACTGACTGGTTTCCCTAAAGAGAGTACCACACAGAGTACAGATGGGAGCATCATCACTTGTGATTTGTAAATTGCGGTAGTTAAGAAGGTTTTTCATTCAGGATAACATTGTACATAACACTCGATTAAACTGCTTGTCTCCCACAAATCCATAAAGGTAGATTAATTCCAGTTCCTTCCCATGTTATGGAAAAGAGTTCCAGCATTAGAAGAGGAAGGTATGTACATAGTCAGTCTGCTCTGTGGAACCTTATTTTGGAGGTTCAGCAAAACTTTCCTATGCTACATCCTTTCCTCTTGTTCTTACTCAATTCAGAAATCAACAACAACAACAAAAATAACAGAGGTGAAGACTGTATGTTCCAAATTCATTTCCACAAGCCACATAAGGACTAAAGAAACTTAGTTTAATTACTGTGGAAAATATAAACCTGCGTAAGTTTACTACAGTTTGACATGTGGGTTTAAAGTTGAGTTAGTTTTTTTACAGAACTTTTAGTTCAATATCAATTTAAAGATAACCCCATTAATTGCAATTGCATTAGATCATAATGATTTGGAGGAAAAGACAAATAGAAAATATGTTGTACTTAAAAGTACAAAGGCTGAACATGGCAGTTAACTTCCTTTACACTCAAAGTGTAATTTTGAACACCTAGCAAGACATTCCATTTGCAAATTCATCGTTAAAATCATCTTACGGTTCTCCTCAACTAATGTTAGTTATTTAATTCTACTCTCTACTGCTCCCACCTGGTGGTGATTACTGAATTATTTAACCATTCCATATACTATTCTTCAAATTGCCTTTGCAGCAGTGGAGTAGCTGAAAGTCCCATAAACATTTTAGGCTTCGAGTCCAGAGCAACAGTTTGTCTTTTCAAAGGAATTGTTTCTTCCCAAAAACCATTACAAGAAAGGACCTTCATTCTCATGGGCAACTAACCCGTCATGCTTGCTAGAATACTCTTGCTACCAAGGCTACCACAATACATGGCATGATACAGAGCTCAGAGCAGTTCATGGGAAAGAAATAAAGTCATGCTGGTTTAGCTAGTCTACCCTGTGCTTGCACCCCAGCTGGAAGATGTGCTTCGTAAAAAAAGGTGTGATTTTGGAGATATTGGAAATAGTTATATGCACATCTAACCACAGTAAGAATCACAACATCTATAAACCATGAATAAGAATGGACCCATGGACTGAAGGAGAAAAAAGAGAACCTTGAGTTAAAACCACATGAGAATATTTAAGATGGAATATTGATCTACTTGATGCTAGACATGGTAGGTAGTACAGTACCAGAAAAGTAATATATAATGTGCTAGTGAGTTCTGCAACTAAAACCAACATTACTCACCAGCAAGTACTATACAATCCAAAGAAACTGAAGCTGGAATTCTTGAGGTGCAAGTCTGCATTTGGCCAAAGGAAGAGTGGGGCACTGCTAAATGTGTCCTAGACAGATTCCATCCAAAATAACAACCTCGATGTGGCAGCACACAAATTTCAAATGCTGCCTTAAAAGTCCTGTACAACCAGTTCTCCCAGGCAGAAAACATGTCCAAAAACATTGACAGAACTTTTTATAGGATCAGCCACGGAAAATTGCCCAAATAATTTCAAAGAGGGTGCAAATGTTACCAGACACCCTTCAGTCTATCCACTGAGCCTAGGAAGGGAAACCTTGCAACAGTTGTTACAGTAATGATAATTAAATATGCCCCACATATGAAATATGGTCACTTTTAAAATATCACACCTGCACACTTAAGCAAAATAATATTAGGATTCCATCAAATTTATTTAGCTTGGCCAGTTAGTACCTCAAACTCAAAGCATTTAATTTTTAGCAATTAAATTCTTGGTTCTTCATTATAACAATTTACTATAAAATACATGTTCGGAAGCTCTGTGCATTCAACATCTATATTTCTGTTAATCATTTCAGTGTGACAGACGCTGGCCCGTGTTTAATACTTTATTGCAAAGTTAGACATTCTTTAATATCAAGGATAATAGCATGACTTACAATTTTACTTCCATCTACCTTTCTTTGGTTTTTCTTTTTCCCTTAAAAAATCTAGAAGTTCAAAAGAATGACATAATGGAATAATTTCTTTTGAAAGATCAATAATAAAAATAAAAAACTTACAACTAATTTTCTTTTTTAAGAGTGGTATAAGCTTTGACATTTATTATCTTTGAAAAGCCGAATGCCAAAAATCTCTTCCAAAACCCAATAAAATCTTCTATTTTCTATGATACAGAAGCTTACAGAAAAATGTATATTACAAAACATACATTGTATTTTATAAGTCAGGAAGCACTTTTTTCAAACTGTTCGGAGTAATGCCTTCAGAGCTTTCTAACTCAGATCAGTCAATGTACCTTCAAAAGCTTAGCATACTCAGAAAATAAGATTACAACTTAAGTCTCTGTGCAGAACAGATTGTTAATATACAGTTCATTACCGTGAGCACGTTTTATACACATTTACTTTCATGGTACTAAAGTGGTAAAATTTTTTTCTCTTTTCTAATTAACAGATTTACCATTCAGAAATAATAAAAGAAATATAAGGTAATATTACTTTACTGTTCCATTTAGACAGTATTTGCTAATATAATTCTCGTGATAAATATGAACCTGTGCGTTTATCAAATCCCTAAGAAGATTATCTAAATCAACTCCCATGTAATTACCATTCACCATCTGTTCCACCAGGGCCTCAGCTGATCTGCTGGCATCTTGCAGTTTTCTGTACTTCTCAGGCTTTTCTCGCTGGATGGCCTGCAGCATGACAGGAAAGGTCAGTATTTCAACAGAGGGATTTTGAAGAAGAAAGTAATTAATCTCAGGGATGTCTTCTGATTCCTCGAGACCATTTAACCCTGCCAGCCTCCCGATTTGCAATGAAAGCAGCAAGTACCAGATACCATCAGGAAGGGAGTCGGTCATAAAGTCAAATACATAAACTGAGAATCAGCACACAACAGAGTTGACAAGTAAAAGACATACAAGTTAAGCTATTCAAAGCCCAATATTTCAGAATAAAAATACATGTTCATCAGAAATTCCTTGTGGAGGAATAGATTTGCTCGTTTCTCCTATTGATAACAGCAAGAATTGAGCACGCTAACCAAATCACAGGGTTTCATAACACACTACAGTATTGAACCCATATACCATTTGATTGCTTACTTTATTCTTCTGATGACAAAACTCCTCTGTAAAATGCATATTAAAGTAGATATCTAACATATATATGAACATATATAGCAGACAACCATATATGAGCTACTAAGTAAGAATGAGAAGCAACCACAGAATTAACAGACTTCTAGTTATGTACTGTATCTAATACTCTCAATTCACTTTTCTGTAGTTAAAAATTTCTCACCCACGTTCAGGCTAGCACTCAGGCTAGCTGGTAATGGCTGGTAAAGACTAGCTGCTAAAGTTTCAGGATATAGTAGGAATCTAAGTTTCTCATTTCATTTTGGGTTCTTAGCAACACAGAGAGAAAGTAAAATCATTTCAGATCTGACAGCCCCTCAATGCTCAAAGCCCAAAGCAGCAGCGTAGGTCCACAGCCATTTTTGATACCAAAAATAAACCAGACTATATAATTCCCAGAGATCCTGACCAACACAGTCTCATAAATCAGTGTCCCTCACTTTATCGCAGCGGATGCACACGTACAAAAGCATATGCCACTGCAAATCCTACATGATGTGTATGGGAAGATAACACACAACCCTGGCTACAGCTTCTCAGTCTGGCTGACCCCACTAGGCTTCTTGATCACCTTGTTTATTTCCACAGCACAGGTATATTCTGTGTGACTCGACTCTTCAGGTGAAAAGATTCCTTACAACTGGAAAGAAACCTCAAGTAGGTTTCTTAGGTGTCTAAGAATGCATTTAGTAGAATAATCTTATACACTCACATTTGAAAATGTTATTTTTCAAATAGATTGCTACACTTAGGAGGAAGTAATATAATAAACTCACTTAAAATAACTTTTAAAGTGTGATGCTTAAAACATCTTCAGTTTAATAAGCAGTGGCTCCCTGGAAGACTTTCCTAGGTAAGGAGACACTTGGAACTTTAAAGAGAGATTTTCAGTTAAATTCACATATTTCCACAGCCTACTTTTAACTGCCATTCATTTGTGCGTATAGAAATGATTAAACAGCAGCCTTTCTAGCAATATGCCAAAGCTTCTATCAAACACTTTCAATGATACAATTTTGTATAAATAAAATATATAAAGAAAGGATATTTAGAGAATTAAGGATGGAAATATTTTGGATTTTATAAACATTTTTAGTATATACCTAAATTATCACTAAAAGATTACGAAGTTTAATCCCAATGAGTTAGATGACTGTATTAATTATTTATAGTTTTTGCAGTTCAATAAAATATTCTACCATTCCACTGCACAATTTAAATATTTTCCAAATTTAAAAAAAAGTCTATTATTTCTCTGCAGAGTTCCAAATTTTCTTATAGAATCTTAATTAATACTACTCTGTCTATAATGCCAAGTATAATGAGCATGAGTCTATACCAGAGAACTCAAAGGAATCATAAAAACACTAAAATACACTGAAAATAATTTTACTTTGTCTGCAATACCAGATGTGTAATTATCATGAGTGCAACTGTAGTGAGCACAGACAAATCATAAAAAAACCCTAAAATATACTATTTTGAAATATAAAAATTCTATGACATGGAAGCCTGTGGCAATGAACCCTTCAGTGTCCAGTAATACACTGCATCCAGAAAAATGTGGATAAATGTTGACCTCTCCCCTGAAAGATTAAAGTTTCTGGGTCCTGATAGAAAATATAAAGCCCTTACAAATAAACCTGAGAATTTGGTACATTTTGACTTTCTGTCAATTACTTTTCTCTGTTCCTTTTTGTATAATTAGCATATATTATAAAGAGAAAAGTCTAACACTGGTTACAGGAAGACATGCGCTTACACACAGAAAGCACAATGCTAGCCAAAGGAGAAAAGACTGTCCTCTTGGTCCTTATACAAAGACAAATTACCTGATCTGTGGAGAAAGGAGGAAATACACGCTAGTTACTAATCACACAGTCCTGCCATTACTCTGGACACATCGCCATTGTTTGCCGAACCTGCCAACTCTGTCTTGGATCTTTAAGACCTCAGAAGAAGGATTTCCATAAGCACATAGAAAGTGTCTCGAAATGAAGGGAGTAGGGGTCCTGTAACACCTCTTATCTTTTTGGCTCTGTTTTGTTCATTTTGTCCTTTACTAAAAGGGATAAACCTCTACGTTCAGGTTCATTCATGACACAAGTAGTCTGGGATAAGTTTGAAGAGGTTTGTGAAGTTTTGAAACTCTTAGATTCTGTACATTGTAATCAACACTTTTTTTTAATTAAAAGTTGTAGTAGCTGCAAAGTTACTTCAAATTATTTCCAAAAGTGTAACTTTCCCTTTTCTACTCTTCTTTGTTTTCTATAAAAGATTTTGCAGAAAAAATACACCAATATGAGAAAAAAAAGTTACCTTTACAGGCTTTCATCCAGTCAGGGATTAATTTTCTTCTGGGCTATTTTGTAACTGGCACTGCAAATGTATAGTAGCCTAGTTTTAACTAATTGAATAACAGTAAAAATTCATCTTTAGCTAAATACTAGCTGAAGGTGAAGAGGCTATTTTCACAATGCTGAGTGTTCATTTGACCCCGAGATTTTAGTTGGCAGTCAACGACTTCATAACCTAGAAAACACTGACGGTCCGAGGAACGCGGATGTTATTCATATCAAATCAACATCCTACTCTGAGAGCCCTGTGCAAGGATGCAGGGCAGCAGTACTCCCTGACCTCCTGTGACTCTGACCAATGACCCCCAAAGGCAGTAGATGGCAACACTATCATTGCTGGCTCTGACAGTGATTCAGCTTTCAAATATCCAGGCCCAACAAAGCATGTCTGAAAAAGGTCACTAAAAAAAACTGAACACACAAGAATGGGGCTTTTGAGAATGCCAAGAGAACAAATTTAATTGTCTAGGATTTCTGACATTTTCCCTTACATCTGTTCCTTACATGTTTACCTTTGATTCTGAATTTCTATGTGCTTCTTTTTGGCTTCTTTTTCCCAGTTTATTGATATCTAGTCTCAAATCTGACTTATTATTAAGCAGGATTTTCTATCTAACAAGTTTTAATTTTTTGCACCTGAACTTTCATATATTTGAACTTGCAATATTGAAAGCCCATTATGGCTTAAGAAAAACAAAAAAGGCCTGAGTCATTGTTAGGTCTGTTTTTAGTAAAATATACATAATAACTGGAAAACAGTGTGATGCAGCGTTACGATGTTTGTGGCACTAGTGTTTGGATGTCTCCATTATTTAGCAGTAGTGTGGTTGTTCCACAATGAAACTTCTGTACTTATGGCATCCAGTCTTTCTGGCCAGGTAAGGCAAATATCTTTCTTTTTTAGCAGGGAAGGGCTATAAATATTTTTGCTTCTCCCCAGACATAGGAATGGACTTTTTGTGCATGTCTAATGTATTCAAGCTATGTAGTACATCTGCCAAAGGCTAATTTCCTGCCAGTTTCTGAAGAGCAGCTGGCTTAGCAAACACAGTCAGTGCATTTCATACAGCCTTCTCTTGGCTCTGTCTCCCCCAGGCCTCCTCTCAGCTGGGGTGGGAGCAGGCTTTTGAACTTGATGAATCATCAGTGATGGTAGAAGAGCTTTCCTTGTAGCTGTCATTTTGGAAATCTGTGTCCCTCCATCGTACAACAGATGCACTTCCACTGTATCATATGGAAGTGACCCCTCATCCGAGAAAAATGACAAGTAGGAGCAAGCTGCCACAACAAGGAAAAAAATTATCCAACTAGTAACCTGTCCTCAAAAGAACAGCAGAAAAGAAAGTCATTGGGAAAAGGCCGTAGGACTCAGCACCTACTGTGGTGGGCAATAAGCCATAGGTCTGACAAGCACAGGTGCTCCCTGCTACACCAATATATATACATTGTCATACAGGGAAAAAACTAAATGATAGCCAGTAAGGGCAAGATGGGACATCTGTATGTATGTGTACATGGTCACGTGCACGCATGTGTAAGTGCAACGCTGGGGTATGACTAAGTCAGTACAATATGTCAGTACAATACAATCTTTTTCAGTTATCACTAACATATTTTTTCTTTTTTGGCATTTCATCTTTTTTTATACATCATCTACAACTTTACTAGAGATTACAATATATTAAAACCCACACTATCTTATTTTCCATTGATTTGAGGCTCATTTTGAGGGAATTAGAAAAAAAAAGTGTTAACAAGCAATAATGAAACTGCTCAAATCAATGAACTGGACAGTACTTCCTGGCTAGTAGTTTTATGCATAGAGAGAGAGACCAGACCAGAAAAAGTCAGCTCAGGACAAGCTTTAAAACCTGGCATTTTAAAAATCTGGGTTTTTTTTTCTTTTTTTGAAAAGCATGTACAAAGACTTCCATTAACTGGAAACCGTTCAACACAGAATCCATGTAGTAGTTGTCAAGTGCCATCTTTCAGACTTCTCTCTATCAAATTAATACATGTAATCATAATGTTTTCTCCTTTAAAACATCTAGAAACTTCTACATCTAATGTAATTTTCTCAATAAAATTTTCATTTTAAAAGCAGTGATACTCTATGAAATCAAAACCAGTCTTGACCTTCAAAAATATTTTCAATGTTAATGAAGGATACATGTTCATTTGTCTTATTCCTATGCAGAGTTACTGGTTTGTCTCAGACCCCTCTTAATACAAAGCAGACCCTTTTTCTGCACTGCTTTTTAGTAAAGAAGCTGGAAATTGGTTTCTTAACCATCCAGTTATTCGATTTCCAAGGATGTCAAGGAAACATCTGAAATACCTCCTGCTATCTGCAGTGTCTTGAATTCAAACTTACAATGCCCATGCACTGGTCAAATTCCACACCTCTTTTCCTTCCCTCCCTCTTCCTCTAGAATTATGTATGTTTTCACCAACCTAAATGAGATGGTGAGTGGTACAACAAATGTGGTAGGTAGTGGCCTCCCAGCCCCAATGTTCTTCCTCAGCACCAACAAAGGCAAGGCAAGACCTGCTGGGATCTCTAGCTGGGACCAGAGGAGGGTCTGTGGTTCACCTACCTCCACCCCTTTACTTGCAGCAATCACCACCTCCTTGGAAGCAAAGAAAAGAAAGAAGGAGGAAGGTGAACCATGGCTCCTGGATCCTTTAACGTTTTTATAAAGTCTTAGAAACTGACAATATGAGGTGGAACATGGTACTGGTCAGGGAAACCTGACAGTGCAGGTACCCAGCATAATATGTAGGCCAAGATGAGCTAACTTGCCATTCTTGAAATTGTTATGTTCCTCAAAATGGGAATATATGAAGGGGAGACAGGAGCATTTTCTTTTTATTATTATTCCTCTTTGTTTCTTTTTTAATTTTACCTAAAATGAAGATTGAAGCACTCAGAAAATAAACTAGATGTATTTGTGTATTACATGAATCCCACTACCCCAGTATCGAAGCATTTGAACCCATCAAATCTTCTCTGTATATTTGATTCATTTTGCATATTGCTTTTTTATACATATGTATTTATGTATATTTCACACAACATGAAGTGGTGCCATGACTAAATTCAGGAGATTACATTCTAATGGATACTTACTAGCAGTAATATTATGACACCATTAACAATTACATTAAAAGTATTGCAAGAAAAATATGATTTAACATGAAATTTTAAAATGGATATTTACAGTCATGAAATTCAGTGTTCCTCAATCTTATCATAGCTGATTTATTATGGACAAGCAGACAGTGAGAAAAAACAGCAGGAAAACTAACTTCAATACAGTAACTTTTTTCCATCTGTTTGTGTTCTGGGAGTATGTATCACCATGTATTTTAATGAAATTTCATGATATACTATGATACTATAAGAGGTAATTATAAAAATAACTCCCTTTTCTCTTACTCAGAAAAGACACAAATTTTTGTATCCATCTACAAAAATTAAATATGGAAGAAAATTTGTAAAAGTTTTGTTTTCAAGGGCTAAATTCAGAGCGTGTGAAACATATCCACAAACACGGCTACTCCGTAAGCAGTGCAGAATAATTCATTTTGACAAAAGTAGAAAAGAACCATTTTTGGTTCAAGCATGGTACTACAATAGAATTTAAAAAAAAAATAATGTAGAGACTGGTGATTTTCATATATATTTTACAGCACTGTCAAAAGAATTAGATACAGATTTTCTTTAGGATACACTAAAAGATGACACTTTTCATATCCTTCAATTTATGCATGTATAATGTCAAATTAAGCTGTTAGTGTAGAATGATGGTGCATATTTAAGAAGAAATATATAAGCTTTGATTGAACTTTACCAAAGATACTCATGAATCTAGAATACCTTAATTAAATATGAGTATGTATGAATATAAAAAGAAGATCTCTGTATTTCAAACAGCCTGTATAGCAATTTTGGTTCCAATATCTGAAATTTACAGAAATAGCGAGCACTTCTAAATTTCTCTTGCACATGCGGATAATCAATGCTTGTCAGTCTACATTTGAACTCATTTAAATTTGGACTTTGAAAGCACTTGCACAAGGTAATACAATCTAACAGACATATATACGAGTACTTTCTCCTACATTGACTCTTTCTCTGAGATCTGAGAGGTTGCCTTCCTTTCGATACATCGCAAACTCGGGACTCTGAAGCACTGCTTCTGAGCGGGTCATCCAGCTATGGAGCTCTGTTGTATCTGAGTCAAACCTAAGAGACAGAGAAGTGCAATTAAGACATTTCATTTCCACACAGTTTCTGAAAGTACCATTGAAGGTAAACACATTTAACTGGTTGTTTAAACAAGTGAATAAGCAGCAATTTCTCTCAGCAAAAGACAGTTTTAAACCCCCCATATTTCATTAGATAGCTCATAAAACTATTCACTCTAAAATTTGGAAACACAGAAATACTTTTTCATTTTTATGACCGTGATTTGACAGCTGAACAGATGCAACAATTTTCACAATAAGAATTCTGATTTTACAAGCTGATATTTTTGGAAGACACGAAACAAGTGGCTCTCGCAGTGAAGAAAGGACAGTTCACAAGTCCTGCTGGCTCAGCTGAGGACGTAAGGCCTATCTGACTCACCCAAAGCAGCTTTCATACCTGTAAGATTTCTGTCCCAGCTTGTGCTGATGATATTATGACGGATATTCAAGCAGAAAATTTGGCCGTTAGACAACAGTCTCTTCAAATTGATGCAGAATGTAATTACTAATCAATTACTAATAGATTATAATTTTCCTACAGCTAAAACTTTAGAAATGCAAATTAAGATTTCCAACTGTGCATTCACTTCTTAACTAGTTTTTACTGTACAGCCTTTTTTCTTACAGTCTGGATTCTCTCATCAACTCCTTTAAAACTGATCTTATTTTTTGTTACCTATTCAAAAGGTAGCAGTTCAAAATCAAGGTTACCATATGCCGATATTTAAACTGCTGATGTGTAGAAAAATCAAACTAAGACTCAGTATCTAATGTAGTTTTTAAAACAAGAGGCTTGAGACAATTTTTTTTCTCAGTTGTGCTAAACTGCATTCATGATTGTATTTCTTTATTGCACTACTTATATTTATATCTAGTTTACAACTGATTTTCCTTTTATAGCAATACAATGAAAGCAACACAACAGAAAGATGTAGAAAAAAAGAATCAGCTGCATCTTTCAGTTTGCTTTGTAAAAATAGGTTGTATCATTTACATGCAATTGAAAATCTACTAAAAACAAGAACTTGAATGACAATTATATCTTTGGCGAAATTAATTCTTTCTTAACAATATATTCCATATATATATAAGAACTAAAATACAAGAATGTAACATAAAATCAGGTGCTACAGAAATCTACATATACAGAAATGAGAACAGAATACAAGTAAGAGCTCCATGTTTGATCTAGTATTTATGCCTCCCTTTTTTCCCTTCTCCACTGTGATCTTTGTGGCTCCATTTAACAAGACAGTGTGAAAGACTGAGTAATAAATAATGAAAGCAGAAGAGAGAGTAATCACACACTGTCTTAATCCCAGCCCAATATTCTATATTCAAATTATAAACTCTTAGGAATAATGTTGATAAAGTAATTCCCAATAACACTATTTGAACACTCATTAAAAGAGAAAAAATACAATTGTGAAGTAATGAAAGGTGCAGAAATCTTCATTTTATAAAGAACCGTAAGTTCAGAGGTGGAAGACAAAAGAAAATTCCCAGATGGTTCAGGGATTCTCTGTGCTGGTAACAGATTCTAATCCCTGAAATTGAACTGCACTGCCAGTTAAGAGCTTCCTACCTCAGCTTTATTTCTGATCCTACGTGGCATTAAATCAATTGTAATTCTTGAAATATAATGTTATCCTCTGTTCTGCATATAATAACTGCATATTTAATAAATGTCCTCATGAAATTTTAAGACTAGTAGACAGCAAAACTATGAAATCCAGTATTTCCACATAAAACTGGAATACCGTGTATTCAACAAGTTGCAAGCACTAACTCCATATCTAATTCCACTGATTTCAGCAGGAGAATGATGAAAGCATGTTTTTGCAACTAAGATTTAGGACCTTTCAGCACATCTTAAAGTACAGAACACCCAATTTTAAAGCTAATGGACTGGATTACAACATAAAAGCTAACAAATTCATAGATCTTCCTAATACAAATCTCTATTTAAATTATTATATAAATATAAATCTGTATATAAATACATTCAAGATCTAATGATGATTGCCACACCTCTGCCCAATACAAGAATGATCAGTGATATGAAGTTCTACCAAAGTAGTCTGTAGGAAAAAGTAGAGTTTGTGAAGGAATACATTAGGTTAGTTAAGTCAGAGCAGCTGCCTAAGGACTGTTATGTCACTTGCGAATTGCTGAGCTACAGCAAAGCCCTCAAATCCAATGTACGCTGTTTTCAAAAAGACAGAGTATTAACGCTGTACAAGTATCTGGTTCGGGGCTTGTCAGCAGCACAGGCAAAATGAGAAACAAGAGAACCTGTTTTAACAGTCAAGAAAGAATTTGGTCAGCCTATAGGTTCTCAACTATATGGGACTGCCACTTTCTCCACCTTAAGTTCTTCAAACTCAGTGAGCATTCTACAAACCAGTCTCCCAAAATCAGCAGCCCGGGTTAAAGAAAGTGCTGACACCCCCTTGCTGCCAACATTCCCCACTCTCCTCATGGTCAGCAACCGTATAGGCAAAGTACACAAGAAAGTAATGACCACTTCTTTCACCCTACTTAAATCTATAGCTAAAGCTGGCTCTCTCGCTGCTGTCAGCTATTACGGCAACAAAGATGTTTTATAGCACTGGCACAAGGCAGCAGTAAACTGGAGAAGACCACAGAACATCAGACACCTGATAACAACGAAGACGAATTTACCAGTCCCTCAGTACCAAACTCCCTTGACTGCAGGCAAAATTGTATTACTTCTGGTGCTCGCTCCATTCTCAAACTGCAGGTAAGAAGGGCCACAGAGACCAGCTTTCTGAAGAATAGCCTGGTGTTAGTCTGGCACAGGATGTAAATTGACAGAGCAAAATGTTTACCAGTGATCATTTCTTCATTTCTTGAACAAAAGGACTAAGCCCCCGCCTCTGCAACATCCCCCCTCGAAGAGCAACGGGAGAATTCGAAACAGTTTTGATAGTACAACAAAATAATCAGGAACACACCCCATGGCCCAGAGATTCGTCAGATGGTGGTAAGTATTAGCCACAGCAGACAGTGTCTTGACACAGCTGATCTCAGGTAACAGATCGCTCTGTCACTTGCAGTTTCTTCTGGAGATATATATATAACTCCACAAGCAAAGCCTCCTGCCCAAAATATGGCTATAATGAGGGGGCAGAAAAGGATTAAAAGACATGGAAGTTAATTCTAAGTAACTTTTTGCAGCACATAAATATCCTTAACATAAAGACATTTTTCAATTACCTTGGGAAAAAAAAATTCTCGCTCTTAGGTTCAGCTTGCATAAAACCAGGAAATACAGGTAGAATTTGGCATTTAGTCATTCTGCTATGACGATTGGACATTTCCTTTCTGAACACAGCTGCAGTTACAAACTATATAACCTCTAGATTGATATCAAAGGATCAATACAGTCTTTAAATCTCCTAAGTACAACAACACTTTTCACATAAAAAAGTAATGCAGTATTACCTTCCTGACCCAATAAAGTTGAGTGCATGTAGAATTTGTTAAAATAAATCCATGGGAGACAATAAAATAAAATCAAATCACTTGAGACGTTTACTCTAAATAATTATCTTACCTTTAAGCATGTACGTTAGCTTGCTCCACACCTAAAAATTCAATCTGCAGCAGAGGATTTACTCTTTATGCAGCACTCATGGTTTAGTTTTCCAATTAGTCTTTCCTTCTGCTATTCCACAAGAGAGATACTATCTTTTACTGCTCTCACTGCCCTCTCTTGACAAGCCAGCATGTCAGCTGAGTTCAAATACAGTCTTTTTTTACTTCAGAGCACGTCTGAAAAAACACCTTCCCATTTTTAATCCATGCCATTCAAGTTTTCATGGAAGTCCCCCAACAAATTGATTTTCTGGATCATATTAAGCCATATGCCCACTTCAGATTCCCACTCAAAACTCTCTTGCTGAGATTGCCACATATACTTGTTTAAAAATGATTCCTTGTTCTAGCTTTCTCTTCCTTTTCTGTGTTAAATACAAGATAAACCTCACCTTTAAGGTATTTCACAACTTAGTTGCATTTTGTTTTTCTCTTTCTGTGCACGGAATTTCTAACCCAAATACCCAGCAGAATATGACACTCAAGTCCTACTACAAGTCCCCTATCTAATCAAATACCTTCTACAAACCAGTAAGTAACAGAAAGCATTAATTTGTTTATATTTCACAATAAAAACAAATGCAATTTTTATTAATAAGCAAAGGACTGACTGACTATAAACCTTCCATCTGTGCAATATACCTTATAAAGGTCTGCTGTGGTTCTTACAGCCAACATCATCTAGCAAAAAACAATGGTATATTTTAAACTCATAATTTTACCTTGGGTTTTGGTGTTTTTTTTTTTGTTTGTTTTTTTTTTTACACACTGCTGCAGTAAGATGATGACAGTGAAGTAATGTCCATGCAATGGCCTTCCACATATTCATACAAACAACTTGAATGTTGTACAAGGTCACACAGGAACACAAGTCATGAAGTACCCTGCTGCCATGTGGCCATCAGGGTGTATAATCTTTTCTCTAAATTGAATGAATTTAATCTTGAAACTGCTACTATGTTACTGCTCCCATGACTAGATAGTGGTTTTAGGACGTCACCTTTCAACATATAGAAACTGCCTCACAATTACCTTTGCTCATTTGTTTTTCTTTCCCTCCACAAGCAAAACCACACCGGGCATGTCACCACTGTGTATCTTGGGCAGGCTAGGACCATTTGCCTACACACTGAGTTGGCAGGGAATGATACAACTCGGATCCAAGAACCACATTACTGAATTACTGCATTTCCATGGCTGGACTGGAATGTCCAGCTCACCAGCAGTGTTCCTCAGCTTGTAGCTCTTCATTGCCTACAACATATTAAAGAACAACTTTGCAGTATACAATGCCCATAGGCAGAATTATTTTGTGATGAACTAATTGCTGTTTATCTTCCTCCTCTATATGTGTAGCTGATGAGCCATTAGTTGATAAATAGTCTTGTTCTTATCTCCTAATTCAACAGCTTACTTGTCCTAATAAATATTTTTCCCTTCCTATTTTTTTAGTTCAGTCCTCAAATAATTTTTGTTCCCTTCTGAATTATATTCTGGACCTCCCTCTACACTTGTGATACTACTCAGTTTAGCCTCATCAACATCACAACCAACACATTTCTGTAACGCACACCAAGGAATCAAAGAAAATACTAGACTGATCGCAAGTGTACATCTCCTTCATAAACTGCACTAGTATCATCTTATTAGCCTCATAGTTCTCCTTCTTCAGCCAACTATCCATCTTACCACTGGTAAGGTATGGTTATAAACCATACTTTCCCCACCCTGAGCAGTAATTTCTCAACTGTAACATAGAATGCTTTGCAGACATTGTGACAGACCCACTACATTTCTCATACGTAAGCAAATCAGTTATGGCTAAGGCAAATGAAAATCTAGAGGTTGTTGTACAATATGTTCATGAACACCATTTGCCTTCAGCAAACAGCCAGTGGCTAGAGATGCAAAGCAGTTTTAAATTCAGTCATCATGCCTTCCGGAGCGTGCCAACTGGTATATAACACAGGAGGTAATTTTAGACACTAAATGTGAAGAATCTATGTTCTCAGAGTATTTGTCACTATGACATTTCTCACCTCACAAATGGGATAAAGGGTTAAAAACAAATGAGCAGTAAGAAGTTAAAAAGTGTCCATGTTTACAGACTTCAACATACTGGTACCTCTTCTTACACTCTAAATGAAAATGTTGATAAAAGATTCCTCCTGTAAACAACAGAAAACTGTCCTGTTGTGTCTCAGTCACCTTTTCTTTCCTCTGGCACTGGCTACACAGATACAACACTAAAACCAAGGACCACCAGGAAAATTGAAGACACGGCTTTCCTCTTTTTAGATTTGCTAAGTAGTGTTAGATAACAATACAAGAGCAAAAGCTGCATTTCAGTAACAGGATAAGGGTCAAACAGCCCAACGGAGCTGCTGTAAAAATGCTAAACAATCAGCATTTAGCTCTGACTAATATAATTCATTGGACAGCAATGGGCTATTTGAAATGATGGCTATCAAAAAGCCACTTTGAATAAGTCATTATAATTTTTCCTTTGATGTATTTTTCTACAAAAATCCAAACTTTTCTAAGTAATGAAGTATTAGAATCCGAAATACAACAATTTTCAAAGAAATGAAGGCTACTCTCTTTCCAAAAAGTTATGTTAACACTTGTTAAATGAAAAAAACACTAGATGGAGCAACTATCCTATTTTAACATGCCTTTCTCTTCAAAGGGCATAAAGTCTCTTTCAGATCTGAAGATTAACATTATATCCATAATAATATTATGACAAATAGACTTTCCTTGGAAACGTTAGGAAGCATGTACAACATTATTTACTAAATGGCAAAGAAAGGTATCTTTGGACATTATTCAAGAACATTAATATTACAAATATGTTTAAATTAAATGTTAAGCAGCTCTAACCTGTTTGCTATTTAAAAACCTAGCATGAACACAGTAATTTTTAGATTTTTCTATGCTACACAACTGACCTGTTTTTCTCACAAATGTAAATACCATGAAAATGAAAATGTTATCTTGCAACCCTTTCTCCCATTTACAGGGTTTTTTTTGGTCCTAAAACTTCAGCTGTGTTACATTTATCTCTAGTCATAATGCCTAATACATACTTTCAAGACCTTTATTGTACAGCTCCAAGTATCTTTCCCTTCTCGGTTTCAAATTAATTCCTTTGGGAAAAGGAGCTTTCCTATGACCAGTAACACAACTTAGCACATGCCTGAATTATTCTGACATTTTGAGGCATTACTTCTGAGGTAGTTTTAGATTTTTTTGAGGGGTGGAAGGGGAAGAAAAAAAAAAGGAATTTTCTTCTTATCTCTGCTTTCCACCACTTATGGTAAGAAGTTGCTTTAGGAGGCAAGAAAAATCAACAGCTTCTTTCCCATGTATTTATGCCACAGTGAATCGGGGCAATGGAAATGTGATATTGACTCCTGTGTATGCTATTGGTATAGAAGTCCAATTGCTTCTCTCAATTTCTTCAGTATAAATGGAGACTCCTTCCAAAGCACTTGGAAATGTAAAAATAAAAAGCATTCTAGAAAGCTTGATGCTTCAGTCTTAGCCATCCATTGTTTCTCCTCAGCTAAGTAGCTGGAGACCATACTCTTATGCAGTTCACTAACGCAATATTCATAGAGTAGCCAAACTACTCTTTCTTCCTCCTTCAAACTAAGCACCTAGCAATTCACAATGCAGGTGCAATGCATCTTTAAGACATTCTCTGGTCTTTCTAAAACATTTAGATCACAGGAAAGCAAATCTGGAGCACAAATCTTTTCAAACATGTGGCAATGGAGCCTGATGCATTTATTTCAGGCACACTCTTTTACAACAACAACACTGACTAAAGCATGAGAAGAAAGCTGACAAAACCTGGAAGCATTATTCATCACCTCAAAAAACCCTCAACCCCTAATATGTCTTTCCCCCCAGCCCCAAAAATACCAGGCAAAAGCATGCAGTGTGTTGTACCATGAAAAGAGACCAACATAATCCGGTTATGTACCTTTGGAAGTTTCTGGCAAACGTTCAATAATTGCTGGGTTTTTTTCATCAAACAAAAACTAAGCAGTACAGAATCATCAACTCTTAGTCATTAAGTGCGCAGGGAAAATTCTGACCATAACCACACACACAACATAGAACAATGTAGGAGACGTAGGTTGAGAACCTCCATTCTCTTAGTTTATTTCAAAAAACCAAAGGCTATGTAGTACTATGGCTTTGTTTGTCCTTGGGTGTAGGTACAAAAATATATACAAAAAACCCTGAAAGATCTTGTAGCCAACAATGGACCCAGAAAGTAACTGACTGCTTGGGAATACAACCATGAGGTTCTCGCAGCAAAAAAGCATTGATGAAAAAGGTGTCTAGACACCAATGCACAGAGACATTTTAGCCGAACACCCAAATTTTAAGACGAATTTTCTTCTCCCATTGTTATGCTTATGTTCAGTATAAATTTATTATGCTGGAGAAAGACAACAGCATACTGTCAAATGTATTAGTTTCTAAGACTGCATTTTTATGTTTCAATAAAAGCAGGCACATTAACCATTATTCTAAGCTGAAACTCCTTCCCTGAAGTTTCTTCTCAAAGTGTTTCTCTGAAGCTATTTATTGAGTGGTCCTCCCACTCCAGAACACCCAGTTGGACTTTCTAGAGAGGAAAGGTACCTAGTCTTTTTTTGGCTGTTCAGTTAGAAATGCCAAAAAAAATTACCTAAATGGAAAAATGTTGCCTTCAGATAATATAACTATCATTCACCCTGCTGTACAGCTGCGGACATTTCTAACATCATTTACTTTGCACATTACCATATTGTAGGTCCACTCACAGGTATTCAGTGAACAGCCATACTGAACTAGTTCTCATACGATGGTACGATTACATTTTTAAAACAAATCTAGTAACTCCTGCACACAAAGCAATATTCCAGCTAGTTAGACCATGTTAAAGTGTATTAACAATGAACTTCCTTCTTCTGGGTAGAATTCAGCTTTCTTTCCCACTAGGTCAAAATAAAAATCTGATCTGCGAAGCAATGAAAAGGACTCTGATTTTAAGTATATATAAGAAACCACAACTTATTCAATTATCTAAAGTCATCCTCGACAAAGACTGAGAACTACCAATTGTTCCAAGGTTCATATCTTGACTCTTATCCAAAAGTTAAACAGAACTTATATGGTGACTGAATACCTTTCAGATAGCATTAAACAAAAAACAATCCCCCTCAAAACCTAGTATGCAATGGTTAAAAAAAATCAACACTCTGTAAATTTGGTAGCACATCTGCCAGTAATATAGCTGCAAGCAATCATAGTCTCCAATTTGATAATATATCCTATTTTCTGTATGAGGATCTATCAAATTTATATATATCCTTGCTAGTTGCATTGCTTTAGACAGACAACAGCTAAACCAAAGAATTTATATTTCTCAGTTTGTATAAAATGAGGTATTTGTGAACATAACCAATTCCTATAATCCAGCTAATTCCTGCCCTCCAGTAGTTTCCTTGCATGACGACTTAGAAGTCTAGAGTCTGCTGTACCCTGCTTATTTTACTTTCAGTATTAAGGCAAATCAAAAGAATAAGAGCAAGAATGAAAATACGCACTAATATTACTGTGCTGGTTTTGGCTGGGACAGAGTCAATTTTCTTCACAGTACCTAGTATGGGGCTATGTTTTGGATTTGTGCTGGAAAAACTGTTGATAACACAGGGATATTTTAGTTATTGCTGCACAGTGCTTACAAAGTGTCAAGGCCTTTTCTGCTCCTCACACTGTCCCACCATGGAGTAGGCTGGGGGTGCACAAGAAGTTGGGAAGGGACATAGCCAGGACAGCTGACCCAAACTGACCAAAAGGATATTCCATACCATATGATGTCATGCTCAGTATATAAAGCTGGGGGAAAGAAGAAGGAAGGGGGGGACATTTGGAGTTACGGCATCTGTCTTCCCAAGTAAGCGTTACATGTGATGGAGCCCTGCTTTCCTGGAGATGGCTGAACACCTGCCTGCCCATGGGAAGCAGTGAATGAATTCCTTGTTTTGCTTTGCTTGTGTGCACGGCTTTTGCTTTACTTATTAAACTGTCTTTATCTCAACCCATGAGTTTTCTCAATTTTACTCTTCCAATTCTCTCCCCCATCCCACCAGGGGGGAAGGAGCGAGCAGCTGCGTGGTGCTTAGTTGCTGGCTAGGGTTAAACCACGGCAATTACATACTTAGTAGCTGAGAAAGGAACTTCTGCTGCAAATTGGTCTCCCATTTTATAATAACACATCGCTATTTATAGCAACAACTTTCTTGAAGGACTGTAAAATACAGGTTTAAAAAATCACCCTACTTCATTTAGTTTTAACTAAGGTAATGCTTTCCTCCACAACAGTAGACCTGCATTTCATTTCCTTACATTTATGTCAAGTAAGGTCATTCCTGAAACATTTAGTTTGGGAAAAAAGAAAGCGAAAAGTTTAAAAACACCAATCATTGGAACAGTTTAAAATTTATGGGGAATTTCCAGTCTTAATTTTTCAATTTAAAAATAAGAATGACAGCATTTTCAAGGCAGAGACCATGCCTTAACATAGGTTTACTCTTGCATGTAAGACAACAGGGCTTCGATCCTCTTTGAGATCTTTGCACATTACTACTGAAACATTAACAAGAGTACTTGCTTATAATGCTTTTTAGTAAAAACATTGCCATCTAACAATTCCTTGAATAAACTCAAGAATTGTGAGTCTAGTCGTAGTCATCGCTATGCATTATTTTAAGTGCTTGGGAATATATTAGCAAAATATAACTCTCACTATTATTTAATGGTAACCTAGGATATGTGAAAAAAACCCCAGATTCCAAATGAGGACTTTGGAGATTAGATTCAATTCATTCAAATTTAACTAACAAAGTTACTTATTTAGTCTAAGCACTTTCTGTAGGAGGAGTAGTTATAGAATTTAACACAAAGGGGGTGAATCATTCTTCTTACATCACATATACAACGTTCTTAAATAATGAGGTTAAACTAGAAACCTTACTTTTAGAATGGTCAAAGAGGGATAAGATAAAACCCACTTCAGACACCTATGTATAAAAAAATGTGCCTCTGAGTATCTATTTTTTCTATGACATACTCCTTTCATTAAAAAAGAAAGTCAGATTTCTCCTGTTCTTGGTGTATCTCATTCTTAATAAGTTAAAGACTATTTTACAAGAAACTAACATCACTGAAAACAAATTGAACTAAACAAAGATATTTTCTATAGAAATGAGACACTAAATGCAGTTTCACATTTCTTTCAGTCCTTGAATCTGTTATGTTGGAATTCATATTTTTATCTGAACAACAAACAAATATTTCCAAAACAAACATTACAATGAGTGCTTACAGTCTAACTTCTTAGCATCTTATTCAGAAATTTAGTGCTTGAGCCAATTCTACTTAAACTCATCAGAAATTTTTCCTGTGACTTCAGTAAGTGTTCAGTATTAGTCTAAAATCCCTCGTCACTTGTACTTGGAGTTACCCAGGAAAAAATCTGAAAATAATGACACTGCACATTTTGCCAAATATTAACTCTGCCTCTGCAGAACTGTTATTTCTACTGCTGACCCACAAGTCAGAAAGAATACAACTTGAACTTCAGAAACCAGGCAATATCTGCACTATCAGTATTCTAACTACTAAAAAATTCTTTTTAAAGAATGTAAAAAGCTGAGAACTAATGGAATGCTTCTTGTCCTTCAAGTTTCAAGACTATAGTCAAGTGGGACCCCCACAATGCCACACATACTGACTATAATTACTATCAAAATGGTACTGATGTAATGATTAACATTCTATACTGCAAAATAGTTGGACTAGAAGCACAAAAAAATCCACAACTCATCCTGAGTAAAGAAAGATAATAAGCAATTGGTACCTTAATAGAGAACAGAAATACAATTTTAATCTCAAAAAATCATGCAGCAAGCTATTGCAGTCAAATGACTATTTTTGCATTCTCATCCAAATTCTATCAGCATTCTCTCTCCGTCTCTTAATGATTCTCACCTCTTCCTAATTTCTGAATCCACAAGGAGTTGCCTCTTTTTGTGGGGAGGAGGTGGTGGGAGTTCCTCTTTAGCATGCTTAACCAGGATTTGTTCTCTTGTGGTCACCATAGTTACAGTTTCCATTACAGTTGTCTGCGTTAGTGATGTCTGAGTGGTAGTGACAGCCTGCGAAATCTATGAGAAGTATTAAAACAGAGGTCACACATTGTTTGAAAGACTTCAGTAAAGACCGTTTGGAGTAGCAATAGAAAATAATGAGAAACTGCTCCCATCTGATCATAGGCTGACCTTCAGAAAAAAATAACACTATATGCAAGTCAAACCAAATTGTTTTATCTGACTCATGCTGTGTGAAGTCAATATCAAGATCAGAAAAGATCCTAAACAGAATGAACTTATGGCTCCCTCTAAGTCATGCTGAATGAAGAAAAGAAATGAATGGTCAATTTTATAGAGGAATTGAATGATGGCAAATATATAAAATGTTACTATTGCTGTACGTTACTCTGCCTCCATTCCGAAGATTTATTCCTTGAGAAGTGATAAAGGCATGGTAACGGTGCTAAATTACCAGTTTTTATTTTTACCATTTATAAGAATTTTCAAACTAGAATCTAATTCATCACAACCTACTTGCAGAAAAGGGTAGTTAGCTTTCTGTCAGGAAATCTTAAATTAGAAAACACGCATTAGAAGGCAAATTAATTTGCATCAGTTTTATTCCGTAATTAAAAACGAATGTTAAGGGGTCATAACAGATACTAATACACATAATATGTAACACTGTAAACACTACCAATCTAATGCATTCAACTTTGGCTGGTAATATGAAAACAAAACCTTCATATAGTCCAGCTGCACTAGAAAAAAGGAATGACGAGAAATATTTTCTGCTCATATTTGTTGGAAAGATACTGGTTGTACACATACTGCCCATTTATATTTGTTTCCATATAACACCAAACTACAAACTTCCCACTTAAACATGTGCAGCTATTCTTAAGTCCCTTAACTCATGAGAAATGGGTCACTTCTTTTTTTGTGTCTGTCAGATGATGGGTCATGTGTCAAATTTTTCTGGTTACAGCTCCAATGACCAGCTCACAGTTTAGGGGCAGTGAAATGGAAAATAAAAGGAAGAAGTTATACCAGGAGTAAGAAAAGCTGTGCACCAGAAAAGCCCTGCTTCTTTGCTTATTGCCAATGTGCAAGAAATTGAAAGGCCTTCCAATACAGCGGCAGGAATACCAGTATCTAAAATTCCATGAAACTATATACACATACATAAATAATCTATTAGTTCTTGCATCAGCAACTCAGTAAGAGTACTGAGTTACCTTAGCTATTGAGATATTAGTGTTTCTATAAACAACAGAGAAGAGGCATACCAGGTAATTAACTATAACTCCTTTCCCACAATACTTTCTTATATTGAAAAAATAGAGTGACAAGGAAAGTGGGGTATGGTTAGCAACCAGCCTCTTCTCAGCAAGCAACACCAGTAAAGCCAAAAAAACTTTGGAAAAAAACAAGTTCCTCCCAACACCACCGAATCTTTCACATGGTCTTCAAAACAGAAAGTCTTCCTGTTCTTTATCCGGTCTGCCAATGGAAGTGATAAGTAGGGAAGTCCATTACCACTGTAATTTTGGCAATCTTTCTTAAAGCAGTCAGCTCAATGCTACATTTCCCCCTCTAGAAATGACCAGCTGTGTAGGCTTTAGAGCAGAATCTGGACTACTCGGAAGACTACAAAATTAAGATTCAAAGCAGAAATTTTTTTTAATCTCTGGATTAATTATGTCAATTGGAGTGAGATGCGTGTGAACTGCAGGGACTTAGCTAACGTATGAACTACATAAATTCCTGAAAGAGAAAAACACCCAGTTGACTTTTTAATCACTACAATATTATGTATTAATATTCTTGTTTTAGTTCTCTCAACAAGGTGTATTGACTTCGATATTTTCAACCACAGAAATTATGACAATAACAAAGAAACATTTCCATATAGTTTTATTAAAACTTTATACAGTGTTCTTTTCAATTTTATTTTTAATTAATTTTATTTTGGGGCAGAAAGGAAAAGCAAATTAAAGCTTCTGAGGTCTAGGGCTCTATGAAATTTGAGGATAATACCCAATGTCATCTTTCCCTGGGTTGCCTCTGTAGCTAAGAACACTCAAAATAATTTCTTGTTCCTTATATGCAGTTTTGGGTACAGTCTCCCCTTCCACTTCTCACTAAATTCTTATCACACTCAGTTTTATCCAAAAATCAACGATAGGACGATGTTTCTGACACCCGAGGTCATATCCTGTCATGTTTCCATTTGCCAATCAATACCAGGGTACAGTTTACAGTGAATAAGGTGTAAAACAGAATAAACCACAGCTAAGGGCGCTGTAGGAATCACCTGCAGCATACTACCAATTGCACAGGAGTAACAGTTTCAACTGGTGATGGGGAACTGAGCTTCAAAAGCAGGCACTGCAATTACCATATGCACAGAGCAGTCAAGTCACGATGCTGTGAGGGGTGATGATTTACATGTCAAAACAATAAAGAAGTATTTTTCAAGCTCAATCAATAGGAGTGGAGGTTAAATACTATATAATTCGAATGGAGATGTGAATTTGAAGTTCATAATCATTCTAATTAGAGACTGGGTAAGACTAAAAGGTGCTGAAGATTACACTGCAATGTAACTCTGCAAGATGAAGTTGGTTCACATTTAAAGAGTGCACACACTGTAGTGGGCAAAGGAAAATCCTTAAAAATATAAGGACATACAAAAAAAGGAAATAGCTTTTATTCACTTCCCTGGCAAAAAAAACCACCCCACATTTTAAACTTAATCATTGAAGTGGTTTGTTTCATGTATTATTCAAAGATGGTCCAAATAATGACAGTATAGTTTCCTGATCCCTCTAAGTTCCTGAAAAACAAACAGGAATCTGAGAAGGGGCCATACAGACCAGGCCTTTAACGCACTAGAAAATTATATGGAAAGTGCTAAGGTGACTCACAAGGCTGCACATTAAAAGGCTTTCAAAATACAATGCTTGCCTGCAGTTTCACATCAGCAAGCTCATCTTAGAAAGATGTTAAAACTCATCTCTTTTCAGAGTGGACAAATTTAAATCTTCCTCTACAGGCAAACGTATGTACAATGTGTGTATAGCACTTCAGTAGTTTTAGGTCATTTTATTTCTCTTTTATATGGCAGCCTACCTTTAACGCCATCATTTATTACTGCCTTTGGAAGTGCCCTCCACCTGATAAACTCATAATTTTCCTTAACACTCACTTTTGGAGCTGTCATCTGTTCTTTGATGAAATGTATGTACGTGAGAGGGGAAGTTCAGATGAGGAATGGTGTTTTCTTTAGTTTGAGAAGGTTTTCAGTACAATTTAGTGAAGCATAACGAACTCAACAAAGGTGAGTATAGAGTTGCAAAAAGCTATGCGCCTAGTCTAAGCAAGTTGTCCTTGTCCTTGCTTCCACTATGTGGTCAATGAAGGAAAGCTGACGTTTTCATGATGAGAACAAACTGCTTTTCAGAGGTATCTCTCTCTCTCTGTCTCACCCTTGCCATCCACTTATTGTAGCAGAAACTTCAGCTATGAGTTCAGATTAGATGCTCATTAGAGGACTCACATTCTACTTTCTGCACTTTTCCTTTTGGATGTACAACTGCTTCCTATGCCTAGTTGGAGAATCAGCTTTGAACTGAGGTTGAGGTTGTCTCTTTCATTTAATTTCTTATTTTGTTAACAAATTAATCATTTAGTGACACTTTAGTAAGAGAGGGAGGGGAAACAACTAATGACAAAAATGTAATTATGAAGGTACTATGAGAATTATTAATGAATGGAATAAAGTTCATTTTGAAGTCAGTATCATCTAAGTTTGATGAATAAAATGTGCATTTTCTGATAGATTTTAGTGAAAAATGCTGTATTTGTCACCCTCTTCCAACTCCCCTCCTCCCCAGTTCATCATTAGAGAGAATAATTAGATCTTTTAGAGGCATTTTTTTCTTGCAGTCTAAATGCATCAATGAGCTCTGTAATGAATAAATGTATAAACCCCACTAACGTTATCTGCCTTATCTAAATAGAAACACATGGCAAAATGTACACCATCAGTATTTCATGGAGGACATATCTAAACTGTGTAACAGTGCCTTAGGAAGCGGTCCTTCAGCTAGCACTGAATGTGCAACATCTCTAGAATTTGAAGCAATATGCCCACAACAGCAGACCAACTCTATGCCAAGCAAAGTAGCTTCTCCTTGGAGGAAAAGTTTATCAATTGAAGTGTGCTGCTGTGGTAAGATAGTTACCCTGTTTTGGGAATCCAAAGCATCTCTCACCTGCGCTGCTCTACGATGTATGGATGTAGAGCCTCAGGATTGCTCACTTCATGAGGAGGCTATCTTTTCTGTAATCTAAGTCCCATTTTCAAAACTAGGATCCGCTTTAAGGACCAATCAACAATCTAAATAATTCTTGAGCACTTTGGAGTAACCTACTAACTTCTTCAAATCATGTGTCCCTAGCCATCCCAAATTAAAAATGCATCTCTAGATTTTCCTCTGTATTGAAACAACAGGTTTCCTACAGCATATATACAAGAATTAAATCAAATTTTCAACTGTTATAAATGCTGTGTAGCAGCAACTGGTTTTGCCTTCTGTTACTAAGTGAAATTGTACCCCCCTTCCTCCATTTTTTTCTATTCTGTTCTCCCAAACCAATTTTTCTAACTTCAGCTACACAAGAAACTGTAACACAGAGCAAATAAAAAGATTAAAGTATGAGTTGCAAGCAAGGTTATTGAGAGGTATTCAGATCACAACAGAAGTATAGCAGCGTTCACTTAATTACCCAAACATAAGTTGGTAGAAGCATTAGTATACAGCAACAAAAAAGTGCAGCATGGTCAAGGGAATTGAATCAAACTGACCAGAACTATGAGAGGCCCTCTGGGGACAGGACAGAGGTCCATGCAGTAACTTTCTGCTCTGTATTATCATTAAGTCTTAATGTTCATTTCCATTTCACCAGTCATACAATGACACCACAAAAATAACTCACATTTAATGAGATAATGGAATGGAGAAAAGTGAGCTGATTTGGGTTTAAATTCAATGAGTCAGAGATGCTGACAGACGGCTAGGAAAAATAAATGGATATGGTTTTGGTACTACACTAGAGCACTGATTTTTGTTACCTTGTTTAAAAAATATGAAACTTTAAAACCTCAATTTATTTTTTAATACATTGTGGTTAACATAAAGGAGCTGGGCAAAATAATAATGGATTATATTCTTTTTTCATTGGCATTTTGGCTACAGGTATGGATTGATTTCTTTATTTTTCAATCAACTTCTCTTTTTATGGCCTCTTTTTTTAATCTGTAAATCAGCATAACATGAGCAGAAGTAAACCAGTAATCTATTATAAACTTTCACTGTTGAAAAGATATAAAAATAATTTCACTTTAACTAGCAAACAGTTCTTACACTAATTTCAGACTAAGCGCTGTTCCACAGAGACAGCCGTAAAAACAGTGCATTTGAAGTGACCAACTATTATAGGTTAAAAATAAATTAACTGGAAAGAGTATTTTCATTACGGATTGTATCATCCCTGAAAACATAGTTAACAACCCAAGAACGTAATCAACACTATAAAGAGAGATCAAAACCTAAAGAGATAAGTAAAATTCTGGAAAGTTATATTGCAGTTGTATTATGTTGTTCTAAAAATGAAATGTCTTAAGCAATCATGCGGGGAAAAAATTTAAAACAATATGACAAACAGCACCAAAACTACTTCAAGCATTTGACTGGCAAAGAATTTCACTGTCACCAACTGACAAAATGATGGTTTTAACAAACCTGTTTAGAATTGCTCTCCACCTTCTGCACAAGGCTGTCCCAGCGCTGGGCAAAATTTTCGAGACGGCTTTCCAGCTTTTGAGCCACTGCTTTATTTTTCACAGCTACAAGGAGGTCTTGGCTGAGTGACTTCAGCTTACCCATCATTTGTCTTTTCATTTCTAGATCTCCTTTTAGGATCTGTTAAACAAAGTAACAGCAGGAAGAACAGTACTTCATAGAGGGGAAAAAAAACCCCAACAACCAAACCCAACAAACTTAGAAGAAAAATCCTACAGAGAGCATCATAAAGAACCGAAAATGAGTAAGGGTATTTCATACAAACTCCTATACTTCTGTGCTGTTTTTACTGTAAAAACTGCTGGCAGAGCTGACATAGTGGAATGGACGCACTGCACTTCACAAAGCAATATAACATGACAGGTGGAGCAACTCCAGATATCATAGCATGCCTCAGGTGGCGACATAAATCAAAAAGCAAACAGCTGTGTGACATTAATAACCTTAAAACTGCACTAATGTTAACAACTATATATCAACATTTCAAACAATGTTTCTTTAAAGTTTTGTTGTACTTTGTCATATATTGCATATTAAAACTCACTGGGGAAAAAACTGTTTTCTAGAAAAATAATATTTGACCCCAAACCAGGATTAAAAAAAAAAAAAGCTCAAAGAAAGTAAATTTGCTTTTGGCAGCACTGAAGAAACATGTATTTCTCATCTTCCTCAGATCTCGGCAGGCTCTGGTTACACGGCAGTCACCTCCCAGGGAATGGGGAAGCCTTGGCAACCCTGGGAGCTCTGCTGAGTGTGCCAAGGAAGGGGCCCTGCAGCTGGGAGCGTGGAAACTCCTGTGTACAACCACTCCGCTCTGCAAGCCGCCGTACAGCTTGAACCCATCTTCACATCTCTACTGCAGTAAGCTGCCAAGCGATCTTGAAACTCTTGAGAGCTATATATGCAAACCTCTCTATGAAGTAGGTTCTTCACAGGTCCAAGAGTCATCCATAGCTCCAATTCTCACCTACATTTATTCTTTAATGCCTCTACTAGTTTACTCCATTGATTTTCATACCTTAAGCATTCATTTTCTACACCCCAATCTGTGCTAACCATGGCCAAATTTTGAACTCTTTATGCAGCTGAGGATTGCAATCTAATCCCCAAGGCATGAAAGGGATAATTAAATACTTAGACAACAGAATTTAGTCTACATATACTTTCCTGTAGCTATAGCATCCAGAATTGTAATCTAAAATACAGTTCAGGAAAAGAAAGATTCATAATAATCAGTACTTTTTCCATTCAGATGTGGTTTGAAACATGATAATTACTAATTTTAGGCACAATTAATATAAAAAATTAAATTGACATGTCCCTAAGAAATAGCAGCTAACACAGTTTATATTTAAGAATCTGTTTGCATAGCAGCAGATCTAATGGAGGGAGCAGACTAGATGTAAAACAATTTACCACCTTAAAATTGCAAGGATTTTTATATTTGACTTTTCTTTTTTTTTTTTTTTCGCATACAGTGTCAGAAAAAACTCACATGAAAGCCACCACGTACACTGACCGAAATAATCAAAAGTGGTACCCTATGAAACATGATTAGTGAATTCTGAACAGCAGCGTTTTATTTCCAACCTCCACAGCTGACGACAGCTGCATAATACACAAACGAGTTCAGCATCAATCCCAGATAAGTGGAGAACAATTAGTAAGTGAAACACTAGAAAAAGAAGGATGCTAAAACCTTCTATGTCAAGGGTACTGCTCACTACTACCTAAATATGCCTTTGTGATAGCTACAGTTAACACGCAAAAATATACTGGGGGATTCTGTTTTCACATTTCCTTACGAAAACCTGTCAATGTGCTACAGTATCCAATAATATGCTCTAGTTTTGTTTTTTTCTGGTACAAGAATAGACCTATAGTACAAAATATGTAATTTGCAAATCTGCAAGACAATAAATGGTACTGTTTGCTTTATGAAATTAATTGTCAAATAACTCAGTCATAACTTCAGTCAAGTGCATACTGTAAACTCCAATATTTGAACACCATAAAGTAGTTTCCTTACTTGTTGGTAATTTGCTTCTACTAGTTGTTTTTTGTTTTCAAGTTTTTAATTATTGCTGGTTTTCCTTTCCTTAAACAGCACCAAAAACTTTATTTGCTCATTGTGATATTCTAACCAGCAACATTTGCTGTAAAGTAATTGTTCGGTTGTTAAGAGATTTATTCCAGTAAAAATGGTGTAATTATCTAATTTATCTCTTCTAATAAGTAAAGAAATCTGCATTAAGTAAAGCAAGAGAAGATTTAAATCTATATTAATGGCATATTTACTATAAATATATAGACCTAGATCTTGCATACCTTTTCAGTAGATTTCAACATGTTTTACGAAAAAGAGGTTCACCTTCATTTTACAGGCTGCAAAACTTAGGCACAGGACATGAAAATAACCTATCACCTCAGTCTTTCAACTTATGTTCTACGTTCTCAGTGTATCACATCCTCCAGCTTAGTCCACGCTCTATGTCAACCTTCGCCTTGTGTAAGAATTCACAGACAATTATAGTGACGGTGAATAAATAGTAGGTGGAAAACTAAAAAAAATCCAGGTGTTTTAAGGAAATATTTTTAGAACTAGAGTAACTACCCATCAACATCAGAAAAAAAAAATGAAGAAAAGTCAATATTAATATCTGCACAAAGTAGTAAAGCCTAAACAGTTTCTCTGACCTTTAGAGTAAGCAAGTCCCAGAAGAGAGTTAATGACAAAGGAGATAAATTTTCACATACAAATACTGAAGGAATCCTCTTAAAAAGAGTAATTAAACCACAAAAATTTCTTGCAAAAAAGAGTTTTAACTGAAAAAAATTATTACAAATAGATATTATGGGTACAGTACATAAATTAAGAAGAAATCAAACTGACTCGATATCAATTTTAACACAACATTAGAACTGGGTGAATTGCTACACTGACCAAAAATATATTTTACCCATTCATTTTAATAACAATAAAAATGTGACTGCTAAAGCTGAGGGAAAGAGAGGGACAGCATCTGTACTGGGTTTACATGGCAAGATTTTGGCAGCAGGAGGGCTGCAAGGGTGACTTCTGTGAGAAGACACCAGGCACTGCTCCCATGTTAGACAGAACCAGTTCCAAACGGCTCGAAGAGATGCCTCCCACTGCCCAAAGCTGAGCCCATGACTGACTCTGGTGGTGCCTCTGTGAAAATGTCATTCAGAAAGGGTAAAAAATGCTGCACAGCAGCTGTAAGAGAGAGGAGTGAGAAAAATGTGAGAGAAACAGCTCTGCAGACACCAAAGTCAGAAAAGAAGGAGGGGGAGGAGGTGCTCCGGGAGCTGGAGCAGAGATTCCCCTGCAGCCTGTGGTGAAGACCACGGTGAGGCAAGCTGCCCCTCTGCAGTCCGTGGAGGTTAATGGCGGAGCAGATAGCCACCCTGCAGCCCGTGGAGGATCCCATGCTGGAGCAGGTGGATATGCCTGAAGGAAGCTGTGATCCTGTGGAGAGCCCACGCTGGAGCAAGCTCCTGGCAGGACCTGTGGCCCCGCAGAGAGAGGAGCCCATGCTGGAGCAGGATTGCTGGCAGGACCTGAGGCCCTGCAGTTGACCCATGCCGGAAGAGTCTGTTCCTGAAGGACTGCACCCTGTGGAAGGGACCCAAGCTGGAGCAGTTCATGAAGAACTGCAGCCTGTGGGAAGGATGCATGTTGCAGGAGTTCATGAAGGACTGTCTCCCATGGGTAGAACACCACACTGGAGCAGGGAAGGAGTGTGAAGAGGAAGTTGCAGCACAGACAAAGCGTTACACACTGACCGCAACCCGCATTCCCTGTCCCTCTGCGCCACTCAGGAGGAGGTAGAGAAATTGGGAGTGAAGTTGAGCCTGGGAAGAGGGGAGGGTTGGGGGGAAGGTGTTTAAAGACTGTGCTTATTTCTCACTATCCTACTCTGATTTGGTTGGCAAAAAATTAAATTAATCTTCCCCACGTCAAGCCTGTTTTGCATGTGACAGTAATTGGTGAGTGATCTCCCTGTCCTCATGTTGACCAAGGGGCTTTTTGTTTTATTTTCTGCCCCTGTGTTGCTGAGGAAGGGGAGTGAGAGAGTGGCACCTCACGGCCAGCCAAGGCTAACCCGTCCCAGCATCCCATGTCCCATCTTTGGGACATTCTGAATCTCTCTTCTGTTAAGATGGATTTCAAAATATTTTGTCTTCCACCACCCAGAGTGTATCCCAACCTCCATACATGAAAGTATTCTGACACCAAATTGAATATCAAAGTTTAATCTACATAGTTTTATTTAAAATGTTTTAACTTGCCTCTTTCTCCCAGTTTGGCGAATCACATCTGAGAAAGAATCTACAGGGAACTAATATTTGTTAATAACGATGAGCCTGCACTGAAATCATTAGGAAGGATCGAATTTTGAGGAAACACATTCTTGTTTATACAAATAATCAGAATTTGGGCAGTAAAAATCTTCCAGCAATCCTAAAACAGGAATCCATGTATGGAGATTTTGGTTCAGGAACAATCTCAATCTTTCTACTTACTCAAAATCTTTATTACTGTCTGAAGATATATGCATACCAACTACCATTTTAACAAATGTTGGTAAATGAAAGCTTACATTTAAGCAGTAATAATGCTTACTATCAGAAATCCTGTCTTAAATAAAATTAACAGTGTATTTTCTCCCACTTGAGAAACATGAAATAAAATTACTGTGGAGAAGACTCTGATGTATTTCTGCATCAGCAAGCAGCAGTTAAATCCCAATTGCTTCAGATGTATCCTGAAATGCAAATACGTATGAAAACTACCAGTTGGTCTTTCTTATTTTACCTTCTATTTGTTACTAGGTGATGTAAGAATTAATGTGATGTAAGAGTCAACATTTTTTTCATACTGTGAACAGCATCTCAATAGACCTATTTCACTTCAGGCACTTTAGAAGGCTTAGGACCTTGTGGGAGGGTTGTAGAATTTCAAATGAACAGTCATAATGCTAAATGGTTTAATAAAATACCTTCAGAAATTTCCTTCAGGCTTAAGAGACTGAAATCTGGCTAAAGAACATGACCTTAATCTTGCCAAGTTGTGCGTATAAGAGAGACAGGAGAAACAGGCTGGAAACTCTTATGCTGTATCATGATATCAAACCTAAAATTCTTAAGATCTAACAGGAAAAACGAATACTATAGTTTCCTGCTGGATATGATTAGACAACTGAGGGACTGGGCTATCATTTGTTAAGAATATAAACATTTTTATATTAGTAAAAGAATGTATGTTTATTGCCTCACAGACTCACCTTTACAATTCTGGAACAAGCTGACCTAATTATAAAGGCAATTTTTCATGACAGCTTCACCTTCACTACATCCAAACACATCTCTGTGGCCAAAGTAACATATGCCACAAGACATGCATGATTTGCATGGCAGGGTCAGGATACCATGATCCCATTTTTCCCTATTTTGAAAACCAAGTACAAGAGTGGAACAATATATTCTCTGACAAGAATTTTCATGTGGCTAATGTATTAATACAAAATCCCCTTGAGTCAGAGAAGACTAAAATAGTAAATCTTCATGCGGAAAACTCCTGATAATTTGACTTTGTATGAAGGTAGAAACACATACTAGACTGCTACTAGGTCTAAGACCCAATAGAAGAACTCCAAAGGAGAAAGTATTTTTCCGCTACAAATCAAAGAGACTAAAGAGGCAGCATTTCTCCAGCATACCATCAACACTTAAATATCTAAACTATTGCATTACAGACCAGCTGTTTCTAAATACATCAAAATTATTCATGTGCAAAAAAGTTTAAGTTGTTATTAATAAACCCTGCCTGTTCTGTCAATGATAACATGATTCTCGTTGAGGTTCAGGGGGATGGAGGAATCACTTTATTCTGGTGTTCAAACATTCAGTTTCATAAAATGCTTTCATGAGAGTAATGCTTAACAATTTAAGCTGGCAACATAATTTTCATAAGAGTATGTATTTATTTCATTAACCAAATTTAAGAAAATACTACTAAAGGAAAATATTTCCCTCTTAAAATCATATTTTCAAGCAATTCGGAAAGGTACCCAAACCGGTCTTACCCTTAACACTTTCAAATCATGAATAGCTTGCTACTTCACAATTTGTGATAAACATTTCAACTCCAAGTTCTTATCTCCTCCAGCAACTCACTGAAATCCGCAAGTACTAATTTATTGAATAAATTTGATTTTCTTGCCATAAATTTGTCTTCATGAAGGTACTGTAAAACATCCTGAGTTGTCTCCGACTCATTATACATTAATAAAAGCCTGGATTGAAGTCAACTTCAAGACGGCTTGCATGTTGGATTACTAGAATTTCCAAGAAGCATGAGACAACTGACAATAAGAGACAAGAAGAGTTCCTTTCCTTTACAAAGAAATTGACTTAATGCTAAGTAATCTTTAATCAAAATCTGAGTCTGCACTTCTAAATTTATGTTTTTATTAGCCTCTAAAGAGTTAGAGAAGGAAAAAAGAAAAAAAAATAATTACAGTTTCTTAAGATTATGCTGACAATCACACTTTGGGGTTTGAATTTTGGGGAAAAAAAAAAAAATCAACAAATATTAACTTCCTAGTCATTCTATGAATCTACAGGGACATTTACCACTAATTCTGGACCAGCTGTAATGTAGTTATGAATTAAACAATCAAGCTGCAAGAATTTTAAATTTTTAAAAAAGAAAGTCCTGTACATTTATATATGTGAGGATAAAATACAGTAAATCTTAAAAACATCACAGTTACTTAAACTTGAGAAACATCATGGTATTTTTTACTGACCAAAAGCCCAAATGTTTCTACTTTTAAAACAGAAGGACAAGTAGGAGATCAATTCTAAAATAATCTTTAAAAATCTGAAGTTAAGCATCCTGTACAACCAAACAGTTAATAATAACTTGACAGTCTTTCATGCCTGGAAATTCTAGTATGCAAACTGTAAAACCAAGTCTTGAAATAATGCCTAGGACACTTTTTTCCCCCTTATTTGACTAAACAAATAATAATAGTTCTGTTTAAACAGAAGATTAAGAATTAAGTTCCTATTTACAGCAATAATAATTTACCTATTTTAACAAAATCATGGACATGAATGTTTCCTTTTCTCTAAATGCGTAAACAGTCATTGTTATGTGCAAAAGTAGCACATACCACACACCACACCGTTTTCTTTACAAAGGTCCTAATGCTGTAAAACTATTTGCAAGTCTAGGCTGTGCCATATTTTCCACCTCTACAGACACAGCATCTTTCTAGGCCAGTCCAACCTACACTCCCTCCATAAAGACGATGCATAGTAGACTGTTTTCTGAAGAGTGAGGTAGAGGACATGTTGAAAAGCGTGCATTTTATGTGTGTAACTAGATTCCTGAAATACAGTTGAAATATAGTTGTAAAGTAGTACTAATGTCAGCATTTCACAACTTCTGAGCCTTTAGCTTTTTCAAGTTCAAGAATGTATAACAGGTTTTGCTGTATGATGAGTACTTGCTCATATGCATGTGTCTTTGTACGTACACATATATACTTAGTCTCACACACACAGCTATGAGAGGAAGTAGAAAGGTTAAGGAGCATCAGGGAGCCTGAGAAAGAAATAGACTGCTGGAACCATACTCTACCCTCCTTGAGACAGAAATGGGAACAACCACCAGGAAAAACACAAGATTAAGGGGATCTTTTATCCTCCCCCCGACAGGCTGAAGGCAGTAGCTTAAAGGAAAGGAGTGAATGGAGGCAAGTCCGCACTCGGGGCAGCAGGCAAACCCTCTCCTTGCCCCCCTCGCCTTCCCATGTGCCTCTGTACAACAGGTATGAGGCTCTGGATATGTAAGCCCAGTCAATGGATGATGTGGATGACAGTCCATCCTCACCAAAGGTTGCCAAGGCCTACACCCCGTATCACAACAACCTCCACGAGAAACAAAAGACGGGTTATAGTTGTAGGCGACTTCCTTCTGAGGGGAACAGAGGATCCAATATGCCGGACAGACCCTCCTCTTAGGGAAGTCTGCTGCCTCCCTGGGGCCTGGGTTGACATCACTGGGAAACTGCCTAGCCTGGTACGGCATTCGGACCCATTACTGTTCTTCCATGTGGGTGGCAAAGAAGCCGCAACACATAGTCCAGGGGTGATCAAAAGAGACTTCAGGGCCTTGGAACAGTTGGTAAGGGAATCTGGAGCACAAGCTATTTTTTTCTCTCTCTTTCCAGTTGCGGGCAGCGACATTGGAAGAAACAGACAGACCCAGTCTATTAATACATGGCTCCGTGGCTGGTGTCACTGCAAAATTTTGTGTTTTTCAGTAACAGGATGGCCTACGCAGCACCAAGCCTGCTGGCATCAGATGGGATACACTTTTCTCAAACAGGGAAGAGGGTCTTTGCTCACAAGCTAGTGGGGCTCATTGACAGAGCTTTAAACTAAGCTTGAAGAAGAAGAGGATAATATCAGTCTTGCCCGTGACAAGCTGTGGGATGACACACCAAGGGTGCTAGCGAGGGCCCTTGGCCTGTTGCTCTGAGATGTGCTGACTACACTGCAGCACACTAGAAGTCTTACAGACATGAGCCAGGGGCTCCTAAGCATGACTATCGATGGCTACAGACTGTTCAGAAAGGACAGGCGAGGAAGGAGGGGTGGAGGGGTTGCACTCTACATCAAGAGATAGATAAGAGTGTGAAGAGCTGTCTCTGAAGAATAGCTACGAGGAGGCTGAAAGCTTGTGGGTAAGAAATAGAGACCGAGTCAAGAAAGGGAACCTTGTGGTTGGTGTCTACCACAGGGCACCCGATCAAGGGGAGCCTACTGATGAAGCCTTCTTACTCCAGCTACAGGAGGCATCGCGCAAGCAGGCTCTCGTCCTGCTGGGGGACTTCAGCCACCCTGACATCTGCTGGAAGAGTAGCACAGTGACTGTAGGCAATCCAGGAGACTCCTGGAGTGCATCAAGGATAACTTTTTAAGCCAGGTAATAGGCAGCCCCACCAGAAGGGGTGTGTTTTGTGGATGAGGAATTGGGTTGGATGGTCACATCCAGAGGATAGCGGTCAACAGCTCAATGTCCAGATGGAGATCTGGTGACAAGTGGTCTCCCTCAGGGGTCCGTACTGGGACCAGTACTGTTCAATATCTTCATCAATGCCATAGTGGGATTGAGTGGACCCTCAGGAATTTTGCAGACAACACAAAGCTGAGGGGTGCAGTTGACATGCCTGAGGGATGGGATGCCATCCAGAGCGACCTGGACAAGCTCAAGAAGTAGCCCAGTGTGAACCTCATGAGGTTCAACAAGGCCAAGTGCAAGGTCCTGCACGTGGGTTGGGGCAACCCCCTGTATTAATACAGGCTGGGGGATGAAGGGATTGAGAGCAGACCTGCCAAGAAGGACCTGGGGGTAATGGTGGATGAAAAGCTGGACATGAGCTGGCAATGTGTGCTCACAGCCTGGAAAGCCAACCGTATCCTGGGCTGCATCCAAAGAAGTGTGGCCAGCAGGTCGAGGGAGGTGATTCTACCCCTCTACTCCGCTCTCATGAGACCCCACCCGGACTACTGCGTGCAGGTCTGGAGCCCTCAGCACAGGGAAGACATGGACCTCTTGGAGCAGGTCCAGAAGAGGGCCACAAAAATGATCAGAGGGATGGAACATCTCTGCTATGAGGACAGGCTGAGAGAGTTGGCATTGTTCAGCCTGGAGAAGAGAAAGCTCTGGGGAGACCTTATTGTGGTCTTACAGAACTTAAAGGGGGCTTAAGAAGAAAGACGGGGACAAACATCCAAGGCCAGGTTGGATGAGGTTTTGAGCAATGTGGTCTAGTAGGAGGTGTCCTTGCCCATGGCAAAGGGGTTGGAACTAGATGATCTTTAAGGTCCCTTTCAACCTAAACCATTCTATGATTCTATGATTTTAGCAGGGCCTGTTGTGATAGGACAAGGGGTAATGGTTTTAAACTAAAAGACGGTACATTTACACAAGATATAAGGCAGAAATTTTTTACAATGAGGGTGGTGAAACACTGGAACAGGTTGCCCAGAGAGGTGGTAGATGCCCCATCTCTGGAAACACTCAAAGTCATGTTGTACAGGGCTCTGAGCTACCTGATTTAGTTGAAGATGTTCCTGCTCATTGTAGGGGGGTTGGACTAGGTGACCTTTAAAGGTCCCTTCCAACCCAAACTATTCTTTGATTCTAATATATACATCAATAGTATCAACAAAGAAACTTTCAGTATAAAAGTATACATATTTTTAAGACACCCAAATGCTATTTCAGTTTTGACTGAAGAGACAATCAGGGAAAACGTCTGTACCTATTGGTTCATTTATCAGCAAGGCTGTGGACCAACCTATTCCATCCACATGAGACAACACCCATTCCCTAAGTATGAAACAGCTGTTCTGTTAAACCATATCCTCTGAGAATAGGATAAAGCCACCTGTACTCAGACTCATGAATAAGGAAGTCGAACATAAAACAGGAGAATGCGAAATACATACAGCTAATTTACGTAGACTGGTCAGCATTTCATTTTGATCTTTAAAGCCAGTTGTATGAATTTTGTTTACAGCATCTTCTTTCTCAGTAAGCCATGCATCAAAAAGGCACTGAAAGAAAATTGGAGAGAAGAGAATGAAAAGGCTTCAGTCAGGCCTTTCCTAGTGCAATTTTTTGAAAAACATTCCAATTTAAAACTGCTAAAACTACCTACCTGCTCTTCTGCAAAGTGCTGCCATTTACGAAGAATATCTTGCAGAAGGACCCATCGATCTTCTGTCCATCTGCAGATGACTGCCCACCGGTTTCCAAAGTGCTAGAAAGAAACAAACACACAATAGAGGTTTGCATTTGTTTACTTTTTATTTATTTATTTAAACAAGACAATTAGATTTTCCTGTGGCATTATAAATTTTTGTGAAAACCCTTTCATAATTGACTTTTTACAGTCTTAAGCCTTTAAAATATGTTGAATGTCACACTGAAATAGATTTTATCACCATTTGAAATAAAAGCAAAATGGAGAGAACAGGAAAAGCAATACAGCCAATGGTACTATGCTCTCAAAAAACCTCAGTTTCAAAGCTTTACAATGCCCAAACCATAACTACCTGAAATGTAATTATGGTGGCCCAAAGATGTGATCAAAGCAAAAAAATATCTGGTTCTTAAGTTGCACCATCAGTGCAGTTGATCTAAGCTCTTACCTGTTTTAAACATTGCAGTGGGAAAAAAACCCGCACCTTATAATCTAGAACAGCAGCACAAATCCCACTGAGGATTCCCAGATATCTGTAGCATATGCTACTATATGCACTTCAAAATTACACAAAATGCTACCTTGTTCTCTTTCCCTTATTTCAGTTGAAATCAAGCATTATTATGTTTGTTTAACTTCCTGCTAGCCTTTATTCAAAAATGTGTAACACAGAGGATGAGACTTAATACTGCTGTGATGGTGTGACATGCTACAAAACCTTTATTGCAACAATTTACAATGATTTAATTACCCCTGAGCATCATATGCAATATATTCAGCTTCTCCCAAATAAAAAAACCTTATAAAATCTGCAAGATATTCTATACAACTTCATTCTTACATTTTCCACGTCCTTCAAAAGCACATCTTGACAAAAGGAAAAAGTTTCTTACTTTTTTCAAATTTATTGATTCGCTCAATCCTTATGGATCCCTTCCAACTTGAGATATGCTATGATTCCGTATTTTTCATATTTACACATTTTTCACAGGGATTCTAATTTAATGTTATCAAAAATGTAGCATCCGAATGGTGGATTTTTAAAATCAAGGGATTAAAATTCTAAATGTATTATCTATCAGGAATGAGAGAATTTTATTTTGCGCCACCTAGGAAATGAAAGGTAAAATTTCAGGATGCCATTTGAATTTTTGGCTTCACCAATTTTATGTCAAAGTAAAAAGTCAACAGATAGCATGTTTTTCATTTAGTGAATGCTAAAACCATAACAAATCTTGCAGACTAAACACACAGTTGCCATGCCAGTGAATTATATCATATTAGATATTGGCTCAATTTCGAAAATTGAAAACTATCTCTAATCAACTAGCATAATAATGCTAATTGTAAAACATGCCATTTCTTAAACAGCTCAAATATGTTACACAGTCATACAGCGAAGTATTCCTTTTCAGTCAGTCACTTACTGCATGAATACGAAGTAGGTTTTGAGGAAGTTGTTTTGTTTGCTTTTTTTAGGCTTAATATTAGGATCATGGTTTTGGTATTCATTTGGAATTATGTTAGGGGTACTTGCTTTCTCTCCTAATTAGATCTAGACAAAAACCAAGCAATTTTTCAAATCTAAGAATGGGATTTCTTTTCAAATTAAAATCACATTTGGTGTTAGCGTTTGCTTGCCATAAAACGTGATCAAAGATCACCAATTCAAACAAACACAAAAAAGTTCAGGTTTTGAATGTGAAAGTTTATTTCAATATTGACAGAAACAAATACTTGCTGATGAAACATTTATGTCCTCAAGTTAACAGGAAATAGAGTACAACATATTTTACCCATTCATTTTACCCATCCATCATTAAATAAAATCACCAAATTGCATGACAGAACAGTGCAGAAAATTATTCACAACCAGCTAATCCAAATTTTATTTTTTAAAAAATTACTTTTTCCTTTTACAAAAAAATCATTATTTCATAAATAGTCTTTATTAAATACTATGTATACCATAATGCATACCCAATAATGCCTTTTCTGCAAAAATTATATTTTGACTAATTTGTTGACTTGGAAAACTAAAAATCTTAATATAATGAAATAATGAATTATATTTCGTTTCATTTGTCCTGAATCTGATTACATTTCTGGTTTAGCTCAAGACAGTCTCAACCTCTCCATCCTCCAAGCCCAGAAGACAACCTAGCATATCTGCAATATCTAGCACTCACTCAGGTTTTTATATTCAATCGAACTTTTTTTTTTTACCTTGACTGCTTTGCTTGCTAATAACTAGTTCAAAAATCATAAGCATATCCTTCCTCACAGCTCAGAGGCTTCTTATCTGAATCCTGATCTGAGACTGTCTTTCCTAGTAATTCCCAGAATTCAGAATGATTATTATTATTTAACTACTCGAAAACACTCTACATGATTCAATGAAGTCATAAGAAGCACCTTCTTGCTATTCTTTAACAAGGTCCAAGCTTAATTACTTCATTTTCCCTATATGCTCTTTCTTCCCACTATCACAGGAGAAAAATCTCTTAATTTCTAGAATTCTATATATACAGATAGTGAGCTGAATGACACTTGGTTGGTTTGGTGCCTGATTTACACTGAAGTTTATAGATACTAATTATGTACTGCATTCAGAAGTACACTTACAGTTTTACTGAAGGATTCATAAATCATCCCAAAGTTAAGCAGTCAAGGTTTTGGCACCTCTCTTTTACATCAATGTTTTTAGAAAAATCTTTTCATGACCAGACGTCTCTCCATTGGTAATGCAGGTGTAGATTAGAAAAAATTACACTGCACAAATTTAACCAATAGTTCGCACCTGCCTGAAATTTTGAATTCTCATACAAGACAAATACAAGGTCTTTGACAAGAAAAACATTTTGTTCAAACAGGACCTCTAAAAAAGAATGAATGGACCCTTTTCTACCACTAACTGCAATTCAGCACAGTTCCATATGAAAACATACCATACATAACCACCCATAAAACAAGTAATCACACATACTGAATATCCTGGTCATTGGTATACAACCATCATTTTCCTTGATGTCTGTGATAGCAATAGCAACAGACACACACATAGGTGTATTGTCATGTATGTTCTCAGTTATTTAATTTCCCCACGTGTCAGCATATTGTATTTGATTGCTTAAACTTGTTATACTCACTATAGACCAAACCTCAAACTAGTTCCCAATCTTT
>VFFE01009204.1:1325064-1424406 GCA_008921705.1 Burhinus oedicnemus
AAAATCATAAGCATATCCTTCCTCACAGCTCAGAGGCTTCTTATCTGAATCCTGATCTGAGACTGTCTTTCCTAGTAATTCCCAGAATTCAGAATGATTATTATTATTTAACTACTCGAAAACACTACATGATTCAATGAAGTCATAAGAAGCACCTTCTTGCTATTCTTTAACAAGGTCCAAGCTTAATTACTTCATTTTCCCTATATGCTCTTTCTTCCCACTATCACAGGAGAAAAATTTCTTAATTTCTAGAATTCTATATATACAGATAGTGAGCTGAATGACACTTGGTTGGTTTGGTGCCTGATTTACACTGAAGTTTATAGATACTAATTATGTACTGCATTCAGAAGTACACTTACAGTTTTACTGAAGGATTCATAAATCATCCCAAAGTTAAGCAGTCAAGGTTTTGGCACCTCTCATTTACATCAATGTTTTTAGAAAAATCTTTTCATGTCTCTCCATTGGTAATGCAGGTGTAGATTAGAATAAATTACACTGCACAAATTTAACCAATAGTTCGCACCTGCCTGAAATTTTGAATTCTCATACAAGACAAATACAAGGTCTTTGACAAGAAAAACATTTTGTTCAAACAGGACCTCTAAAAAAGAACTGCAATTCAGCACAGTTCCATATGAAAACATACCATACATAACCACCCATAAAACAAGTAATCACACATACTGAATATCCTGGTCATTGGTATACAACCATCATTTTCCTTGATGTCTGTGATAGCAATAGCAACAGACACACACATAGGTGTATTGTCATGTATGTTCTCAGTTATTTAATTTCCCCACGTGTCAGCATATTGTATTTGATTGCTTAAACTTGTTATACTCACTATAGACCAAACCTCAAACTAGTTCCCAATCTTTCTGTCTATGCTTCTTTTTATATTAGACTTCTATTATATTGCATTCTTTTGGTGTTTTATTAATAAAGTGATAAATCTTATTGATAAAAAGTGTTTTATAAAAAACCTTATACCTGAGTCATTTCTTAATATCTCACATTCAAACAGCTGACTTTTTTCTTAACAGTCCTTGCAAAGAAATAGTTTGCTCTCAACATTAGCAATAACACCTTCAACAACTTGCCTTTATCACTGTGATAAACCTTTAAAAATATTTTTTGTTTGCTCATCTAGAAAACACCAAAAACTCAAGAGTACAAGATCAAATATCTGGCTTGGCATTTACTCTAAGAAATGCAGTGATTTGCATACTACAAAAATATTGCTATATCAATACAAAATAAAATTTTCAGCATATGATTCCAAAGACCTACAAAACCTACCTTTTTTGGGTTTTTTTGTCTCAATAGTTTGACAAGACATGCTATTTTAATGTAGTAAGTAAACAACTAAGTAATGGCACTGATAAAAGTGTTGATACTGTGACCTGCCTCAAACCTGTTATTTCTCATGAGAGATCATAACAACCATGACACCAAGATATACTGTTTGGTTGAATAGGTTTAAGACACAAAGTTTCAAGTCAGAAATATCATGTCGGGACTGTCTGTTTATAAAGTAGATATTGACCACTAAACGACAACTTTACTTGACTCTATTGACAACTTTACTTATTCACAGCAAATAGTAGCTGATGGTGTAAACAGCCTGTGTGATGCCCAGAAACTCAGACTGCACCAAGGATTTTGTTCCCAACACCTAGGAAAACAAGTCTCCAGACAAACTGACTGAATCCATAGTAAAAAGTAAAATGCCTTCCTGCTCCCTTGAAATGCCTCTTTTTACAGCCCTAGCTGGAATTTTCAGAGATATCTACATGCAAAAGAATTTTTTTTTTTTTTTTGTATTGAGAGGACTCTGAAAGAATACAAAAAGCAGAAGATAAAATATTCCTAGTCTGCAAAAAGGTCAAAGTAAGAGAACATGAGAACAGAAGAAAATGAGTAAAACTAACACAACCCTTGGGAACGCTGGAGTGAATGTATAAAAAGTGAAATAATATGCCTCAAGTCTGCAATTAATAGAAATTTTTTTTTTAAACATGCTTTTCTAATAAAGTAAGGCTATACACTCCTTAAAGTAATGAGAAATAGTGGAAATACAGTTTTGCCTATATGCAAAATCAATTAAAAAAAAAAAGAAATATTTAGCACATTCACAGAATTTCTCCCATGTAGTAATAAGCAGTGCGTGTAGTTCTTTAACATTCCTCATTTATTTTGACATATTTTTACAAGAACTACCCATACATCATCTTCAATCAAAGGATAGTACCCTGAATAATATGAATATATAATAGAGAGTGTAAATTACACTCTCGGCTCCTTTTCCTCTGCAGGGGAAAAGGCCATCAAGAAGCATTTGATACATTTAATGCAGATCTCTTTCCAGCACAGACCCCAACCCCTGACACCTGGGGAGGGCTCTAATTTGAGCTGCCCCACAAGAGTCCTTAAGGAACCTATTGTCTGCTGGGTATAATTAGAGAAAAAATTCCCTGCCTTCACGGCCTCTGTATGTTATCCAGCCATTTCTCTGGGCTGAAGATAATTTCCCCCACTTGCAGACTACTGCAACAGATTCGCTAGTAGAGTCTTCAGATTTTGCAGCACTAAATACAGAGTTGAGCCTTACTCAGCAGCTGCCTTTTTGGTAAGGCTCTGGACTGAGCCTAAAGGGGTCTGGGAGTTACAAGTCTGTCTAGTCAGTTCTCAGCAGCAGCACAAATAGATAGAGCTTCACAACATGTCACACACTGATATTGGTGTACTTTAAAAAGCTAAAATTTACTTTTAAAAGGTAGCATGTATGTTAGAAGGCAAAATTTCTCACTAAGCAGCAGCAAAAAGCTGTCAAAAGGTTGCAAGGCCTTGTGAAACAGGACACTTTGTATAAACAAGGCATGCCTTGCTAATGAAAGTACCCTTGAAGAAGAACAGAGGATTGATAACAAGGGAACATCCCTATGCGGAAAGCGTAGAAAACAGCTGAAAACCAGCTGCTGGAAGAGGCTCAAAGTCAACGAAGATTTGCAGTAACTGGGGGAAAGGTAAAGGTGGCAGTGGGAGATCACAACCATCGGTTCAATTAGAGACTGAACAGAACTACCCCCTCCCACTGTACCGGAGCATGCACACATCAATTAAATTAAAGGACATGGTAGCTTTAAATGAAAGCGAGAGACTGTACTAAACAATAGAAATTGTTTGGATAAGGTACTAACCATTAATTATAATTAAGGGTGTGTATTTCTGTGTTTTGAACCATATAAATATTCCAAAGAGTTTGTAGGCTGGTGTGCTAGCTTTGTGGATTACCACCGAGCACCCGTCTCTGCACAGAAATTATTTAAATAAATACTTCTCCTCTGTGTGTACATTTGCGTCTTGCACACCGGGTAAATGACCCCACTTTGGGACAACAATATGTCAAGTAACCACTGTTACGTAAAAGCAATTTTAATATTCACACTCACCTAGGCTAGCTGTAATCACTTAGACTACCCCTTAGGGAACAGCTATTTGTAAGAGAAGCACTGTAATCATGTTTACTTTTATTTTTCTAAGCAAGGTTAACTTTTCTATGGATAATTTGTTTCAGGGGACACTTTTGGCTTCTATGCCATTAACTCTTAAATAGATTTTTTTTTTTTTTTGGCATATGCAATAAATCTTCTACAGTGTTCATTTGAAGCCAGTATAGAATCTTGTCATCCTGTTGAGAGTTTTAAAAAGTGTAAATGATCTTTTTATGGCTTTTAACATTGTTTTATACAGATGCATGCAAAATATATGCATTATAGACATATATATATATTATATGAAAATATTTCAGGAATCACTATCTCAATCCTCTTCAAAAAGAAAGGCATAACTGAATTGCAGCTGCTTGGAAAATGCAGCCTTGACTATTACATAGCAGTAACTGTTCACTTTCTTTCAAATCTGATCCTGACCAGTATCTCACTCAGGCAGCCTTATTAAGCTCTTTTGTCTGACAGTGCATGCTCTTGTTTCATTCTACTTTTAAAAGTCAGACTGGCAGATACATAATCAAGCTTTGAACTTTGCTCCATTGTGCTTTTTGTCAAATGCTCTGATGGTTGTGCCTGCCAACATGTTGTATCTCCCGTGCTTATATTCAGTTTGCAAGCGACGTGAAAAAAAATAAAATAAAAAAGAAGACAAATCCAAACAATCTTTCTGTACACTCAAAAAAGGAGATGTAACATTTTGCTAGGATAGTAGGTGACTGTGGTAACTCAGTTCTCCAGGGCATAAAAGTATGAAAGTTTTGCACACCTCCCTAATACCCTAAACCCCATAGCTTTATATCTGTATTTTGTTTTTATTAACACCTGCAATACTGCTACATATTTCGTGACTTCCAGAGCAATGGGATTCTTGAACTTTTCTTTCAGATTCTTCTCTAAGACACTGTGATTCAAGGAGGGAAGTGAACAGCAGCTGGACTGTTCCACGCCACCCCATGCTCTGCTCTGAGCATGCTTGTGGTGCAGGGTATGGTGCCTCAGGAATTGCCTTACTGGCATCTTTCAAGGAATATACTTTCTCAAAGACAGTAATAATTGGGCATGCTTTATCCCAATAACAGGCGCGTTCTCCACTAGTACAGTTACGAATGGTGTATTTCCATTGCGTTCCATTTACACTCGTCATTCTTTGTTTCTTCAGTAGGGTAAACATATTACAGTAATGTCGGAGTTCTACTTCAGGTTGGATTCCAATACGGGTCAGACACAGAAGTTGCACGGGATACAAATGGTACCTTTGCAGCCAGTGTAATAATAGGGGGCTGCAGCTGTATCACCTGATGTGCTTTTAATTGTTCAGATATCTTTCTGAAGATGTCAAATTAGATTAAACATCCAATAATCCTTTCATTTGTTTTTCACACTGTTCAGTTGTACATCTTCTACTTCATGAAGTGCAGTAAATACCAAATACCTTTAATAATTTTCCCTTTTTTTGTCACACTTTACCATAGGCCTTTTTCTTTGCAAGAACCTACTGTTTGCCAATATAGAGTACTATCCTCGTTGAATGTTTTCCCATTCATTCTTGTATTGCATTTCATTTCATCTGTCTTCCTCTTCCATTCAAGACATTTTCCTAGTTTAGTTTAGCTTCTGGAATCATGTACTTGCAAGGATCTGATTTATTCCACTGAACAGAATACAAGGAGTTGGCACGAAATTCTGCAAGGTTAAGACTATTTTGAGCAGGTACACATAGTTCTGACACTTGAGATTTATTTAAAAGGAAGTAATAATGGACAGATCAGTAGAGGCTGATTGTTACCTTGGCTGGGTTGTGCTCCCTGAGTGACTGAGAAGTTGCAGTGAAGAAAACCGAGACTTACATTTGAAGTGGCAGTGCTCAGCACCTTAGCCAAACATGTACTACCTACTCTAAATTTCAGACTACTTACTGATTTACTGGTGTTGGTACCCAAATTAGCTAGATTCAAGATAGCACACAGATATCTGTCTGTGCTACAGCTATACCTTCCAGCTGAATGTATTGATAGCTTCTCTAGAGAAACCTTGGGCTTTAATGATTCAAAAACCAGAAACTTTTTTATTTTCTCGGGCAATGAAGCAAAATGGAAGAAAAGTACTTTCTTCTTTCTGAAAGAGAAAAATAGAAGGAATCTTGCTTGTAGTACTGCCATACTTCTTGAGCAGTGACCCTGGAGATTTTACCAACACAGCAGTATCCTTCTTGATTTCAATCAATGTATCTCAACACTGATTATCCATTTAAGTTAATTCAGAAGTTACAGTAAGAGCATTGCAACATAAATAATACAGTAAGACCAACTTTTTAAAGATGCAAGTGAAATACTAAACTTTCTTATAATAAAAGCTAGCACTTGACAAATTTTTAGAACACCTTGGCTGCTAGCTTTATCACAAATGTATCTCCAACGTGTCATTCTTTTAAGGTTACCCAAGTAATTGTGTTTAGAAAATAGAATAAATGAAATGTTTAGGCTTTGGACCAAAACGCAATTTAGAATAGGTTTGGATTGCAAGGATGCTGCTGCTAACTTCTCCTAATTCTAGTACCTTAGGAAGCCTTGTCATAAGAATCCTAAATTATAAACCACTGTAAAAAAAATGTATACAGAAGAGGATATACACTGAAACAGAGAAATGAAACTAAGGACAGACTGAAACGATTCCCTTCATTTCCTGGGAAACTTGTCCACAAGAAACTAATGGGAAAGAAACAACGACCTTCCTCCAAAAAGTGTTTTAGAAAAAACAGAATGTTGTTAATAATTCTTGATAACCATTATTTGTCTACAAAAATATCATCCTGTACACGTTCACTGTTTGGTTTTGCTTATTTTTAAAATGTCTGATTTCAATTTTGTGGGACCAGCATTGCCATTAAAAGACACACATACTGGGCATTATTTAAAATGAATGTGCCTTTAAGCATTGCCAGTGGATAATGGCACTTTATGTTACTATAACACCAAAATATACTACATATACCAAAAGTTTCCCATCAGAAGAAAAATCCCTCATTCTCAACAAGTCACACTCCGCTGAATTGTGTAGATTCTTAAATGCAATATCCTTCTCCTTAACTAAACACAGGATCATGTTACTTCTGTCAGGAGTAATGAAATACAGTTAAGAAATGAAAGACAAACATTACCTATCCTTGGATAGGTAAAACAGGTTGATACTGAAGGAATCACAAAACAAAAAGAAAGTTCTCTCAGATATTTGGTTTGGTTTTGTTTTGTTTTGTTTTGTTTTGTTTTTTTCCAAAACACATGCACTTATCCATCTATGCAAAAGTCATGTCCTACAGAAATATTTAAGATCACCCTCAGAAGTATCTCCTAAGATACACTCGATGCTACTAGTAGTTCTTCAACCTTATTAACATTTAATGTCACTTGACAGCTTTTTCTCTGAGAGACAGAAGTTTAGTTGTTACCTGAAGCTGCTCTTCCAGCGCAGCAGTAGCTCTGTCTCCACTGTTTTCATCCACCACCACTACCATATGGGTTAGAGAATTCACCTTGACTTGTTCCTGTTCCAAATCTTCTTGAAATGCCTATAATTAAAGCATCTGTGTTAGAAAATGTGTTCCAAATTAAGAAAATGCTGTGTTTGGAGTCCCACTGACTGATTAATGTGCATAACTAACCAACTGTGAGAATTTTATACTCCTATTGCTGTCAATACTAAGCAATTTAAACTTATTTTGTTACCTTAGCATGTATATGGTAGCATAAGCATATTGGACAGATTTCCATTCCTTTCACAAAAATAGCTTACTGTTACTCACTCACAAGTCCTAACTCTTGATACAATATCTCAGACTGAAAATTTGGCTTGAGAAAGCATTTGTTGAGTTGATGTAGCTGACTTATAGAGATCAGTATAGCATGTATACATACCAATAGCCTGCAAATTTTAAATAGGCACTGGATTAGATTTTGTACTTCATATTAACTTATTAAAATATTTTAATGTTGCAAAAGTTATAAAAATATTAAGAATGACATAGTTCTTCATTAAACAACTGCATACTATCTTCAGATTGGCACTCCTACATTAATAACATAGGATGAAACTGCTCAGGAGAAGACTCAAGATTAAGAAACACATGCAGCACCCTTGTTTCACCAGTGAGAAAGGCACTTTACAATTTCTGAATGTCTGAGGAAAAGTTTTCTTGCCCTTTTAGTTTTGGTGCCCAGTTCCAGCTCCAAGCTGCAATAAAAATGAGAACAATCTTTTGTGGAGAAAGAGTAAACTGCTAAAAGTGAAGAAACTTCTCTCAAATCTGCACAAATTGATATTTGAGTAATTCCTAACCATGCCAGATTTCTACAGCTCTTCACATCTCTCTGACCCTCCCACAATTTCCCACGCTTCATGTAAGAAATCTAATCAAACGTTTCTTCCCTCCTCATAGTGCACAGAGAAGTGCAACGGGAAGTCTAGACATATTCACTCTTCAGATGATGGTTTACAGCATATTCACTGCACACAACCTATATCACAAAAAAAAGGAAAATTAAAAATATGAGGTACTGTAACGTACTGTAACACCACAATCTGAAAAATAATATGGGTAACCACATATGCCTTGTCACAAAGGAAACCTTGACTGTATTACAAAATATGCTGAATTTCACCATACTAATTTTTCTGTTGCTTTTTCAAGTAGAGTAATTCTCTTGGTTATAAAGAACGAGCCCTTGCTGAAGATTAGGTCATGTACGTTAAACCTCTTTTGCAAAACATCTTACTATTATTTGAAAATTAAAAAAAAATATAATGTGGTTATAGGCAACAGGAAAGGAATTCAACAGGAAAGGAATTCAAACACTACTTTGTTTTTTAAGGCATAAATTCCTTACCCTAACACATTTCAGAGTTTTAATTCCTTCATGGGCATAGCCTTTGAGCCAATATATTTATAAGAATCTCCCTTTTTCTGACTTTCATGTCTGTGATTATCATTTGCTTCAGAGAGCTGGACTATTAAGCAATTCTCAAGGACTGTGAAGTACACTAAATTGTGAGAGCCATCCCTGGAATTCAGACTTCTCAACATTTTAGGACCCAGCACTTGATCAACGAAGAGGAGGCAGAGCACTCATGGATCAGACTGTATAATACAGCTTGCTTCCCCCAGGTTCAATCCCCTCTTTCAGCCATACTACAATAAATACATTGCCCTGTAAGCCTACAGCCAGGGAGAAGGTGACTTTTATTTACTGATTAGTGGGTATCCGAGACATGGTATCCCAGAACAAAAGCAGAGTTAGCAATGCTCTGCAAGTGCAGGAGTGGAGGGCACTTTGGAAGTGGGAGTCTCGCACACAGTGTGAAAGACTTGAGAAGTCAGGGAACTGATGAAACCAGAAAGTTGAGTCATTTTCTAATCCCCAGATGGATTCAATTTGCCCTGAGCTAAGGAGCTGTTCTTTATAATCCAAGTGTCTATTTTTACTGTGAAATTCACTGGCGACAATCGTTTGTACACAGGAGCTTGTTGAAACAGGAATTTACTGAGGGCAGTCTCAAGACTACAGCATGCTCCATTCAAATTGTTTAAATTGAAGTTTCTAACAAGTTCTCCTGAGCTTGTAGAGATAGCAAACTTTCAGGCACTTAAACTGTAAGATGGATATAGATGTTGATGCATTCGGATAGTAACAACAGAAACTCCTAAAACTCCCCAGTTCCTTTAATTTCTATCTATCAGATAACAACTTATGTGACTCTGATATAATCTACTTCAAAGTGAATAAAAATATCTACTTAGGATATCCAAGTACCCAAAGACAAATCCACCCAATATTTGAACATTTAGGAAGTGCCTCATTTTACCTTTGCAATTAATTTGAAGTACTGAAAAATCCTAACACTAAAAATTTTCCATGGGTTCTGACATTTTCATAAAAAATAAAGGCTCAGCCTTCCAGAAAAAGTCCAAATAACTAAGTAGCTTAGACTTTTTTAGAAAGTTAATGAAACTATAAAATCTACTAACTATAAATTGTATAATAATAATAATGATGTTGAATAATAAAATAAGTTCAATTAAAAGCACACTTTTGCTTAATTATAAGATTTCTAATATAGCATTCTGCTTAGGCCTCTCAATAGTCCTCAGATTTTTATTGAAAAGCAGCTTTCTCCCTTTATAAAATTATAAAGAAGGGATACTTGCAACAGCAGACAAAATACATAAAATACTGCTGCAAAGACCAATAGTTCTTTACTGAAATGTTAGGCTATTACTCCAAAATATATTGACTATGCCAGATTCCTTACCAGAACTGTGCACCTTGCTAATGACATAAAATCTTCTAGAATTTACCTCTATTTCACTCCAGTGAGAAAATTTTCCATACTATCAAGGTATTTACTTCATATACTACTGAACTAAGTAGCATGCTGGAAAGAATGTTGTGTGCTTTCTCTGGTCTCGGTGAAGGGTGCCATTCCTAACCAGTGGGGAAACTGAAGTGTTACTCACAAGAACTCAAGACCAATATTTTCAGACATCATTGAGAAAAATGTAGAATAAAACAAATCAGATGTATGGAAGTTATAAGGGGGATAAATAACATGAAATAAATAGAGTGAAAAGTAGTTACTAATGAACAGATAAAGAGAGAAAGTAAAAATGATAAAGAGGAGAGGGAGACAGGATGACAACAAACCAAGCCTATCATCTTTGCTGAAGTCTGTGTAATTTGAAATAATCTTTGCCTTTTATATCTTCTGACTTCTTGTTCCTCCCATCAGTTTCTACAACATTGTTTCTGAGATGTCCAGAGTCATGTGAGACTAAGAAAAATTATGGGGGGTGTTGTTTTTTGCTTTTTTGTTTGCTTATTGAATAATGAAGCAATAACTGTGCTATTAAAACTCCGTTGTTTTAACTCTTGTTATAGAAGGTAGCTTTGCTCTATATGATATATAATAAAATTATCTGCAACTTTCACACAATACGTGAAGGAAAGGAGAACATCTTATTCTTTGACTTACAAGACAAACTATACATGAATAGAACTTTAATTGAAGTTAAAATCAAAACATTTTCTTTCCACCTTATTAACTAAACTTTCTCTTGTACAGAAAATAGATTTGAAAAGTAATACACATAAATAAATAATAATGACTAACTCATCACACCAAAAATGAAGAACTAGTATGTGGGAGAGGTATATTTCTGCATGTCTTCATTCAAAATATTCAAATACAAGCTAAATACCCATTTTTCTCAATAATAGAAAGAAACAGCATAAAGAGATTGCATAAATAAAAGGATTACATTTTGTGTTAGTATTCAAATACAAAATGCACAGAAATAGGAACAAAGTTATTCAAGTTGTAGTAATCACGTATTCAAAATCTTTCAGGTTTCTTTCCCTAATTATCATGTCATAACTACCTGTTGTCTTTTTTTTTAAAAAAGAAAATTTATTGTGAGAATATATGCTTAGCTAGCAAACCCTCACACTGAAATCCATTGCCTCCTTGCAGGGCAAGCACAGACAGCACAAACTGCAGCAGCAGACGTAGAATTTGTATTCTCCTTCAGTAGCACTCCTTAATCAGAATGCAGAAAAATCACCTTTAACACAGAACTGGATTATGCAGTCTTTTGCAGCTTTTGACCTCTTTTTTAAAAAAAAAACTGTAAAAGCTGCTTTCAGTTTGAATTGGTTCTTTTTGGGATGATCTGCCCTCTGGCACCTGGACTAGCACTGACACAGTGCATCAAATGTTAAAATCTCTCAAGATACTATGGAACTGAATTGCTTTGAACCACTCGTGGAAACATTAACAGGTTATCACAGTAAACCTCCATGACCTCACAAATCATCTCTGTTCTCTAAATCTTTCTGTGTCTCCCTATCATCATCACCATGTGTCACGGACACATATATAATTATATTTTAAAATTTAAATTAATATGAAGTCAGACAATTTAATCCAGTAAATGAAACTAAGCTATTACAAAAATTATACAGTCTCTCTCTTTTTAATTCTTAATTCTTCCAATTAAAGAATTACCCTCATGGAATGTGGAAAAACTTTGGCCAAATTCTCTCTTACACTCCATTTATTAGTTTGTTATTTTTCATTAATTAAATACATTACTAAGAAGCATTTTCTACAGTTAGAAACTAGAGTCTATTTTATAGTTCTGTACAGTTACCTGTTCTGAGCCCCAGGAGTCCTAACAAGATTATGCAGCCTAATTATGACTACTGCATCATTGCTACTAAAGCATGCAAGGAAAAAAAATGTAACATGTAAAGAAGAAAACACAGGTATTAAAAATATCTGATATATTCTTATTATACTGTGTAATGAAAGGATGTTACAGTTGCCTCCCATATTCTATTATGTTGTTTATATTTTGAAAGGAAGTAATTATTTTTTAATATCAGGACAACAGTCAGAGTTGTGATAAAATAACTCTACAAAAGCTTGTTAATTGTACAAAACAATCAATATTAAACCAAGATTCTGTATTACTTTGCTGTGTTCTAATGGCAGGAGTAGAGCTTTTAAAATGTCAAAAACTCAAATTGTTTTTTATGCCTTTGGAAGCGTACCATAGCATACCTTATGCTCTTCTACTTGACGCTTTAGGTCCTCTAGATCTGGACCTAAGGGCTCCGAATCGATTTTCTTTGTCCTTTCCTCTGTTTTTGTCAGCCAGTCAGCTAACTGGGCTAGCTGCTGATTCTGCAGATCCATTAGGATTTTATGTAAACTATAAAAGAAAGAAATAATAATTTCAATTTATACATCAAAGAAAAAGACAGGCAGAAATATTTGCCCTGTACACTCTTAACTGATTTTCATGAAGCTACATCTCAAGCCATAATAAAAAAATATATACTTTCAAACAGTTAACTGAAAATTTATTGAAACATTTTTGAATTAGGCAAACCATTTTGAAATTTTTTTTTTTTTTTTTTTAGAACCTGAGTACTGCATATAATATACTGTCTGTTAAAGTTTTGGCCTCCAGTTGCATTTCTATTAGAGCTGTTTGGAAGTTCAAAATTTCTACTATCTGGTTTCTTAAAGCTTGTATTGTCTACTACAAATACTTTGAAAAGTGCTTACCAGGCTCCCTCAAATTTAGGATATTAAACAGAAGGGGAGAAATTATTAAATTTTCAGTTATTCGAGGGAGAATGCTCTGGAGAATTAAACATGAAATACTTCAGTTTTGCCTAAACAAAGTATTTTGATAGCTCCAAAATGATCTGTCCAGAAATCCATTACAAATCCTTCACTTATACTTGCCGTCTTTAGACATTCTCTGGATGTTCCTAAACAAAATCTTCATCTTACCAAAAGTACTTTTAAAATAATGTGTAAACTATTGCTGAGCGATGGAATTACAAGTAGTTATTTGCATTACCCAGCTTTCACATAACATACAATTTTTATTTAACACACCAAAATCACTGTCTTCAGTCATGCTGAGCTTGGTGAAACCATTGTATGTTGTAGCGTGTTACTTACATCTCAAGTGCAACTCTTGCAGCAAAAAGTTAGTTAACTACTTTCAGAAATCAGCTTGGAGATTTGAAAATCTGAGTCGAACTTTCAGACTGAAGGAAACTGCCTTGTAAGAAAGATGGCACAGTCCTACTCCACTTGTTTCTCAGCTGGCCTCTTGAAAACGTAGCCCAAATTAGAAAGGTACTGTAAATTTTGTCTCTCTGTGTCACAGCAGCACCTAGAACTGCCCAACTTCACAGTGGCATTTCCCCCACCAGGATATTTTAAATGACTAAAACATAAGTATGTTTTCTCCCACTGCACCTGCAGAACTGCAGACTGGCAGAAGTACGATGTGAGCACACTGCTCCATAGAAGTGCAAGAGGTTTTGTCCATGACCAGGTAGGTAACTTAAGAAATGTTCGCACAAACCCAAACATGCAGCTTTCTGTCAAAATTCCAGGTATGCTCAAGTAAAGGAAGTATTTCTGAGTTTGTCAAACCATTTTGGATTTTCCTAAGACAGTTCAAACAAACCCAGAAGTGTGTAGTTTTGAAAATACATATCTAAATATGTCCAAAGTAAACATCATTCTGTATTTTCCCAGACACACCTAATAGTTTTCAAACCAATCATCACAGAAGATTGCACTGAACATGTAGATAATTACTTTTTGGTAGACATTTAAATTCTTATGAACTACCAGGATTTAATATCTGTCAATGTCATGCAGATGAAATACGTGAAATCCCATATCTCATTTGTAGCTTGTTCATATTTTAAGGCATATGTCTGAAACTTCAGCACTTCTATTGTTGGTTGTTATTTATTTCATTTAATACCTTTTTTGAAAAAAAAATTCCTTCCAGTTCAGTTTTGAATCTTCTCAAAATGAGCATTTGGTCTCTGATGAAATATTTATGTAATTACTATTTGTTATTTATATAGTTAAAAATAAGTATCGTATACACAGTATTAACTCATACTGTAAAAAGAAAACGCCAAGTTTCCAGTGCTATTTGATGCTTTCTTTGTATGTATCTCAGCTAACTCATACTCCATTCTTAGATACTATTCCTCAGTTTATAAACAATCCTTGGGATCACCTACAAATTTAGGGATGCAAAATACTCTGAATCCTGTGTATATAGTAACTGTCACATTTTACAGTCGAGGGCAGTGCTGCCTTTTTAGAAGAACCTAGACAGGCTGGAGGGACAGGCCAAGAGGAACCTTACAACATTGAACAAGGACAAATGCAAAGTCCAGCACCTGGGAGGAAGAACCCCTGGAATGATACAGGCTGGGGACTGACTGGCTGATGCAATTCCAGCACTAAATCTAACTGAACCTCCATCACTCTGCTATTGCCTTTCTGTCCCTGAAATGGCCTTTACTTTAAAAAGAACAGTACAAATAATAAATTCAGTATTGGTAAATCTTTGTTAAATAAAGCTCCATTTTTTTTACTGAACAGAAGTTTAACCAGATAACACAAACACAAAGACTTCAAATACGCCAAAAGTAACAGGCAACAAGAATGAATGAGACATTTTCAAACAGGGTTGCAAAAGGAAGTATTAAAAAATTCCTAAGATTTGGGTATTGTAATCATAAAAACTTAGCTGTTACAAAAAGAAGCTGTTTGTACTTTTTGTTCCTTAAGGCAGCCAACCACACTAATCATTTATCTCAGGATTATCACTTGCATCTGGATAGATCAAAAAAACCCAAAATTGGCTGAGGACTTCTGAAACAGAAATAATCGTGTGGTATTAGTAACCACAGGAAGACAAGCGAAAACAGAGTTTCTTGAAACAGGAGTGGTAATGGAGAGAAAATGTGAAAGGCAGCCTGGGAAACAAAGAAAGAATGCAAGTGGTGATCAAAAGAATCCTGACGTGGACATGAAGCATATCTTCCAGTACGGAGCAGCAGATACAGAAAATAGGAGAAACTGCAGGCAAATACTGAGATGAGCTAACTTTATGGAAATACAGACTTGCAAACAAATTTTAAAAAATTAAAGGTTTGCTCTGAAATAAGGTTTTAGTTACACCTGTTTCTTGAATGGTACCTTACTGGTCCCAGATGGCGCCAGGAGAGTATCGGGTGTTACATGTGGAGGTCTGTGAAGCCATGCTACTTCCTAGAAACAGTAATAATTTTTGAAGACTCCAGCTTGTAGCTCTTGGAAGGGAAGGACCAAAGAAAACAAATCATAGGAACAACTATATGCAGGAACTGAAACTTCAACAGAACTTGAGACACTGAAGAAAAAAAATGGTTCCAAGAAATGAGAAGGGCTCCATTAATGTAAATCTCTTAATAGTAGAAATCAAACAGTAAAGTTTTTCTGTATTATGTCTCTCAAGATTTTTTTTTCTAAGAACAGAGTGTCATGGATCTTCACGATGTACTACAATTTCAGGGTTTTTTCACTGGAAATTGTGTGTTAATTATTGATCAAAATGACCAGAAGATACAGGTAGGTTTTTTTCCACTCTAACGTCTCTCTTTCTTTACAGATAGAGTACAGAAAGCTGATACCTTCTTTAGTATAACCCATGGTTCACAAGGGATTAGCTATCTCAGATCTAACTCAGTCCTTCATTTTCATGTGTGTATTTTATTGCCATACTTGATGTTCTAAACTAAGGTATTATAAATATTAAATACAATGCTTCATCCTAGAGATAATTTTTTTAGCAATACATGAAATGAATGGTACAGAAAATCTGCTAAAGCAAAGAGAATTTGATTTAAGAAAACCAAGATATGATGAAATAAACTTATTATACAGAATATTGATATTCTTATGAAGCAAGGAACGTTAACTTGAAAATGAAATAAACACAGAGAATAATTTAATCACAGTTGATTCTCAAGAAAAAGAATGTTTCTTGTTTCTTCCCATTCTCCAGGTACTTTCTGGTTTTCAAATTACTTCTATAAACATCTGATAGAGAGTACTTATTTATATACCTCAGAAGATTATCATAATCTTTGTTTATGGTATGGTCCTTGTAAGTTTCAAATACAAAATCCTTTTCCATTGAATTGAATGTGTTTTAATAGTTATGGAATTCTCCATAAAGTGGTAAATTACATTAGGTTTTCCTCTCCAGTGGTTCATTTATCACTCTGAGATGCTTTTCTATACAGAATAGTATTTGGGGAAGAGCAGGAGCAAGAAATGAAAAAACAGGCTGTTTTTGTTCACCATGCTAATATATTGCTTGCTAGAAGAGCGAAACACTTTCAATATATAGCGAATACATGTGAAATCCAATTTGACCTGCTTTTACACAATGGCGTTGCTGTGTTCCAAACTTCCTTTGATATTCTGGATCTCCTAAATCACTTTTCACAAGACCCTTTCACTTTCATAGTATCATTTATCAGTATGTCCTTCTCCTCCCTTTGTTGATTGCTTACTTTTGTTTCCCCTGTGCTGTAAAGTGTAAACCTCTTTTTATACTTCCTGTGTCTTCATCTTCACAAAAAAACATCTCTCGTTGGATAAACATGTCACTGTTGCCTTAAAGACTAGATTACAGCAATATGCTCAGAAGATTACGCTTTAAACTGAAGTAGACGATAGATCCTGAGATTTTAAATTGTGTATAATAACCCAGAAATATATTACATTGTGATATAAAAGATGTTCATACCCCTCCAGCTGGTGCTTGAAACACAGGAGTTTGACGCAGTAGGTCAAAATTAGCTGTATCTAAGTAGATTACTCCTGAGAAATTTTCTCTTGCCCTAACCCAAATTTAGCTGAATTTATCAGATTTTTTTTTGTATAAGAAATTAAATAGTAGCACACGTCCTCTGTGAAGCCCTTATCATTTTGTGTCTTCCCCTGATTTCATATTACCTGAACATGTATTGAATTACCTGAATATGTATTCACTATGTATTGGAACATTTCACTCTTCTAGCAAGCAATACATTATCAAGCTGAAGAAAAACAGCCTGTTTTTTTCATTTTTTCCTCCTGCCCTTCCCCAAATAGGATTCTCTATAGTAGCTTCAGAAGATACTAGACCATTCAATTCCCTGAGCCATGACTGCTGCATCCGGGAGATAAGTTTAACAAATGGTGTTAAGAGGACATTTCAGTAGACACAGTACTACTCACAGAGGTGAGGTTACTACTTGCATGTGTTCATTTAAATGAAAATAAATACGGCAAATAAAAACTGCCTACAGTAAAGCACTGTAGAGTCTTCTCTCCAAGAAAATAATAAAGCTGGAGGAAGTTAGGTTGAAACATCTGAAACCCATCAACAATTTTATAGACTGTCAAAGAAAGACAGAATAAAGAAAACAATTTCAATACTCAGTAGTAAGCTGAAAAGAAAACAAATGTTTGGAATTACTAAGAACATATTGCAAAAAACTAGAGCAATGTTATGCAACTGTTGAAAATCACAGTTTGCCCTTTAATATTGTGGGCAATTCTGGTCCCTTCAACTCCAAAATGATCAAGTAGAATCAGAAAAATCTCAAAGAAGAGCAAGATGAATAACCAAATATATATATTTATGGACAGAGCAAGGAAAGACCTACACTGTTGACCCTCACTTGTAACATGGTAACTAAAATGAATCACTTAAGCTACCAGTGGCAAGCAAAGAAAAAGAAGTCATTCCTCAAAAAAGTAGCACTAATACTGGGTAAGAGGCCTGTGGAATTCTCTGCCAAAGAATGTCATGGGTGCTAACAGGTCCAAGGGGATATTAAATAAATAGACGGAAGACAAAAAAAGTAATCAATGGCAGGTAACCGAATATGCAAAACTGCTTCACCTCAGCTGAAAACAACTCGATGTCAGGAGAGTTCTATGGACAACTTCATAACTTAAGACATGCAGTTATCAGGTCAAAGCAATGATCCATACAGCCCAATACTTGGTCTCCAGAGCAATGGGCCCATGCAGCCTAATATTTGATCTCCACCAATAGCAAAAGGCAACAAGACGATGCTGCTTCAGGAGATCATGTCTCTCCCCTAAAGCCCATCTTTTCTTGTTCTCTTACAGTCAGCATGCTGGGCTAGAACACTGGCCTGACTACTAGAGATATTCAGCTTTTATTATAATCATATTCAGAAAAGGAGTCATTCTCCAGCTGTACCTGAAGGAACAGACAGAAGATTTTCTCACTTAGTACATGTTCATTGGGATTTTCTGAGAGAAAAATTAAGACCTCAGCAGAAAGATCTTAATGAAGTCTGACTAGTTCAAATGAACTAGTGGCTAAAAAGACACCAAGGATCCCAGATTCAGGTTGTTTGCCACTGCATTTATTTAGTTTTACTGTAGAGAACAGCTATATTTTTCAGTAATTAACACTGCTTGGCTATAAACAAGTTCCTAATGACATTCAATTAATTTTAAAATTTCCACTGGATTTGACTTAGTATGATAGTTGGTAATCTTCACCATTGGTCCTCTTTACAAAAAGGCCAGTAGTTCCGCATGACAAAGACAGACTCAGTCACGTGAGTTTGAAATGGAGTTGTTATATCAGACGGGGATTAAAAGTATCCACATAAAATGAAAAAAGAAGTGAGGCTGAGAAAAAAATGTGAAAGATCAGGTAACAAACTTTTTCTCAAGGTAAGGAAGGCAGCTGTCCTGGTTTGAGCGACACAGGATTAACTTCTCTTTCAGTAATCTTTTCAGTAAGGTCTCTTTTAATGCTAGGGAAAACTGCATTTTCAGAAGACTCTAGTGTCTGAATTCGTGAAAATATTTACTTTATAGCCAGCTATGGTGTGTGGGTTTCAAGGTCTCAGTGTTTTCGAGCTAGCCAGGTGCAGGGATGAGGAGGAGCGAGACCCGGGCACTTGACCCAAGCTGGCCAACAGGATTATTTCATACCATGAATGTCACATTCAATGTAAACTAGAAAGTTTGCTGGGGAGTTCTCTCTCTTCCTTGATGGCTGTGATCCTCAGAAATTCTTGCCCTGGTGCCAGACCCCTCAGACCTTCCCTTCCTCCCAAAGCCGTAGCTCTTGCAGCGTTCGACATTTGCTGTCCACTGCTGGGAGTGCACAGCTTCCTACTGATACAGTTGACTGAGCATAATCCTTGTATATTTTATATTTGTATTGGGATCAATATTGGTTCTTTAGTATTATTAATGTTAATTATTTAGTCTTATTCTATTAAATCTGTTTATACTTCAACCCCTGGGTTTCCTTGTTTTTTCCAATTCCCCTTCCTGGGTGGGGAGGAGTCATTGGGTGATAGAATAATTGTCTAAAGAACAAAAAATTGTTCTGGCTTCTTCAAACCATAACAGCAACTCACACAAAAAACACCTTCAATAACTTTTCTCGTTTAACCACTCTGTATCTTGCAAAAAAAAAATTAGTCCATCATGGCACAATCCCAAGATCTTACCTTTATGGGGTTATGTAAACTGGATAGCACTATGTAAATAAACATTTCAAAATAAGACACAGAAATCTTAAAAATGCTTCAAAGACTAATGTGACTAATTAATAGATTATTTTTCTACTTTTAATTGTATTTCTATTTTAAGCTATAGGACTTGCCCTTTTTTGAATAAAGTAATTTGTCCTCAGGTAAAATCATGACAATATTTCCTGGAAAGCTAAGGTCCCACTTAACTATTTTTATGTGATCAAGTTCTACAGGTCTTAAAGACTTGATTCCCTTTTCCTTTTGTATCTCAGTAAAGTTTCTTTCCTTTGTAGCTAAATATTGTGTGATACTTGTTGAAACAATCACAAAAAAGTGAGGTAGGTTATATAAGTTTTGGTTAAAATGTTACTAGTGTCCAATTTGTTGATAGCTGCTGATTTGTGCAAATTCCAGTCTCAAAACAACATGCAAGCTTAAAAGTCACTACACATCAAATTTCAGGTTAAAAAAGATCTGAGATGGAGTTTCGTTCACAGGGAAGTGAAAGAAAAGCCTATTAGTCAAGTCCACGATTGTTTCAGTCAAATTCCATATATATTACTTCAGGAGCATGGAATGGTTTAGGTTGGAAGGGACCTTAAAGATAATCTAGTTCCAACCCCCCTGCCATGGGCAAGGACACCTCCCACTAGACCAGACTGCTCAAAGCCCCATCCAACCTGGCCTTGAACACTTTCAGGGATGGGGCATCCAGAGCTCTCCTGGGCAACCTGTTCCAGTGCCTCACCACCCTCACAGTAAAGAATTTCTTCCTGACATCTAATCTAAATCTACCCTCTTCCAGTTTGAAGCCATTACCCCTTGTCCTATCAGTGCATGCCCTTGTAAAAAGTCCCTCTCCAGGTTTCTTGTAGGCCCCTTTCACATACTGGAAGGCTGCTATAAGGTCTCTCTTCTCCAGGCTGAGCAACCCCAACTCTCTCAGCCTCTCCTCATAGTAGAGGTTCTCTAATGCTCTGATCATCTTCATGGTCCTCCTCTGGAGGCAATTCAACAGGTCCATGTCCTTTGTATGCTGGGGGCTCCAGACCTGGACACAGTACTCCAGGTGGGGTCTCACCAGAGACGAGTAAAGGGGTAGAATCACCTCCCTCGACCTGCTGGCCACACTTCTTTTGATGCAGCCCAGGATAGGGTTGGCCTTCTGGGCTGCAAGCGCACATTGCCAGCTCATGTTGGGTTTCTCATCCACCAACACTCCCAAGTCCCTCTCCTCAGGGCTGCTCTCAATCTATTCTCCACCCAGCCTGTATTTGTAAAATAGAATTTTACCTGACATATTACTTACTTGCTTTGTTTTTCCATACTTGCTACCCTGAGACTTTCCCATCGAGAATTAAGTAGATTCATTTGTTCTTGGATTTCATTCTCTTCATCATCTGAAAGTTTTCCAGTTGTTAGAAGTTGACTTCCAACTTGCAAAACATTGCCAACACGTCCCTGGTGAGCTGTTAATTCCATCATAAAACCCTGACAATAAAAATAAAATCCAGTTTTAAGTTTGATTCAATCCATGGAAAGAACAGACTTTGGAGAAATATCTTCATTCCACCACCTTCCAAACCTGATTTTCAGCTTTGCTTTTTTATTTTTTCAACCCCTCCCCAAACCTTGTAACACAAAACAGAAATAAATGCTTTCACTTTTTGCACAAGGCACAGTCTCCAGTATTACCTTTAAATTCTCCAAATCAAAATTAAAAACAAGAAAAAGGAATAAAATAAACTAGAAATATCTTTGGCTTGTATTTTTTACCTTATTATGGGTTACAAGCAGATAAATGCCTATTGAAAGATTGGTATAAACATATACCTCATGGGTGTGAAATTGTTCTTTAACAACTTCTACATCATTGGATATATCTCCTTGTGCTTGTAATGCATCTTCAGCAGAGAGAAGCCATGTGAGTACTTCTTCTAAAGCAGTTTGGTAGTTTTCAAGATCCATTTCAGATCCCATCCGCATGGTGGTAAATGTCTTTTCTTCAGCAGTTTCTAAAAACTGATCAAAACCAAAATTTTGAAGTAATGCAAACAGCATCTGCTCAGAGAATTCAACAAAAGAATAAATAGAATGCCATTGTCTTGTATAAAAAACCAGCTTTTTATAAAACAAACAAAAAAATCATATGGGTAATGTGTGGAAGTACTTATTAGTATAAAATCAGTTAAGTGGCCAAGATCAGAAAAGACTGAGGGAAATAAAAAAATCTCAGATTAAATTATATATTTTACACTAGAATTCAAAATTCCTAGAACTATTCTGAATAGTGACAATATTTAAATTATACCTGCAGAGTGGTGTTACAATTGTTTTTCAATAAATAGTCCAATTTTTCATTTCTAGTTTACTGTTTCTTATTTACGTATTTTCTCTTGGAAATGAGAGAGAAATTTATTTCCCACAACAGCTAGTAAAATTATATCATCAAAAAAGCAGTAAGTCGCATGCTGACATTTCAGAGAATCTATGGAAAACAGAATATAAAAAAGAAAAACAACCCTTTACACTACATGCAATACTAGTCTTGAGCAATCCATAGATGTCCATTTGTTAAAAACATTCTAGAAAGTTAAAAAGCTCAGAAATCTCATGCAAAATTGCAACTTTTTAAACACAAACAAAAGTGCATTACTGTTGTTTTCTCTTTCGCACAAAGGCCACCTTTAAATATATACTTTAGAAGCCAGGTGACTCTTACAAGCACAGTATTCACACTTATGCTCTACTGTTTAAAGTCAAGAGAAATCAACAACAAATATTTATGGATTTAGTATAACAGTAGAAGACTAGAACAAAACAGAAGCAAGAAATACGGGTCTGCTACAGAAGATGACATTCCATAAATTTTTCAAAAAGTTCTGAAGAAGTTTAGTTACTTTGCTAGCAAGTTAGTACAAAACCAAACTATTTACATGAAAATATGCTTACGCTTTTATAAAAAATGATACCAAGACACTTAATGTTTTTATAGTTAGCAGAAATTGCCTCTACTGACACACTTGTGCCAATAAACCACTCAAAGCAGCATCTAAAGCACTCCACTGTAGTTTAGGACAGAAAGTCAAAGTTTATCACTAGAAAGCAGGAAGTGTAATGAAGGTAACACGATCACTTAAAATGAAATCTTCAGTCTTCATCTTCACAACACATTCATTCAGAATTGTATAGATCTAATAATCACATACAATTTACGTGAATCTCTCGGTCATGTGTGTGTTAGGCCAATTAAAACACCAGTCATAACTTCATTGTCACATATGCATCAAAAACTGTTCAGTAAATAAATCTGCATCAGAAAAGTAGGCTTGAAAATCTATTGAACTCAGTAGTTAGGTTTTTTGGTTTAAAAAAAATGCTATCTTACAGGAATATAAACAATGAAGTACAGAAAATGTTCAAAATATATTCCTGCTGCACAAATTAATATTTGAATTGTGTGCAACTCCAGATTTTAAGCAGTATACAATGTAGTAAAAAATTACACCCAACCACATCACATTTCTCCAGCAAGATAGTTTTTTGTAGTATAGAGTCTACTCTGGAAAGGGATAACTTTATCATTGCTTTTGCATACGTAATGATTTTTTCCTTTCTATAACAATACCGCGCAGAATACACCCTCATTTGATACAGTGGGTGAAAAAAAGATGCTGTAATAGCTGAGTGAGACTAGGGTTATCATGTTTGCAGAGATCTGTGATTGTCTCTGTCAGCTATTTGTTTGAAAAATTTCTACCTGAAAAGCCTCTTTTCTCTAGATCCAATGCAAAATATTTTGTGTTTGACAAATATTTAAAAAAGCACACCGTATAACCTAATTTTCTGACGAAAACTGCTCAGTATAATTTTCCCTAGTCATGTTGCCCAGCATTTTCACTGCTTTCTCACAAATATTATACAGAATTGCACTGAAAAAAACGTGGACTCATGACCTTCAATGGCAAAATGGTGCAGACTAACTTCTGCACCATTGTAATAACTCTTGAAGAAATGTAAAGACAAGCAAACACTCTAATGTAAATGGAAACCAAAATATTTACTTGGCAGGAATTCCACAGTATGTTCGCATTAAAAAAATGGTCATTTTCTAACAGAAAGAAATCAGAAAAGCACTAGAGGAAGTATAGCCAAAGGACTTTGCAGCACAATGTCAGTAATCCTTCTATTTGGTCAAGGGAGGAAACAACACCTTTTCCACCTTCCTTCAGATCTTACAGCATCACTGCCAGCAGAGAACTGGGTTCAGTCATGAGGTGACAAAGCAGAGCAATGGATATCCATTGTGCTTGAAGTATAAATAGTTTGGTTTTTTTTTTAAAGAAAATATTCATTTATGTATAGCGCAATTGAATAGTTCTCAACTGCTGAGGCCTAATAAACTCACTAGATCATTATTGCCTTCTCTTTCCCCATGCACTTTGGGGAAAAGAAAAATTAAAACAAAAATCAGCAGAACCTGATATAGTAGTAAAAATTGTTATTCTGGAGCACGTTAATCACACGGAGTATTTGTGTTCAGATTTGACAATGACATACGCAAGGACCCCCTGGGATTGTCAAATGAATTGAAACAAATGATCGTCACTGATTTCATTGATAAAATCAAGCCGCAGTTACACACTTTCAAAACTGTGCTAAATTTCCTTCAGCACCTTTAAGCACATTGTCTGTTAACAAGCCAGAGTAGAGCAATGGCCACCTTGATCTGAATCTACATAAGCAGAGAATATTCACATTGTAAAAAGTCTACAAGCATAAAAAACATGCGTCAGAGTCAACAGTTGGTTTTTGCTTGACAAATACATATATTGTAAAATCCACTGTTAAACTGTAGCTTCACTACTTCCATCAGCGCTGCTAGCTCTCTAAAAGATAACTGTACATCCTTGCTCATCCTGTGTATGGAATGAAAAACCACTACTCAAATCAGCAGAAGTTCACACTGCTGGAACATCAGCCCAGCAGTAAATGGAACATCAAACACTAAATTAAATATTCACATTGGAAGTGGACAACTACTGACCTAATGCCTATGCGACACACTTTGTATTAAAAATCAAAAACAAAAAAGTGTCTCAAAGTAATATTCACCTACATGAGGATTATTCATCCCATGATACAAACCAAATTTAAGTATACAGATTCTACAGCAGAAAGAATAATCCACATTGAAACAGTCTATATAACAAACAACAATTAAACCCCGGAATTTTATAAATAATAATGGCAGGCAAATCCATTTAAAAAAAACCCAACAAAACAACAAACAAACAACATAAACCCAACACCTCCTGTGAATGTCCTTATTTCTGAATTTATATGAAATCTTTTCAGAATTCCTAAAATACTGAGAAAAAAATACAATTTTAAGGTATTGCATATACTAAATTGAGAGCAAAGGCATAGTTATTAAAAGAGACTTCTAATATAAGTTGTGATGGCTGTTCCTAACCATAACTTTTAAGAGATTGAAAAACAATTAGGACACACTGAAGTTAAATTTTTATAGCCATATATTACTAGGAAGGCTGCTTAAAAAAAAAAAGCTGCTTAAATATGCATGCAGTTTCATTCTTGAATCAAAACCTATTCTTAATAAAGTTATTTAATGATTATGTAAAACAAAGTTGATTGGGTGCAGTCAAAGCGAAACATTTACAGCCAGTAATCTACTGAACAACAATGTATGCATGGTGACACAAACATTAAGGGGAAAGATGACATGGAAAATTCAGATGTTTGATGAAGACTGCATCACATCTAGCTAGGAATCAGCCAGTCAGCTCACTGACTATTTTGAAAAATGGCCAGCCATTTTTTCATGAAAAATAGTTCTGGTTGTTCTTATGGACTGACCTAGAAGGAAAAAAAATTATCTTGACCCATATGTTGTCCTCTAGGGAATAAAGCGTTCCTCACCTACTATTGCATTACGTCACTAAAGGGAGGAGAAGGATTGGACCTGTGTTAGTAAATTCTCCAAGAATGTTTCTATTAGTTCACAGAATCATAGAATTGTCTAGGTTGGAAGGGACCTTTAAGGTCATTAAGTCCAACCATTAACCTAACACTGCCAAAACCACCACTAAATCATGTCCCTAAGCACCACGTCTATCCATCTTTTAAATACCTCCAAGGGTGGCAATTCCACCACTTCCCTGGGCAGCCTGTTCCAATGTTTGATAACCCTTTCGGTGAAGAAATTTTTCCTAATATCCAATCTAAACCTCCCCTGGTGCAACTTGAGGCCATTTCCTTTTGTCCTATTGCTTGTTACTTGGGAGAAGAGACCAACACCCACCTCTCTACAACCTCCTCTCAGGTAGTTGTAGAGAGCAATAAGGTCTCCCCTCAGCCTCCTTTTCTCCAGGCTAAACAACCCCAGTTCCCTCAGACGCTCCTCATAAGACCTGTGCTCTAACCCCCTCACCAGCTTCATTGCTCTTCTCTGGACATGCTCCAGAATCAAAATGTCTTTCTTGTAGTGAGGGGCCCAAAACTGAACACAGTACTCGAGGTGGGGCCTCACCAGGGCTGAGTACAGGGGGATGATCACTTCCCTAGTCCTGCTGGACACACTATTCCTGATACAAGCCAGGATACTGTTGGCCTTCTTGGCCACCTGGGCACACTGGTGGTTCACATTCAGCCAGCTGTTGACCAACACCCCCAGGTCCTTTTCTGCCAGGCAGCTTTCCAGCCACTCTTCCCCAAGCCTGTAGTGTTGCATGGGGTTGTTGTGACCCAAGTGCAGGACCTGGCACTTGGCCTTGTTGAACCTCATGTCATTTGCCTTGGCGCATTGATCCAGCCTGTCTAGATCCCTCTGTAGGGCCTTCCTACCCTCAGGCAGGTTGACACTCCCCCGCTAATTTGGTGTCATCTGCAAACTTACTGACGGTGCAGTCAATCCCCTCATCCAGGTCGTTGATAAAGATATTAAGAGAACTGGCCCCAATACTGAACCCTGGCGAACACCACTCGTGACCGGCCACCAACTGGATTTAGCTCCATTCACCACCATTCTTTGATTAGGCCTTCCTGCCAGTTTCCCACCCAGCAGAGAGCACACCTGTCCAAGCTATGAGCAGCCAGTTTCTCCAGGAGAATGTTGTGGGAAATGGTGTTGAAGGCTTTACTGAAGTCTAGGTAAACAACATCCACAGCCTTTCCCTCACCCACTAAGCAGGTCACCTTGTCATAGAAGGAGATTAGGTTTGTCAAGCAGGACCTGCCTTTCATGAACCCAGGCTGACTGATCCCCTAGTTGTCCTGCACATGCCACGTAATGTCAGTTCATAAAGACTGCTTCTGAGTTTTAGAAATTAGCTGGGCAGTTTTAGAAAGTAGTTTTGCAGTAAAGATTTAGGGTTCATTCCAGCACGCTTGTTTACATTATATATTTTCTTCCTTCAGAAACTGCCTCTCTCACTGTTAAAGATGCAGAATCTGGCTCTAAACATTTAGAGCTTTAAAACTCAGAGACACAAAATTTTAAAGAAACATTTTTTTAGTAAAGGGAAATGTAAGTACGAAGTAGTTTTCTCATTTTAAAAACTCCCTTTGCAGGATTACAGCCTCAGAAAGTAGCACACATTAGTCACCTTCTAACCATGTCTCCTACCAAGTGAGACTGTTACCACTGCTTATTCTTTCAGTTCCTCCAAGTTTCTCGTTACAAAATCATATTTTATGTGCCTTTAAAATTTCCAAATTATACTGTTAAAATGTTAAATGCTAAAATGTTCTTTGCAACAATCAGGACTGTTTTCGGATCTGTTAACAGATAACGTCAGACAGAACAGTTCCGTCATTTCTGGTAATAAAACTAAGAACATACATTGGTGAGACTCTTTGTCATTTTAAAGTTAACTATTTCCTTGTTCTAAATGAGGCTGCATTTTCATTTTATTAAAGATATCAAAACTGCCTTTGTGAATGAAAACATCTTGGGTCAGGAAGATGCTTTTTTTTTCTCCCATTCATATGAAAATGCACCCAAGTTTGGCCTAGTCATAAATCTGAAAAATTGCAAGTTTTGCTTGCTCAATTGAGACAGCCTATATTTTCAGTACCTGATTTTCTCAGTAGTTCCACTTGTACTGCAGATGTTTCCACCTGGATGAATTGGCCTGTCCTTGCAACTACAGTTTTGAGATACAGTAGATTATTAGTTCATTCAAAGTCAACAGAGCTTAGGCAATGTGCGCATTGAGAGCAAAAATGCCAGAACCAGGTAGTATGAATGAAAGTACACTGCAAAGGAAAGAAAATGCTGGATCTACTGACAGGAAAGGACAAAGGAAAATTAGTCTCTTTAACTACTCTATTAGGTGCAGTTGGTACAAATAGACACTTTACTGGTATTAAAGGAAAATTTTGCACGTTGGGATCTGGAGTATAGAAGTTGGCTGAAGTCAACTGAAAGCAAGTGGAAAAACTAGAACCAACTTGATTGGGAAAAAGACTAAGACTGGGAACTGTGAGGACAGGTAAGATAGTATTAAGAGACAGGAACCAAGGGTGCAATGATCGATTTTTCTAACAATTTAAAAACTGTTTCATGTCACATACATGGTCAAGTAAGTCAGTAGTTCACAAAAAGATTTTCTACTTAGCTTGCTTTCTTCAACACACTTGTACTCGGAAAAAATATCAAAGCAGGTTTTGGTTAGTAGCCGCTTGGCCCTTTTTTCCACAAAGCTTATGAAAACATACTGGTTTTATTACCTCTCTAGGTAAATTTTTCAGTCTATGTTTATTTAAGGGTTTTAATCATACTGAGTTTTTTGTTCTGACTATAAAATTTATTGCTCTTTGATGTATTACTGATGACAAGACACACAGTACTTGCCTCTCTTAGGAAGGCACTTCCCATTCAAGTAATTAAGAATCATGGCTCCAAACAGTAATAAGACTTGATGTGGATGTGTTAAATCAACTGACTGTGACTGAACGGAATTACTTTCACCATACACCTACAATAAAATTATGATTTCTTCCTGTTCAAATGCCTGGTCTACCAACAATTCTTCAACCCTTCCCTTTTCTGATCCAAGAATAAGGCACATTCTAAGGGGATGTATATTTCAGGTGCTGTCATGTCACGGAGTAGACTGTGAGGTCAATTGGTCTCTACATAACACATAAATAAGAGCACTCTTCACATAAGAAAGATGAAATTTTCACCCTAGGACAAATTTTCCGTATTAACTAATGACTCTTCACAGAACTCTCCACTAGTAAATGGTAAGTGGGTACTGAGAGTATATCACAGGTCAAGAAGCCTAGAGTCTGTTCCCAGCAATGCTACAAAGGTCTATTTAGTTTTATACTGTCACGTATATAAAAAAAGGAAAAGGTAATTCTATCCATTGATGATGATCAGTCCACCTTAAAATTTGAATTGTGATCATGGTATCATGCAGTAGCATGAAAAATATTCAAGATGGAATACATAATATAGAGTCACTTTAATTTTAAAAATTAAAATGTAAATTCTAAATGTAATAAGGATTTGAGTAACAGCCACGTTAAAGTACACTGTTCTGACAAAGACCTTTTAAATGTTCTGTGTTCTTAATTAAATCATATTCTAAAAGTCTCCATAAGCAGAAAAGCCATTAAATGTATAAACAGAAAAATGGCATGGAGACAGGTGAATTATGTCTTAGCGAAAAGAAATACAAATGTATTATCCAAAAAGGTATTCAATTATTTCTTTAGCATGTCATATAGGGGAATGAGAAACAAATGCAGACTTTATTCCTTTTCTCTCTGGCAACAGACAGACAAACGGAGAAACACAGACATCAAAATCTATTTTGCTAAAATACAATTTGAGATTTCAAGAGTAAAAAGTTAAATAAACAAAAACAAAAATCAAGCTTATTTTCATATGCACTTCATTATGAATGCTACAACATTATAGTTCAAAAAACTATGCAAATGTGTATTTATGGCTCCATCATTCTGGAAGGACAAGTAGCCTTCTCTTTTCACCATCCTTTTTAGCTGTTGCTCTCCCTTCCTTTCCTTTGTTTTATATTCTCTCTCTCTTATTCTATCTCTGTCAGCAAAATCAGTCTTATCCCATAGCATCTTTTACTTCGATTATGTCAGTCGTCTGACTGATTATCATATTGTCTCTCCTCACTGACTTTATGAGAAACTGTTTCTCCTATCTGCACCTAACAGAAGAGTAACTTTCAAGCTCCTATCAGTTGTACACGCACATACATGTTCTCTCCTTCCTTATTACCTTGACCAAGCTTCAAATTTTCTTCACTATTTCAAGTAAGCAAATCTTTTATTCACTCTGTAGGACTTCTGTTACTCACACTACCAAGATAGCATTCTTTTTCCTTCTGTCACTTTACCTGAGGGCTAATCTCTGCCAGAGCAACACGCCTTTTCTTCTTCTTTTCCAAGGAGAAATATGCTTTTCTTGTATGTCTGAAAATTGTTTCTTAGGCCTGCTTCCATACTGTTTCAATGTCTCCTTTAAACTCATTCACAATGACAGCTCTAAAAATCTTTATCCTCTCACCCCAAACAATGGTCAAACCAGTTTAATAGCTATCATGCTCATCCCTACATTCTACAGTATAAACGAAAAGATTTTGCAAGGTTTCTGCGTATGCAACTCCTACTTGTAGGGAAGAATGTTTTGCTACACAAAGGACTAAGAGTGCATCTGTGCAGTCAGGACCAGGCAGCTATAGGTTTTCTCCACTCACATATGAGCTGCACACCAACACTGGTCTGACCATGTGTGACAGACACCAGCTGCATGTTTACTTTTTTGACTATTTGATTACATTGCATTAGAAAGACTGTCTGGGCTATATGAAACACCCTTGGATGAAGGGACATTACTTCTGCCTGATGCACTACTGAGCCTGCTCACAGACGGAAAGTTCTCTAGACAACTCAGTGTGGCATGTGCTAGATAACAGCACAGACCTTGGAGCCAGACGAGGCAAGCCTCAAAGCTGACCAAAAAGAGAAACTGCCCAAGATCAAGAGAATACTTGGTTCCGCTTACTGAAACGCAGAAAGCCACAGAACTGACTGAAATAGAGTGCAGAAGCAAGAATCAGCCTGCATAGACACAGTGGAAGGGGGAAAAGCCGTTCAAAATTTTTAAAATTTCTATTTCATCTTGTTCAATCACATTTTTCTATTTAGTAAGGAAAGTATTCTTGTGATTTATTAAAAGCACAGGTGTGTGGGTTGAGCCTCCCCTTACACAGGTACCTCTGGCTGGAATTAGACATTGTCAGCCTTAAGAACCTGGACATCCTTTATAACTATTCCAGCCTTTCAAACTTTGTCTCAGTCGATACACTAGAAAAACCAAAACCAAACAGAATGATGTAAAGAAACCATATTGTATTTTTCCAGCTCTCTAAGTAGTTGAGCATAAAACAAGGAAGGTTAGCTGTTTCATACAAGGCTTTGTTCTCTGTTATTGGAAACCTTCCCCTACAGTAATCTGTTAAAAAGTTTGTTGTAATTCTAAGTTATACTTCCATTATATATTTTATAGGTAAAGGAAAAGGCAGACTAACATCTACTCTACCATCTTTAGCCAGAAGTAACAACCCTCTCTGGCAGAGTAGAGCACAAAAACCAGCAATCAACCAGCTGCAGCAACGTTGACTAAATTTTGCTAGTGGAAAATCTGAAAATAATTTCTTATTCTGTAGAATTTCTACATATAATGCCTTTTTGTAAGATTGTCCTTGACAGCTGATAAAGCTGTCTTTATTAAAAAATACACAAATGCAACAGAACAAAATCCTCTTTTTGCCTATAGTTCAGTCGATAGCTACTGTCTGGAACTTTTTTAAGTCCTGTCTTGGCTAGGGGAATTACAGATTTGATTTAAAAAGAATAAAAAAGGTCACATGCTGCAGCTTCCCAGCAGTCTCCAAGAGGCCTTACCGTAATTACCATTGCAAACACATCAGCAACTCAATACATCAGCAAATCAACATAGTGTTTTGCTTCATTAGGGGAGTAATATGGTTCACCATATGGTACTCACTAGAGCTGTCACTACTGTTTCTTGGTTATCAAGTTCCCCAAATAAATGGAATTCAGTAGTATTAACGTTAACCTGTTCAGGGAGATAACTGAAGGTTCCTGAAATGATAACGTTGAGGACAGCTGCCATCCACATCTGCATATGCAGGATCTGAATGCAGAAAAAAGAATCATGATTTGAAAGGAAAAATAGTGCTATTGCGGTGAAATAGTAGGGTTTTTTCCCCACCGCGTGTCCTTGGAGAGAACTATTCACTTAAACTCAGTGATGAACTTCTATAAAAAAGCAGCAGAAATCAAAAAAGAGGACCAGTCAATAAATTTGATCTTAATTAACTGTTGGAATAAAGGGGTACCAGGTAACAAATGCAATGATGCACAGGAAGAATATTCCCTGATGGTAAAAAAACTGCCTTGAGCATTTAGCTTAATGTCTCAGAAGGGACAGTGAAGAATATGTTACATAAAATGCTATGAAGGAGCACAAATACAACAATATCAATGGCAGCGCTCAACTGTTTTAATCATGGAATTGTCCTTCTGCAATCCCCTGCTCCTTTACTTAATATCTTTCACAAATTGTTCATCTGCAGTGCTGACCTATGGAGGAAGACAGATATGCCATAGGTTAGTAGAGCTATGCAATAGGCAGGGGAAAGAGAAAGCAAAAGATGCGTAGCAGTAGTTTAATTGCTTCTCTCTCTCTCCTTCACCCACAGAGTCGAGGGCAATTCAGGAAGACCTTGAGATACCCTCTCTCTGTCTACCTTCTAACTTCTGCAGTAAACAAATCAGCGTTCACAGAAGCAACAGTCTACTTTATCACACCGTCCAGACTTCATTTTACAACAGGATCATCCAGTTCACTGAAGGATATAAGGATACCAATTCTGTAATTAAAAGTTCTGTCATAATGTATCTACCTAAGACACTGAATTTACAATATTCCATGCAACTTGAATTCTACTGTTTCTCTACTTCTACACAGTTAACCTTAGTAATACTCCTTTAACAGCGGGCAAACCTGTTTTGTGTGTGTGATTTCCATGGATTTTTTTTTTTTTTTTAAAGTAAACTTTCATAAAAGTAATTCCATCCCTTGGCAGTGCTACATGAAATGCACAATTTGGCTTGGGAGATATTAACTGTCAGGTCAAAACAAAAATGTACAAATTCTGAACTCAGAAGAGAAATAACAAAAGATAATCACAAGCTACAGAGGTAGAGAACAAATGAGAACCAGAAATTGAGAAGGTATATAAATTCCCCAGTAATGATGGAGTGAAAAGTATAAACTTCATAGCTGCTACAAAATACTTGCACTCACTTTATGCTAGGTTAATCTAGGTGCAAGACAGTGACAATTTTAAAGAAGTGGATGGAAGAGGTAAAAATGTATACACAAAGGTCGATTTTTTATTTTTTTTTAAATTCATCACTGTATATACTGTGAAGGACTACTTCACAAGAGCCTATAGACGAGAAGAGGCAAATACTCCGGGTTCTCCAGAGGCTCTACCAGTGGGTACTTTATTGATTTTAACTAAATCTGTCAGGGAACTATAATATAAATTATGGAATCACATTCTCATAGTAGGTATCACGTCACTGCTCTAACATATTTTGATCATTATACAGTTACAGAACCAGTAATATTGGTAACTGAAAATGGAAACTGCATGCAACTAGTTGAGCTTAAACACTAAAGTAAAAAATGAAATTAAGTACACAAAGATAATTTAAGTAGCATTAAGTCTCCCAGGTTGCATATTCTTTCAATCCTTTATTTACAAGCATGTTAACATATTTCCAGTTGGGTTTACTTAGAAGAGTAATCTGCAACCTGTGAGCCACGTACTCAATGGATCCAGGCATTGCTGATCATGGGCCAGCAGAAACAGCTATGAAAGTAAGCCTGCTGTGCCTTAGAGTTTGTTTTTCAAAACTTGCAATTACTATGAATTTCCATGGAATATGTAGGTGCTAATTTATAAATCATCCAGTTAGTTCTTGAAAAGGTGAGGACACTTTGGGCAATTTTAATTAACAAATCTGATCATCTGGACTTCTCTTGCTGAAGTCGTTCACAGAACAGATCATCTTTCAGTGTACCTCACAATAGTCACCTGTGCTGAAAGAGAACTGCTGGTGAAGAAAGAAAATATCACTAATGAATGTCTAGAAAAACTGCTAGAAGTCAAATCTAATTATTTATATTAATTAATACAGCTTACATTCCAAAACTAAGATCCATTAAATTCAAATAGTGACAACACTGTTTTTTCCATCCTCAGAAGACAAATGAAGTGAAAGTTATTGCTGAATTTCAGCATAGAATACACATTAAAATAAATAAATTAATTGGTTTAGGACCCATGTATGCAATGAACCTATTTTGAAAATGCATAGATTTTCATGCCAGAGTACTGCTTTCCATTAAAGTCTGCTCCCTCAGATCAAAATCCAAATTTCCTAATGCAGTCACAGAATTACATGTGAAGCAAAAAGTCCTACAGTATAAAGACGACAAGATGAAATAGGCTGCAACCACAAAATTTTGACATGCTTTCTTTGCAGAATTGCAACCATATAAATCTTGTCATGTAGTTTGCATTGCATTTAGCTTTATTTTCTGTGAGTTTTAACCAGCAAAAACAACTCATTAAGAAGCATATTTTGTAAAATTTAATCCAAGCCATAACCTCAAATATATCACAGCAATAATCTATACTATTTTTGAATGTAAGGAAATGAAGTCAGCTTACTTTAATTACATCCAGCCACTAGTCCTGCTATTATTTTAGACTATGAAGCCATGATAGTTCTTGTCAGGATCTTCATTAAAGACCATCTAGTCTTCACAATAAGAATATTTAACTCCAAAACTCTTTTTATATATTCACACAGTACAATATCAAAATGCCTTCAAAAGCATAAATAGCAAGAGCAATTAACTGTAAAGAGATACATCTAAAATATGATTCTCTTTCTTTTGAGAAATAAAGACTCTGGGATAAGAGCCAATTAGTGGACATACTAATTAGTTTCTGTGAAGTTGAGTTTGAGGTCCTGGAGATTTCATAGTATTCTTACGTGCTAGTATAGTTGGAAGGCATTATTAAAAAAGGTGGTTTTGCAAAGTCTTCTAAAATCTTAAACAGTCAAATTTGCTTGAATAGGCTCAATACTCCATTCATTGCTCTTATGTGGTCTATCCTTATTATGCTTAAACTTTTCCCAAATATATTTTAGCTTTTATTAAAGAGGCTCTCCTTCTTCAACAGAATCCATTTCAAATGAAATTTTTTCAATTTAAAATTAAAAGCTAAAAAAAGCTGTTGCAGAACAGGTTCAAGTGATTTAATGTTTTTTCAAGTTCTGTAGTGTGACTACCTTGCTTGTAGCTACTTGCTCTGAATAATAAATTAAAGCTGAAAATGAGACAAAATGGTAAGTAATCAGCTCACAATAGGGTTTTTTCCTCTTCTGAATGCGTCTCAGGTTTACAAATTGGGTAATAATACAGAAAATATTACAATTATTTTCAATAGATAATAAAAGCAGGAACTACCAAGAAGTATTTCTGGACATACTGAAAACTATATAAAAAGCTTTGCTAAATGTTTACAAAGACAAGCAACTGGATGAAAGAACAGGATAAAAACCCACTGAGGACTGTTAAACATAAAGACACCATCGCCAGCTCAGGAAATTCCTGAGCCACAAATCAGTGGAGGGTAAGTGAGAATACATAGATGTTTCAATACTTTTAATCAGTCTTACCTCTTTTCCTGTTCCTATGTATCTGTTATTGGTAACTGCTGGGAACAGGATACAATGCTGGAAGAAAAATCCTTTGCTCTGACTAATTTAAACTATCTCATTGTCACATAGACCTACTACAGAAGCTCTGAAATTTATCTGGAGGTGTATGAAAGCAGAAATCAGCATATTTACATGCTCCATACCTTAAAATTAACTTGGCTATTTGTAAGAGACCCTGCAAAATTCCACAATGCAGGAAACAAGAACTAAAGATGTCTAGATTACTATCCGTTATTCTTGCTTAAGTTATTTATTGACTGCCTTTCCCTCCCACATTTCACAATTATACTGTCAATCTGGCTTTTTTTTCCTCTCTCAGAATAAAGGAAAATGTGAAGTAGGAAATTAAAACATAAACAACAGACATTATCTTCAACAAAAATAACTGCATCTTTTTGTAGTTGAAACAGAATATTGTTTGCCATTTCAGTTAGGAACTGTGGAATAAAACATTGCATTGTGAATTCACATGCAAAACCTAACATTTTAGGGTAATACAAGCACCTTAGGAAGCCTTCAAATAATCTGTTTTGTAGGTCAAATTTTTTTACAGCTATATATATTTGCACATGCTATTTTGAAATTTTTGGCATGAAAAATGCTTCTGACCTACAAGAGAAATACTAACCCATGATTGCTATTTCAGGGATAACATGTTTCTAGTTTATACATATATATGTAGCACATATAAGGAATTAATAGAATCCTATTATTTATTCTCTTGCAGATACAAACTATATCCCATTGTTATTCTGAAATGATGAAACAAAGGCATACTAAAATAGCTACATACAAATATATTCTAAAGACCATTATTCTCTCATACATTTATGCTTGCAGTTCCTATTAAATTATACCTCAGTTAACTGGACAGAATATAAGACCTGCTTATTAAGCAAAAATGTAACGGCAGTGAGGTCATTTGTGGTGATGTGACCCGAATTTACCTTCAGGTTCTGTTAAGAAGGAATTTGCCTAATTAAAATCCCTACTCAGATATAATTACTAATGAGGTGGGCATGAAAGCATACTTCAAGAACAGTGAGTTACAGGGCGCTAAATTTTCATTATAGAGCCAATGTACAACTGATGTGTAGCTTGTGTAGCTGCTAAATTCTTTAACAGACACTAATAATTCAAAGACTGCCAGTTTAAAAAATACATTAAAAATGTTATGTAGCCATATTATTCTCTACATTCGCTCTTTTTTCCTCAACACTTCCTTTTAATCTTCCACTTTTCCCCTTTCCAGTTGAGAACTAGCAAAAAGTAATTTCGTAGTTCTGGAATTGCAGACCTGTTGAGATTATTTTTCTTACCAGTCACATTCTCCTACAACTAAATTAACGATTTTAGTTCTTTACATGAGTATCAGAATTTTGAAACAGAATCCATACTTATTTTATAAGATACTTTTGCCTAACATCCCTCATGTGGCAGAGAAGAATTACAGGTGCGTTACAGGTGAAATTTTGCCAAGCAATATTATACTTCCCTATATTATATAGAAATGTACTCATATTTAATAAAATGTCATAACATATGGCTATAAACTGTAGGTATTAAATCACATATCCATTGCAGTAGCCATTGTACACGTTCACAAAATGGGAACAGAGCCAGAATCAAGGCTGAACAGTGAAAAGAGAAGTTAAAATTGGGAAAATTAGGAGGCTGCACATGAATGAGTTGTTAAAACTTAGTTTAAAAGCCACCAATGCAGCAGGGAATGATTTTGAGACTGAATTTAAAAGAGAGAGGAGAGCCAGAAAAAGACTAGAAGTAGCAAAACATGGCATGGCATAACAGAGCAATCATTTACTTGGTGACACAGAGAAGATACAAGAGCATTGTGATTAAGAACGTGAGTAGGAATAAATGAGGTCAGAGAAATAACGAAGCTAATTTTTAAGCTCACAGATATTGGAACGAAACTCAATGTATTCTGAAAAGGAATGGATAATTATATGTAGATTAGAGAATGTTTCTAAAAAGGCAACCATACTGAAAAGTGCATAATGACATAAAGGGGCTGGAGTAACAGACAACATATATTGAGCAGTGAAATTAATTTCTTATTCCTCACAATATTTGCAAATGTAATTCGGGTGGGAAAACCTATGCAACCATGTAGGCATTTATTGTTATCGCACCTCAATAGCTTTTAGAACAGACACAGTGTTGTAGAAACTCTATTTCTTGATCCTACTGTCAAATTCAAACTCAACAAATTACTCCTAGTAAACTAACACTGAGTACAGGAACATTGCATTTCCCCTAATGGTTTCTACAAATAGCACACATTTCCACTAGCTTATTTTCTGTGCATATAATTAATATCAGCCTCTTTTTTATGAAATTCTGGTAGTGAAAATATATAGAATTGAAAAATTCATATTTTCTGTTTAAAAAACCAAACTGTTTGTAATTAATGTTTTGTATTGGACTGGATAGTCTTAGCTTAAACCCTTCACCCCAAGACTAAGACAAATAATCAGTTCAACATTTGCAAATTGCACTATCAACTGAAAAAATCTGATTTATGAAATTATCATGTATACCTCTGCCTATTGTTATGTAGTCTGGCATATCTCTTAAATCACTTTTGCTTTAAGAGACAAGGTTCTTTTCTGTTAAAAGGTTATGTTGTAATTCTGTTTTCAAACTTTTATAACAGTGAAATGAGAAAATATTTTAAGTGGAATTAAAAGATGTGTGCCTCTACAGATAATTGAAACTAAATAGTTCCTCTTGATATGATGTATCACTACCAAAACATTTCTGTACAATTTACCAGGAAACTGAGTTGCATACAATACCACCACCTAAAAAATTCTTCAAATATTTCAGTCAGTAGCACTGTTGTGTCCAGCTAATCAAGGTAGATGGACTAGTCCCATATGACAGAGCCCAAAGCTCACACATTACGTTAGTTTACTCTTAAAAGTTAAGTGCATTAGGTCAGCAACGCCATACCATCGGAGTCAAAGGACAGAATTTAAGAGGACGAATTAAATGCAACAAAGATACAAAGCCTGCAAACACTTCAAGGTGTAGCTCTTCTACTTAAGGGTCTCTAACTCTAGTGCATTTCTGCTCTGAAATTGCAAAAAGTATTTCATCATTCAGTTCACTGGGACTACTTGAGGTATAAACTCTAGTACGTTTTAAAGAACCAAAGCATTTTTTAAAAAAGCATATAACCAGGAACCATTTGCATCCAGAATGGCAAAGAATCCACTTTAAGTATGAAAATAAGCTAGGCATTGATAGCCTTCTCAGTATAAGCCTTCATGAATCAACAGAGCAGTTGCATAATGAAAACAGAAGCAACAAAAACTTGAGCTGTTCAAGAAGCAGACAAGTTTATGAATTTGTGATACATGTAACTTTTCCCTAGAGAAAAACTAAAATCATCACCTGATTAAGTAATGACTACTGGATGGCTATCAAATGATAAGACTGGCTTCTGGAGTGGGCTGATCAATTACTACTGACCCAAAGGGTCCTCAGAGCACAAAGGACATCCAGGAAAGCAACAGGAAGTCCCTTTCTGAGTTCTGGCAATCTACTATCCATCTAGAGCTATCTCCTAGTCCCTTTCCCGGCCTCAAGAAAGGATAATCTACATTAGTGGAATGCTGCTAACTTTACTGAATGATCATCCTAGGGAAAAGTTACATTGAAGACTAAAACCAAACAAATAAAAACCCAGAAAACACACGTTTTCAATTCATGAGGTTTTATGTAAAGAGACTCAACACACTCACGTATAATGAAGATGCTATTATACAAGAGAGAAAAAACCCAGCTCCTTTCCTTAGACGATATAAAAAGTCAAAACTAATAATGAAAATGTTACTCTCTTCTTAGATGTGTAACACCTCAACAATGAAGTTCACTTGTTAAGTGTATGGAATGTTAAGCGTATGAAACACAGAGCCAACAGGCTATACTGAATAGAATAACATCTCAGCGTAAACTATGTAGAAGCATGGTACGCACACAGGAAACGTGCCACCTCAGCTATTGATCCCATAACAGACAGTCAATTCTTTTTCCATCTCATCCTCCCCTTGTCTCATTGATAGTCTTTGACTTGCATCTGAAGCTGCTGTCCTCTGTATGTGATGCCTCTGACACAATCAGTGTATGAACGACTTTTTTTTTTTTTATTTTTTAAAGGAAAGAGCATCTTTATAGCTTCTTATCTCTGTGCTCGCTCTCTCTCTGCTCCTTCTCCCTTTTCTGTTTTAGGCATTTTGTTTGTTTCTGACAGAAAATAGAATTATTTTTGGAATTCCTTTGTTAATACTCCAGAGGAAAAGGATCAGACTACAAAATGAAGATAAATCAATATTAGATTTGCTTTATTTGTGCAAAAAGATAAAGCTGAAATTGAGATGCGCTCTCCACTGAACAAAGCACAAGAAAAATATTTCAAACTAACAGACAGAAGACTTCATCTCAAAAAGAAAGGTAGGAAAACTTATTTTATATACTTCTAGACTGAAGAAATATCAACCCTAATATGTAAAAAATGGCAACTCGGAACCTGACACAAATAATGCACTGAACCAACAGGACGAGTAAATTGCCATTTTGTTCAAATGAAGATGAAAATGCAGTTTTGGTAGAAGCCGCATATATTATGTCAGCTAGGATGATAAATACCAAAGGAAGAATTAAATGTGGAAGATCATAGTAGAAATAAAGAACGTAGAGAAATGTAAGCCTGGAAGATGGTCTATATAAAATATCAAACAAGAAACTTGTACATTGTACTTTAACCTGTCTATACTTTTTGTGGTTTAGACTTCCTTTAAACACATGTGCCAATTCCATTTATATTAATGGGAGCTATGCTTTAAAGTTAAAACATTCTCTTGAACCACGATACATAAAATATGATCTTTATTCTTGTATCTTATTCATGCTTGGGAGGTAAACATACTTTATTTTAATATATTTTCCAAATGACTTGCAAAAACACTTTGCAGAATTCATTCTATAAGAGTGCTACTCTTTTGTTAACAACTTCGACCTTTGAACACCATAAGCAAAATTCGATTTTCTACCCTTTTAAAAAAGTATATGTTTTTTAAAATTTGAAGCCTCACTACATCATCCACCCTTTATTTAAACCACCTTTTCTGCTCCAATGACATCACTATCAGACACCTAAAATTTCCTTTTGCATTTTCAAGAATGTTTTACTCCATCAAAATATATGTATTATTTATTTACTACAGCTAAACTAAGTTCTAATAAAACAAGTGCTTTCTGTAGAAAGAGTGTGAATAAATTCCAAACACCATACTGTTCCATACAGTTTTTATATTTTTGAAGTTCTCATTTTTGCTATGTTTTATTGTGCTTTCAGGACTGGAATTTCTGAAGAAGGTTTGAACACCTAAAAAAGTGTCTCTTCCTCTCTGCCTCAAATGTATTGTTCTTTTAAAAGGTATTATCGCTTCCTACTTCTCCCCTTAGCTCACCGATCACCTCAGGCTAACACACCCGTAAATAATGATATTGCTTAGAATACTTTTAAATTTCAGAAAAATGTAAAGCAAAATTCCTTCATACTATTGTATATACAGAGACAAATGCTTTTGCTGTTTGGAATGAATGTGGATAAATCTATTAATATCTTCCTTTGTACATTTGTAACTGAAGTCTGTACATGCACACCAAAAACACGAAGTACATGTTGCAGTATCTTAGAGGGAGAGTCTTTTATACAAGCATTACAATACGCAGTTTCTATTGCATCAAAATCACACGGTGGGGGGCAAGAAACCAGAACTTTGATGATCAGTAGAGATAAGCGATCTGGCCTTTTCAAAGGTCACTACTTCAGGTAAACATGCAGACCTGCCTGCTGTACAAATGTGAACTAACAAGCAACCTATGGCATTTCCTACAGACCCTGAAAAGATACACCTCTAATGCTATTGTTATAAATATAGGGGAAAAAAATGGTTATCCACTTTCTTACAGTGTAACGATTTGGGCAAAAGGACAATCTGGAAACAGAACCTCCCATTGATTCTCTGTAGGAGCAGGCACTTAACTCTGTTCATTCACTTCTCAAAATCCATCTTTTGCATTTTAAACACAGAACCATTTGCCGCACACCAGAACTATTTTAGATTTTACCATGAAGAGTATTATATGCATCCGAGGGCAGCACATATGTTTTGTCCATAGAATTATTACCATTTTCTAATAGAGTAAAACATGAAGCTAATTAATTCCTCAACGTTACAGCTATGCTTGGGCACAGGCATTTCAAGGGCACAATGCATATCCTGTACCCATTTTTTGAAGCTATCTTATTTAAACACACTATTCAGTTTTATTTTAGCTAAATAAAATTCAACCATGTGATGGTGTAACATGGGATAGGAAAATTAGTTACATTATAGAAAAGCAGCGCAATTAATACTCACCAGAAGTAGTTTTAATTAGAAAATGCAATCCTTATTCTTTTCATCATATTCACATACATTTAACCAACACTTCTGGTAATCCTCTGAAAGCTATTATGTGTTAAAATAAATGTCTCCTCTGAAATTCTGCAGAAAATCAGGCAGAGAAAGCTGAGATCAAGCTACTGAGGTCAAGGAAGCTTCTCTTGGTGATGAGGGCCAGCAAAGCCATTTGGGGCTCTGGAGCAAGCTTTCTCTCCTGTTCCTGAGCACGTGAACAAAATGTGCTGCTGCTGCTACATCAGCATTGCAGTATTTCTTTGGGTTTGTTGGGCTTTTTTTGGTTTGGGTGTTTTTTTTTTCCCCCTGGTGTTATTGATAATTCTCAGCTCAAGTCATGAAAATATGATTAGCCTAACATATGAAGTAGACAATCTCATCTTTGCTGTCTTTTTTATTTTATTAATGTTAAATCTAGATAAATTAATCAGTAAGAAAAATTTCTAATAAGCTAAGTTTTAAAATAAAGTAATGCTATTTGAAATTCAGATTTTATCATACTATTGAGAAGTGTACTCTGATATACAGGGACGAGTAACAATGTGATAATAATGCCATATAGAATGATGCTATAATTTTATCTCTGGACAAATACTTTAAATCGCTTTTGTGTGGTAAAGTCTCCTTCTGATTTGAGAGGTTTTCCGAGAGATACGAGTTTTGTCTTTAATTTTTTCTATTTCAAAGGTTTAACTAGGTGTAATGCAAGAGTGGTAAGTGTGAACCCATCTTTTACATCAGGCGAAATAACAGAGGTGAATACTCAAGAAAATGCAGCAGTTCTGTATATGGAGTTGAAGTCCATCCTCAGTACATCTTCAAAATCACTGAATGCATAAGCCAAGTATTAAAATGTTTGACAGTCTCCCTGTTATTTTACTATTTGTATTTAAACAGAACCCATCATTCCCACAAAAGATTGATATGGTATCAATCTAAGAGGAAACAGTAGTCTCATCTTTAACAAAATTATATTTTGAAAAGACAGAGAAAAAAAGTAGAAAGTAAGAAAGGAAGTACTATTGCTACTTTTTTTTTTTTTCTTTTTCCTTAATCAGCCTTAAAATTTTGAAATTCCAATGCCCAGGAGCCAAAGTGAGTGAACAGGCATCTTGCATCTCAGTCCACTCAAGAGGTCCTGTGACTGTGTATAATGAAAAGTAACAAGCAAATTACAATGATTAAGGTTCATGCACAGAGGCAGATAGCCTTGATTTAGATACTTCCATGAGTTTCCTACATCAGAGGAGTTAGACAATAGCACGCCATCAACTTATTGCATGAATACCTAAGATAGTAGATAAAGTCAATTGTGTGCAGTCTCAGACTAAATTCTCTTTTCATATTTGCATAAAGTAAAAAGACCTTTCTTAAGGGTTTGAAACAGCGATGCATAATGACTTCTGGAGTTGTACAAATCCTCAAGTTCCTTCAATTTCAGTGCTGAATTAGGAAAAAATGAACACCAGTCTATCTAGCAGTAAGGATTTTCATTAGCATTGTGTCTTACATTTCATCTAGCCATTTGTTTGCATCAAATCCACTGCTGATATAAGCAATTCTGCACTATTTCCTAAACTCTAGAAGCCAGGAGGGTGATTCAAATCTATTAGTTAACATATTATGGATATTAAAAAAAAAATAAAAATCAAATGTTTACAGTAAATGAGTATGTGTCATCATTTGCTGCAGCTACATCCATTTTTGACAGATCACATGCATACACTTATTAATAACCCTACATTCAAGAGAATCAGAGGCACAAAATAGCTTAAGTGAACATTTTTAAATGTTATGTATCATTTTTATCTTATCCTATGCCTTGAAAATTAAGCTATTTAAAAACCATAGAAAATGGGTTTCTTTTCAAAACGAGAGGCAAAAATACTTAAAATTGAAAAATTCTTTCAGTGAAATTTTTTGGTCTTAGAAGTGAATGCTTTCACTCACATTCATGAGGTTTCTAATTTGGCAATAGCAGATTTTCACTACAGATTAGAACTTGTGTAACAGACTTCTTTTGGTAAGTGTGCTTATCAAAAAAAATACAGATGAAACTTAAAATAACACTGAAGCTTGATAAAAGTATCTAAAAAATAATCTATAAGAAAAAATAACCAAGGGCAAAGTGCGTTACTGAAAGTATGCACAGTTCAGAAATACTTTCTCTAATAATGTAATCAGGGAATGACCTGTATAACTTTTCCATGTTTCTAACAGCTGAAAAAAAACCCAAGTTTAAAAGTAATTCCAATCAAATTCACCTATTAAAAAATGTTTTTGTTCTTTGATATTGTCAATCACAAATAGCTAAATTCATGTGATTATTAGATTATCAATTTATTCAGATGTATTAGATTAAATCTGAATATATAGCAGATAAAGATACATTTTATCTAGGATTTTTAACTTTCTGAATATCACATTACCCTTTTTTATTAGTCAGCAAGTAACAGTCTAATAATTCACATGGGACATACCACATGGCATTTCTAGTGTTCCTATGTTTAAACAAGCTTTATAGCTATTTTAAGTAGGAAATCGTAGTTGAAAAAATCTTACATAAAAAATAAAAAAATTCTCTCATATGATTTTTAAGGTCAATTAAAAGGGGAAGTTAAAAAGAGATGGAAAAGTCAGTAAGTAATTGGTTTTTTATGTCATACTCTAAAGAAGTGTTATTACCTGTTGGCGGTGAAACCACAGCTTAATGCGAAGAGGTATGTGAACAGGCACATGTACAGGCAGCAGATAACTGTCCACGTGTGTGCGGAGTGGGGGCTGCTGAATGTCTGAAATTGCCCTTCCTAGCAATCTGAGGCAGATTCCCGCTACTGGTGAGCTGCAACCAGTAGGGGCTAGTTGTAAATTTTGATAACAAAAGCAGCATGTTCTGAATCCTCCCATTAACAAAGAGGTGTGAGACAGAAGCACCAATTAGGAGGCTGATCATGAGCTGTGCTTCTGCACATAGACTGTTTAGACTGGAAAAACTGGGGGCTTAGGTTTATGGAAAGAAGACCTGTTGATGAAAGAAAGCATTCTGAAAAGAAGAATTGGTGTCAGGGAAGAAAATGGGGTTTGGAAATAAGGTGGAGAACATTCTGATTAGAAGACAGACCCTGGAAGATCAGAGAATCATAGAATATCTCAAGTTAGAAGGGACCCATAAGGATCATCGAGTCCAACACCCTGCCCATTACAGGACTAACTAAAATTGTATCATATGACTAAAAGCATCGTCCAGATGCTCCTTGAACTCTGATAGGATTGGTGCCATCTCCACTCCCTTGGAGAGCCTGTTCCAGTGACTGGTCGCCCTCTCAGCAAAGAACCTTTTCATAATATCCAATCTGAACTTCCCCTGACATAGCTTCATACCATTGCCTCGTGTCCTATCACTGGTAACCAGAGAGATATGTGGAGGTAAGTAGTGGGGGATACCTAGGGATCTTGGCTGGTGATGCCCAACATCCGTAACTGCAAGCGGTGGCACAGCATAAACTGACACAACTTTCTGCCTAACCTTCCTGGACCAGCAGCAACCTTTTTGCTGGGGAGGGAAGTTGAGACCTCGTGAGGTTAGCTTTGGGGGGAATCAAGTGACCAAGTGTGTGAGATAACTAATTAGAGTAAAAGCTCCAGTCTCACTAGGTTCTTAAATACCAGGATCCAGATCCACTAGGGGTTATCACTCACTCTGTCTCACCCATGAGAGTACTAACATTTTTGACAGCAAAAACACTTGAAAAGAGTTTACAATAAACATCCAAACCAAAGAAATGACAAAAATGACCTAGAACTGCTGCTGGAGTCTATACATGAAGCAGTGATAGGAAACTGAACTCTCATCTTGACAACCCTTCAGGCTTGGAGAAGAAGCCATCAATTTGCCAGACTGTTATTGAAAATATAAAATATATAAACATGCTTGAAACTGTTTATCATTTTGCAAACTGTTCCTTGAAGATACAGCATTCAGGAGAGCTCCATAAGAAATCCAAGAGAGTTGCTCTTAGCTTCACTTTTCCATCTTTGCATCTCCTTGTTTTGACCTCCGGTGATGGATTTTGCAATTTTATTATGGTTAGTCTGAATTGTAGGGGTGTTACTTAGCTCTACAGAAACATTTTCTAGCTTTCTGAATGGAGAAATTTTCTATTTAAAAAAGAAAACCTAAGATAACAGCTGGCACTATAGTTATACTTGCTGCCCAAATTATATCCATCAAGATCTTGTGATCAAATGTGCAGACAATTTGGCAAGCATTTTCTGAAGTTTCCTAAGTTCTACTTTAAATTATCCCGTAAAACCAACATGAACACTCAAAGCTGACAATGGGGTAATTTCTATGCTGAGTGTCTTACCTTAGAAATGTTGTTACCAAGAAGTTGAAACTAAAATTCTGTCTGGTTGTACTTTAATCTACGAGAGTTCTCTTCTGATACCTCTACAAAAGGCACTCTACCACAAGGTAAACAGGACAGTATTTGGATCACAGACTTTAAGTAAAACAAAGGTTTGTTTTAGTTCAAAGGAAAGCAATATGGCAATTCTGTGATGCTGTGTCACAAAAGCCTGTCACATAAATGAACCTCAAAGGGTCCCAGAACAGAGGTCTCACAGCAATTTAAAGTCAACTTGCTGTCAAAAGACCAAGAGTGTGGCAAATTAAGGGTCTAGAAAATGAGAAATCTCAAGGGCAAAGCTGCCAGAAGGATTGTGTGCTGTGCGTAAATTCAGCTTAATTTTATAACAAGTTTCTAGTGACCTTTCAAGTTAGTTACTATAGTTATGAACTGATGGAGCAAGTCCAGTACGGTAACTGGGTAGAATCCATATCACAAAACAGAGAACATGAGAAAAAATGTGTTACAATACTTTTGTAAAACAGGAGTAATGACTGCAGGGTTGGGAATTTCCCATGAACTAATGACTGGGTTGAGGCCTGAGGTGAAGCCTCCAATTCTTAAGTCCCAAATCCAATCATTAAGTGCTGGGGAATACTGTCTCCATTAGCCACTACTGCATCCCCAATTATTTTAATTCAAATCTACTGAAGCTTGTCAGTTTAAATGCTATGAGTAATCCTGGACACAAATTCTGTATTTCATATAACGTAACATAGAATAAAGAAAATGTAACTCCTGTCAAAAATCTACAACGATATTGATGCAATGGGCTTGATTTTACATAATAGATAATTTAAGGCAGCCAGACTCACATTTGGCCTTTTAAACAGGCTTGCCAAAAGCTTGTTTGCAAAAGTACCAGTCTCAAAACATACATAGATCGTCTTTGCCTTAATTTTTTCAATGCTTACATTTTCAGCACTGTTTTTCCAATACATATTAAAAAGTTTATTTTCTAGGTACTCCCGTGTTTTACAATTATTTTGGTTTTTTTAAACTTTATCCATTATTTTATGTCCTGTGCAGTTCAGGTAGCAGGTAGTAAGTAAAAATGAAGGCAGCGAGACAGAAGTTTTGCCTGGGATCAATATCAGAAATTGCTCTGATAAAGCATTTTTGGAAAACATTAGAAAGTAAAACTATCGTTCTTCTTTGTCAGGTGTTCAATGAGACGAAGCCATATAACAAAAACAAAGGCTTTCATAAATACAAAACAGAAGCGAAAGGGTAATTTTAAACAGGGATTTTGAAATATCTCGGAAAATTAACTAGAGGATCCCTTTTCTCTAAGTAAAGCTAGACAGACACTGTCATTACAGAGACTGCATACAAGACAAAATACAGAGCTGCAAAGTCAGGCAAGCATTCCGTAACTGCTGAGCAGTAACTGCCATGTGACACTTGTCAGCATAAACGTATTCTCTTGGTCCTTTCTCAATGTTAATACAGGGAATTCAAAGATTGAAGTTCGAGAAGTGGATTCCTGTCCTAAGATCTGCATGAACTTATGAACACTTTCTAAGTAAACAAGGTAAAGGAGGAAAACTTCCTGAGAGGTAGCAGAAGAACTGCTATTCAAGTTAGCAACAGCTTTTAAAAAGGTTTAACTGCTTCAACTAGAAGTGGTCAAGCACAGATCAAACAACAAGAAGGCGCTGAGCAGAACAATGATTTTCTTTGAATTTGAGATACGTCACAGTTAAGCAAAGCAAGACTTGTCTGGCCAAAATTTGTGCAATTAGAATACTAGCCCTTGCAAGTATACTACTGAGTGACAAACAGAATAAGAATTCAGAAAGTCAAGGTGAATTTAAAGACACACAGGTTGTGGAGGTATTAGGAAGTGTGAAGATGGAGAAAGCGAAGTGAAATGTGACACAGAAGAGTAGAGAAGAGTAGAAGACAGAAGGGAAAGGACTTCGACAGATGATGGTGTAAGACAAAATGTTATTCCTTCTTGTGAATAGGGAGCTCAGAGAATCATAGCTCATTTCATATTTACAATTTCTGACAATTGACATATGCAGTAAATGTACGGCATATATGGTCAAACTTGCAGGATAACATTCAAAGTCTTTGGAAAGAGGTCTTATCTCATTTATTTTTCTTCTGAGTTCCAGTTGGCTCATGCTTGGAATACAAAACCTATTGGACAGTTCTTCCAAATGCAGAATTAAAAAAAATACCACCCAACTAAACGCTATGACATTTAAGATCAATATTAGCAGCTAGAAGCTCTAGAGAGAAGCGGGTGAAAACTTTTTGTTGATAGTTGCTATGTATCTTTTTTGATTATCTTGGAGAAATTATAATATTCAAGTCCTGTAAGATGGAAGTTTGTAGAGATCTGAAAAGAAAAAATGACTCATACTTTTCAACAGAAGACCAACACAGTGAAAATCTTGCTTCTTAATGATAGCACCTAAGATACCATTGAAATTGGCGGACCACAGTAAACTAAATCTACTGAAATTTTTCTTTGATAACTAGATGGAAATGAGAGACAGCTTCCTAAACCTTACAAAATCCAAGGAAAAAAAAGTTGACTTTCTCTTGATTTCTTTAATGCAGTTCCCTAAAGAAGTAGATTTTACTGAAAATCCTACAGGCAGCTGCAATACCAATACTAGTACCCAAAAATCATAATACAGCTGGCAGAAAATTGGAAGGCTATTAAAAACTGAAAAGGAAATAATATTTAATTTAGTCAAAATAGATGGGATTATTAAGATATACCAGCTTCAGATATCTAGAGAAAAAATTATCAATCACTATTTTACCAGGACTATAAATTTGTTTTAATAGTTGGATGATGGTTGCTCTTCAAGACATACATGGCTAGAGCCAAAAAAAATCATTACCACTGATTAAGAATTGCATATATTGAACTGGCATATTAATTGGTACTATCTGCAATTCAAGTTTATTTTGATTATAATGAGACTCTGTCTGGTGATTTTTGCTTAGGATTTTTAAGTGAATGCTTTTCATTTGTTAATATTTGTTGTGGGTCTAGTCCAATAGGGCCCAATTCCAGTTAGATCTTCAGGTTCTGCCAAATTGGCAGAATTGTATTATAGTAGTAGTTATTGCATAAGTGTAATAGACAAAGCTTCCAATATCAGGAACGTGGATATGAAAACTGGAATGAAAGGTGAGGAATGAATAATAGAATGGTATTTTTTTACTACATTTTAATAATGACATTTTGTAGAATTGACTTCAATTATATCAGCTTGTACATTATGTTTGTTGGTGGGGGTGTGGAAAAACCCACAATCGATCACGATAAAAGTAGCTCAAGAAAAAAAGCTATTTCAAGACTCTTCATTCTTCTTAATTATCAATATAGTATCTAAGTAGAACAAATCAATTATATCAGTTTTAAACACCTTGTTTAAAAGCTGTATTAATCATAACTGCAACACATTTGATGTTAGTACAATGTAGCAGAGCTCATGCTTATGTGCACAGGATTTCCCTCCTGGAGTATTTAAAGGAAGTCATTATTCAGTAAAATACCTGTCACTTGAAGAGCAGATTCGGAAACACAGTGTTGAATTAAAGTGTAATTTTGCAATAAATTTTCAGAGATTAGACAGAATTAAGTCTCCACAAGAGAACTCATACTGTAGTGCCAAATACATGCAGAACTCTTTTCCCCAAAGTACTGAAAGGAAAGTATGTTGCGTTACACAGTATGACCTTTGGCTCTCGCACTTGACAAAAGTCAAAATTTGACTACTGAAATGCTTACTATAAAGATTGCTTGAAATAAATTTTACTAAACTACTGCAGCTATTTGAAAGCCAAAACACTCAAACACAAAACCTTAACCTGAATGTTGGCATGGTGCCATTTGTGATAAAATGACCGCTGTTATCATCTAATAATCCAGGTAATGTAAAGAATATTGAATTTAATATTTCCTTTCTCTTCTGTCCAACTATAGTAACCTCCTGAAAAATATCATTGCTTACTATTTTTTTTTAATAGATATGAGGGTTAGGAAAAGCAACAGAAAACCAATGGTTCTTGTTTTTCTATAATCAAACTTGAGAAAGAAATATAATAATTAGATGCCAAATACAGCTTATGTTTGGTCTGTTCTTCTAATACTCTTTTAAGGCAATATATGTAGTATTTTCAAAAATGACATAACAAAGGAAGCAGCTTATAATTCTAAAACAGCAGTGTTTGAATCATAGACTAGCTTGGGTTAGAAGGCACCTTTAAAGGTCACCTAGTCCAATCCCCTGCAACGAGCAGGGACAGCTTCAGCTAGATCAGGTTGCTCAGAGCCCTGTCCAACATGACCTTAAATGTTTCCAGGGATGGGGCATCCACCCATTTCTTCCTTATATCTAGTCTAAATCTACCATCTTTTAATTTAAAACCATTACCCCTTGTCCTGTCACAATAGGCCCTGCTAAAATGTTTGCCCCCATCTTTCTTATAAGCCCCCTTCAAGTACTGAAAGGCCGCAATAAGGTCTCCCCAGAGCTTTCTCTTCTCCAGGCTGAACAACTGCAACTCTCTCAGCCTGTCCTCATAGCAGAGGTGTTCCATCCCTCTGATCATTTTTGTGGCCCTCCTCTGGACCTATTGCCAGCCATGCTGAAATACACATTAAAAAGTAACGACTCGACAGATGCTAAAAAAAACCTGGAAAAAGTAGGCCATCAAGATCAGGTACAAGCAAAATGCACAAACTCTTTCACTCCAAGCACAAGCTTAATAAAACAGTTTTTAAAACAAACAATAATATTAACAGACCTGTGGAGGAACCTGCCTCCTTTTTTGGTCAGGGGATGTGACATACACAGCTTGTGTATATGCGTAACTTTTGAATCGTGGTTTAGGAGAAGGTGAAGGTCCCTGGGGTACACTGACTGTGATCTACAAAGAAGAAATTAGAGGTGGAAAGAAGAGACATATGGATAGGAGCATGGATTACAGAAGTAAAGTAATGATTGTAAAAGTAAGTGAAGAAAAAGAAGTAGGAAGGTCATCACCAGCTACATTTTTCAAGGACAGTGTTGGTATTCAGCAGTCAAAATTGGGATGGTATTAAGGAAAGCTCTTATTTAATCTGACACCCTTTCCAAAAGCAACAAACTGTCAGAACACAATATGAGCAGAATACCAATGTAAATTGAAGGTTCTTTATAATTTACAAGCAAAGGCTCAAAAAACAAGTGATCTTGTAGTAAATCCTGAATAAACAGAGCCAAGACTCATCTGCTCAGTACTCTAACAAGACTGAGCATCCCAAAAGCAAGATACAGATTAAATTTAGACAAGTACACTAGGCCTAAAATCCACTAAACACTTTAGCAGAGACTGTCTGATGGTTTCAGTCAAAAATATAACTGACACAGCAAGCATAAATTAATTCCAAGTATTACATGACCTTTTTGAGAGGCCAACTGTTAGCTGAGAACAGATGATGTTAAAATACAAGTCAGTGTAAATAAAATGCTAAAAAATTAAAAATGTATCTCAAATATGGAGAAATGTCAACTGCTATTCTCTAAAAAAGGTAAAAAAGTTTCTACATGTCTGTGTTTAAATGTAAAATGGCCCCCAGTTTCTGCATTCTTCCTTGTGGTGCCCTTCCACAGCCAAAACACCCAGTGCTGTAAAAGAGAAGTGCAAAGCACTTATTTGCCGAATAGTTACTTTTAAAGCAGCCCTGTGCAAGGTGAAAAGCAGTACAAAAGTACAGTTCACGTAGACAAGTACATTTGACTTGCCTGTGGCAAAAAGATTTTGTCTATTATGCCCATGGGTTTTTTGCCTTCCATTGGCCATCTAACATCAAACTTCTGGGGCAGGTATGGGAAACAACCTCGTTAGAGCAGCAAGGTAAAAGCAGAAAAGTGAAACAACTCACTTCTTGTGAAAAATGCTGTTGATGATGTACTTGTATGTGCTCTTCTCTAGTGATCCTTGAGTGTCGTGGCAACATCTCCACTTCCCTGATGGCTTCCATGGTGACTTGCTGGGGCAGAACTTGGAAGAGGGAAGTCACGTACATTAAGATGGACTTCTTATCTGGACAGGCAGTTGCAACATCTGGAAAGCAAATTTACATGCATCATTTTGGTTTCCACATTAGACATGAGAAACACCCAATCAACTTCATGGAAAGTTGATAGGCTAATGAGTAATCTATTGTCCACGTGAGTTCTCTAGAGACTAATTATAGCCTTATGATCAGTTCCAAAATTACAGACTAAACTTGCATATCAATGAGGAGCCGGAGTTTATAAAGGTAATTGTTATTCAACATGAACTTTCTGTCTGTATTTCTTTAGCCAAAATGAACATAGTATATAATTTGACACTGATCCTCATTAAGGAGGACTCGACATAAGAAGAGGTGTATTTTCTTGTGCTGTATAAATACTGCAGTTAAAAAAAAATAACGACAAGTTCATTTTAAAAGTGGTACCTTGTACATTCTCTTCACATCGTTTAATCATTAGAAGTGACAATGATGTAGGGAAAAAAAAAAGATTTACAGGTTTTGCTAGCGAGTGTGTTCATACAAAATAACTACTGAAGACAACTTCTAATATAGCCACATAGCCATTATCTTCTACTTAGTCATATTCTTCATGAAGTCTGTGGAACATATAAGGAACATGATATTCACAGACATTAAAATACATAATAGAACAACTCCTTAAGAAAAAGCTCTGTAAAATCTCTGTGGACTTTAGCAGTAAGTACAAGAAACTTTGTGTGAACACAAAGATGATTTCAGGTCTTGCACACAGCCATGACATACATCAGAAGGAAAAGTGGTTTATCTGACTCAATATTTCAAGTCTGTAACAATTTGTAAAAATGTAAGGCATGTGGCAGATCTTTGAAGTAGTTACTTTGTTATTTGGCATTGACGTTTACCTCCCACACTCAGACTAGTGAATCAATATGTAAAAAGACTGCTGTACAAGAAATTCATCATTAATTCGGTGTTTTAACATGAGCGTTGGCAGAAAGCCAAGAGCTATGAGTTTTTACTGTCCTAGACCAATCCTGGCTTAGCTAAGATTTCAGTTCAGGGAAAAAAAAAGAAAAAGGGAAAAAAGGAAAAAGGAAGAAGAAAGAAGAAAGAAAAAAGAAGAAAGAAGAAAGAAGGAAAAAGGAAAAAAGAAAAAAAGAAAAAAGAAGAAAGAAGAAGAAAAAAGAAGAAAAAAGAAGAAAAAAAGGAAAAGAAAAAAGAACAAAAATCAATTAATACATTCTGGCAGACTAAATAATGCTACAGGGTGGCATCTCATTCTCTCTTCCTAGAATGCAGAATACATGAGGGAAGGCACCTTACATTAAAAGCTTCACATATATTTGGAAATCAAGAAAAGATGCCCTTTCAATATTTTTGGTTTTACTTTCTGACCTATCTCCATACCTTTGCTTGATACATTATGAAAGACAGCTGAAGGTTTAGTTCTACTTAGAAGTGGCTAGAAACATGGTACATTCCCTCCAACATCCCCACCACCATAAGATTGTCTCGGTGGCCACAGTACACCAAACATGTTCATTTAAAAAAAAAAAAAACAAACCAAACCAAACCAAAACAAACAACAAAAAAACCCAAAACAACATGACTTTTCCAAATCAAGTCAAACTACAACCCTTGGTCTCCACAGGCTTCACTTCTGTGATAGAATTCAGTCCAGGAGGTATTTTGCTATCACCATCTTCTTGTCTTCTCATTAATATTTTAACACCATTTTGTTACAGTCAGTGTCCACTAATTGATGTTTACAAGAACATCCATGCCTTTACACAACAAGAGTATACACTGAAAGAACAGACATTAGTGCCAGCTGTGATTTTTCCATTTGTTGTTCATTATTTTCCTTTTCAAAATGTTCTGGTAATCAAATAGGCAAATACCTTATAATTTATCTGCACAAATATCTCACACAATAAATAAAGTAAATACCTTGCAAACAATACACATGCCAAAAATTGTTTACCCATTCTACCTGACAAATAAAAAGTACATATGCAGCTGTCAGAATCCACAGGCAAATAGAAAAAGATTTCATTATTTAATAAGAACAAATAGCTAAACAACCATTGTTGCAAAGCCTGGAATATCAATCTGTCTCTTAAAATTCTTTTTTGCGGTCTCTTGAATTATCAGAGCAGGAATGACTTCTGTTATCCTGTCCTATGCCTTTGCCTTAATATTTTTTTCTTTTTGAATCCTAGTCTAATATACTGTCTTTACCACCCGTTCAGACCGATGGATATTTGAAGTCCTAGTATTTAAGCAGTGAATATATTTCAATTTAAGCACTTGCTTGCAAGGAAGTTCACTAATTCCTTGGAAATATGTCTGCTTTAATTTCTGGGGACAAAATATTTGTCAAGCCAACCTATACCTTCTAAAAACTAGTCTCCAACTCTCGGAAAATAAGGAAGATATTTAAGAAAATTCAGTCAACATGTGTAGACTATGCCTTTATTCAGATACTGGATTTGAGAGAAAAAATAAAAACCAACAAAGGAATTATCCAGGATTTGTTTTCAAAAACAAGGTATCTTCTCCAAATTCAGCTCAGAAGCAATACTTTCTGAATATTTTCATCCATTTTCTTGACAATGACCTTCCAGGATAGGATTGAAAAGAATAAATAAGAATAAAACCAAATTAGACTACAAGCTAAAAGAGAGTTTAAAATGGGAAGCATAATAACATTAGCATAAATTATATTATTAACATGTTCATCAATCAAGAATCTGAAAGACTTCAGAGAGTTCTGAAAACCATTCCAGCTCTTTAACAAGATGCAGTTGTAAGAAAGTATTGGAAAAAGTTTCCAGCATGAATTTTCCAGCTATTGAGAGGAATCTTCTACCGAAGAAAACTTTATACTGGCAGATTAATATTTTTCAAAAGAAAACAGTGGCTTTCTGCTACTCAAACTGAAATATGTTACATGAAGCATATTGTTCACAGAACTAGTTTTATGGATCTTGTGATCCATAGGCTTACTTACTAAGTCATGTAGTTTCTTTAAGCATCTTCTATAGTGAAAGAAACAAAACTCCTTTGCAGGATACAGAACAAGGCCCTGACTTTATATGCTCCCCCTGAAAAAATATCCACACACTCTGACCATTTAGAGAGATTAGTCTCTCCAGAGGAAGTCTCCAGTCAAATTGAGAAAGTAAAGAGAAATAAAACACTTCTTCTAATACACAGGGTGAAAAACCTGTTTGATACTAAGGAGACACTGTAAGAGCTACAATTTGACCATGAATGTTAATGTGTGATAATATCCTGTTCATCTAGAGACACAGATACTCGGTAACAAGTCCCAAAAGAGCAAGAAGAATCTGGTTTCACCACAGAACTTTAAAACCATGAAATAAACACCAATCCACCCTTGTTTAAATGCTGTTGCCTTTCAAGAGTTATTACAGGTTTAGTTCAGGAAGCAATCTGTCCGATAAAAGTTCACTACAGCTTGGTTTTTATAAGCAAATAGTCTTCATTTTCTGATGAACATAACCATGTTGAGGATGGGTGACTAAAATAAAACTGAAATGTTCTGAAAGCAACTCTTTTCTGTAGGATGCAACGCCAAAAGAGTAAATAAATTTAAAAAAAGGTCAAACTCTTCAAAAAGTGATCCAACAGCCAATTTTTATAAGCCTTGCAGTTCACAATTGGTTTGTTCTTGCATCTATATGTTCTGTCAAAAAGCAATTCTCTGTCAACGTTCCCAGCTCTGGTGGAAAGAGGCATTTTTAAGAGATGAATGAAAGTGAGGATGATATAAAACACCTAAATAAGATCCATATTAAAAAGTACTGTATAGGCCTACCAAAAAGAACAAAATCTAGCATTTTATTACAAAGTGTTACATTATGTATATACAGCCACACACAGACTGTAAATTAAAAGCATTCATGCAAATGTTACTTCCAATTTTCAAATATATGTCTACTTACAATATAGCCATTCGTATTTATTAATATTTTGCTTTCTCAAAGCTTTGACCAAATAACTGTTCTGACGTTACTTGTGCTGATTCCACCCCCTCTTTGTATCAAACTAGCAGCAAAATAACTTGGAAAGAAGAAAGCTTAAATGTCTGCCACACTGCCAGAAAGATTATATTACTGTACATAAATTGCTGATGTGGTTTCTTTACATTGAGACACAAATTTTGAAACATACTTTACCCTATACAATGCTGGGAAGCAAGATAAGACCTGAGCCTTAAAAATACAAGAAATCCTTTGTCCTCAAAAGAAGCAGGTAGGATTTTCAGATAGTCACAAAGTAGAAAGCACGGAAAACTGTAACTTTTAAATCCTATACATCACCTAATACAGATGGCTTCCATGACAACAGTAATAATTAAAAATATTTTAGTATTACCATCTGCTGTCCCACATGAGATTTTAAAAACCATACTAAAAACCCATAGCTCTGCCTTCCATAAAACTGAAGGAGATTCTCAAAGTTGATCTGCATTTTCAGAGATTATATAGCTTTTTTTCGCTGATAAATGGAGGCTGTTGTTTTTTCTTCTATCAAAGATATTTTTCATTTTAAGGCTTATTAATTATATTAACACAACACCAACATTTGTTAGAATTTCTGAAAACAATCCTACTGCTATCTCCAAATGCATCTGTTTGGAATGGACTTAGATGCATGACAGATAAGCTAATTGCAGAAGCTCTCAGATTCTTGAGTAAAACAGTATCTAACGGATACATAAAAGATTAGTTTCTACAATGTAAGCTCAATACCGGAAGGATTTCAATGTTTGTACGACAGCTCCCACTGTGGCACTAACGTCAACTGCAGTATTGAACATGAGGGCAAAATAGAAGTACTTAAAAATATACAAAGACAACTTACATGTTTATTTTTATTTATTTATTTTACCTCTTAGCCTCAAGAACAAGGGTGAACTTTTCAAAACACGTTCAAATGCCTGTGATAATCTGTCTGACAAGGCTCACCAAAACACTTTAAATAAGCTTTCATAAAACCTAAGTCATGTATTTTGATCACATTTTGATATCGATGAACCTAAATCTGCCATTGAAACTGTATGAAAGTGTATGAGACTGTACTAGTAAGAATGTAACTGCCTGGGCTTAAATAGCAAGAAAAACAAGTAAGATTTCATTCCCTGATAGATGCATTAGAGTTGGCCCAGCACAGGTAAAGAGATCTTAAAAAGATTACCCCCGAAACTAAGAAAAGAAAGAAGAAAAAGGGGGGAAAATTGCAAACTTAGTAATTTGTACTCCAAATGCATATTTTCGATCACTTACTAACAAGTCTATTTGCAGACATATTAAGCTGTGACAGAATGATGAAGCCTATCTTAGATTTGCTATCACTGGTAACTTCTTAATTTCCTGATTGTGAAAGCATGACAAAATATATTTTTTTATTATTTGAACATGAAGGAACAAGCAAGATTATCAGGCAAAGAATATAAGTTGTTTTTCTTAAATGTATAAAAGCTTTGCCCTCAGCTAGCACCTGGTCCCAAAATGATAGTGTTCTGCAATCCATGTTTAGATTAAGACTATACTAATTGTAATGATAATAGCAGGAACAAAAGAAGTGGTAATGGTTTACTCTACTGACACTTACTGCTGCCAGTAAGACCTCGAAGCAATAAAAAGTGTGCAGTCTCTCAAAGGTCAGCCAGTAGTTGCAGTGTCTGCTCTGCAATTATTGACCTTTTCTTGCTTGTTTTTTAAACTTGTAATTATTTTCTGCCCCGTTTTTGTACTCCGTTAGTAGATTGCATATTAAATTCAAAATGAAAGAAATCTTTACAAGTAACCTCAAGGAATAGTGCTGGTCTTTCAGACAGATAAAAATGGAATAATTTATGGAATGCTGTCTAATTTTAAATATTGAAATCTGGAAATTTAAACTGACAATTCCTTAACAAAGTTAAAGAGCAGACAACTGCTGTCCCTTTTCCAAAATGTATTCCTTAGCTGACTTTCCAACTGAGAGGAAGGTGCTTAATTAAGCAGAAATCTATGTTTCTACAGTCTTTTGGGAAGAACACAGTTAAAATCTGAACAGGAAGGCTGTATCATGCAATTCAGTGTACTCCATTCCCCACTGGCACTAAGGGCGAATTAAAGTCCTCTCAGTAGAGAGGTAAATAACTCATTCAGCCTGCAATCTTACACAAGTTAAAACAAACAAACAAACAAACAAACAAACAAACAAACAAACAAAAACAAAAAAACCCCAACCAAATGGGTCCACTTCTTGTCAGTGATCAAGCGATCAAATATTATTTGGAATAGGACTGAGCAAAAGTCAAAATTTTTGGAAGGCTGTTCGGTGGTCTACACGAATAAGCATGGTGATCATAGTCTATTGTTTTGCAGAATAAAATTCATATTTTACAAAATGAACTGACAGCAAAAGACACAAAATACAGATAATTGGAGCGAGAGTGGAAACCTGGAGGACAGCCCAGTGGTGACCTATACACAGACAGTGGCACTGTTCTTCTTCTTCCTTTCTGTAGATATGAATACCCATTCACCTGAAACTAGTATGAAACTCCCAGAAGAAAATGCCATTAATTTTTCAACAGACTTTTCCTTAAGAAAGTAAATGTTTTAAACCTCATGGTTAAGACCTACAGAATACCTTAAAAATGCTGACCACAACTGTCCTTTGTAGGCTGTGTTGAATGAGGTCACAACAACAGCATGAAGAAAACCTCTTCAGAAGGTTAACACATTTTGTTTGCCTTTTAGAATTACAAAGATAGGTGAGGATTTGTGGGATTAAAGTGTTGCGGGATTCGAGTGTATCTCATATTAAAAAATTCAGTGGCTGAGAATACCTTTAATCTGTCTGTCTGTCGGTTCTGATTTGCTGCATTAGTGTGAAGGAGTCTTGGACTGATATGCAAGCACTGTCCTGGTTGAGTGAACTTGACACTACCTCTGGTTTTGAAATCTGAAAAATCAGACTTAAAACCTATGCTGAACAGGAAAGGTGAACCTTATTTTTCTTCAGTTTCCTTACAATGTTAAACATTTATTCAGTAACACTGCAACTTTTGCACCATAAGCTATATCTAGCATAAGCATCTTAGCAGCAGAGATAGAAAGAAATTAAGTCAAAATGGCAATGGAATAAAACACTGGTTTAAAAAAGTGGGGGTGCATCTGTTAACATTTTTATCATATGTGTTGTATACTAATATTTTTGTCAATGAGTAGGAGTGAGCATGGCTCATGAATTTGCTGAAATAACAAATAAAAAGCAATATTTAATTTTCTCACAACACTGATATACATTGCTGAAAGCTGCAGTTCAGTTATTCAAAACCCTCAAATGCAAATGCAGTTAGGGGCAAGGTAGGTGGGGGCAGAAAACTAAAATACACCCTACCACCTAAGTCCTGCTGAAGAGTCCTGAAAATAAAGAAAGGTCAAGAGAATTATGCTGACTGATATCTAGAGTCAGGAACAGTGTACAAAATGGTACATTAGCAGGCACCCAAACAGTAATTTTGCTAAGAATATTTGAGGTATCAGCAAGTGGGCCAATATTTGAGAAAGAATATGGGCCAATGTTTCAAAATATTGTACATTTTCCATTTTACTTTTACAACTATTTAGCCTAGAAAAGTTTTTACTTACACATTTCTCTCCTATCAATCCCTGTTAAAAGTACATTTCATTCAGTATGGAAACTATGGCAACCATACTTAAAGACTGAAAAACTATTTCCACTATAAAATCTCATAAAACACCCTGTAGGTATTCTTGGAAAGCTATGCAGTGTTGATTCCAGCTGAGTCCAGGTTATCAGTTACTGCAGCATCAGGAAGATTTTGCCTACTGGGACTGGCTGAACACATACACAAAGTAAAATTTGTTGTACAGCTATTGTCTTAAGAAGTTTACGTCCAATCATGACCTGTTTACCTGCTGCAAAGTTACATGTGCAATATATGCTTTGCTGATTCTGCGGTTGCAAGAATTGTGAAACATAACGGAAGAACTTGAAGACCTAAGTCAGTACGAGCAATTTCCAAAAGCCAGCATAATCAGTGAGCAAAAATACAATATCAATGCCATTAATTAAAATAGTAAATGAAGTGAACAACTCAAAATATATGAATCAACATTCAGCTTTGTTAACTGCCTCTATTACAAATTTTGATCAGAGTGATTAGGAGAATTTATTTAGTATGTAAAATATTTTGTAGTCAATAATTCTGAAAGGTAACTATGAAAAAAAAATTAGAGACTGAACTCCAGCAACTAAAGATTTTATAAGTTCTTATGGAAATAAATTCATTACTTTTATTTCATTGTAAAATCTATCATAAAAATTATATGATAAGATAAATGGAAAAGGGCAATAGAAATCTAAACAGACAACTGAATAGACAATGGAGAGTACATTAGGCATACTGGATGGGTGATACCACACTGAATAAAAGAAGGTAATAGTTCTTCAAATGCAGTCAAAAGCCACTGGAAAACATAGTATTCTTCTGAGATATTAGGTGTAAGATGAGACAGAATTAGAAGTATTTAATCTTTTACTAGTAATTTTTCCCAAAATGAAACAATATATTACAGTTACAGGATTAAATTGTGAAATTGAGATCACAGTCTCGAGTTACCAAGGCATTCAGAGTCAGAACTCAGTTTCAACCTATTTTTATAAAGTATTTTGGGAAGAAATTGTAATGGCATATATTACATTCCTTGTTTTATTAGCATATGAACAACATAAAGAAGGATTTGCTACTTCTGTCTGAGATCTAAGGAGATTGTTTTCCAGCTCTGATATATTTATTTAGTAGAAGACAGGATTTTATTGTATAAACCCTGTATCGCTCATACAGAAACAAAGACCAGGAGATGCAAAGGGAAATATGAATGCTGTCAGGATAGAAGAAATTCCACTGTATCTAACAAAGAGAAGCACCCCAGAACCTTCACTGGTATCTGCAGAAGTACGAGGATTCTGCCTCTACGGTATATAACTTCCTTTTATTTCTATTTGAAATGGGATATTTCTGACATCAGGGCAAGGGAATGGTCACCTGTGGTTAGTCTCTTCCAAAACTGATGCAACAAAATGGTGCACGTAACTGCATGTACCTCATACTCTTCCCCTCTAGAACCTCATGGACAACTGGTTTTCTATGAAATGTGAGAAAAGCAAAATGGGGAAAACAACAACAACAAAATGCCAAAGATAGACTTATTTGGATGTAAATCAAAACTAAGCTGTTCTTGGCTTTGTTTTGATTTCTGAAAAAAAGTAGTAGAAAGTTTAAGTAATGTAGCTTAATTTCTATGCAGAAAAATTCCTAACTTTATGCAAACTTCAGGTGTAAAATTGCTTATAGGTATCTTTAAAAAAATACAAAATTTATTGTATACAATAGGACCTTCGATGAAAATCCCCGTTTTTCTCTAATTTAGGCAGAGTATTGTTTACAGATCCAATGAACACTTTTTATATTTAATAGACCATACTTTCACAGGGTATGCAAGTTTGGGTAATTAAAACTGAAAAAAATTCAATTAAACTTTTAAAACTGTTACGAGAGACTAGGAAACTTTATTAACTATTAAGGTTTGGTTACATACAGAATATCTAACATGAAAAAACTTCACTGTCAGAAATTAATCTGTACAAATTCATTTGACTCATCAGTTTTAAATTCAAAGAGCAGGTTTCTTGCTGACTCCTCTGGCTATACATCTTGGGTTTTCTCACTGGATGTGTTGTTTTTGCATCTAAATGAAAACCAGTTACCTAGTTAATATTGGCTTCTATATGCATGACTCACACACTGTATCAAAATGATAAGTGAGTCTTTAAAAAAGTTAACTGTAGCAGATGCAAAAAGGCTACCTCCACTTTGCAAGTCTCTCTTCTAAAAATACAAATACATCTTGAAAGAGCTGATATCCAAGTGATTCGATCTTATATATAACCATAATTCTTCCTACTTTAAAATGTTATAAAAATAGGTTAGAAGAATTTCTTGTAAATGCAGTAGGGGAAGGATTTCTAACTATTGAGGGATTATTTCACTAAGAATGCAGCAAATAGATTAATATGCCAATCTTTTTCTTCAGGCTGATCATGAGGAAAACCAGTCTAAAATATGTCATGCCAATAATTTTTAAAAACGCAAGTTTTGATCAAATGCTTACTCACTGTATGCATTCTGTCCTCCAGCAAGTTATTTAAACATAACTGTTTTGTAATTTAAGAAGAAAAACCTTAAATGTAATTATATGAGGAAAGAGAACTATTCATGCTAGGCAGTCAGAACGCCTCAAGCCCATACTCTAAGGCATTTAATACTTTTTCAGTTGGAAACATCTGCTCATGTTTTGCACAAAAGTAAGCTTCTATTCACATTTCTGGTGTGTGGTCACCACGATGGCCTGGAAAAATACATTTTGCAAATGTAGATTTTATCACCAGCAGATCTTGAATTAGGGCCATGCTGGGTCTATTAGACCACACACTGGGATGCTGTTCTGCTTGAGGCACAGTAAGCTCTACTCTCCTATCCTCCCCTCACTTCATGATCAAGTTGTTAAATACTTTCAGGAGCAGTGAGTGACTAGTGACTATAACTCCTAGCAACAGCTTCTGTGACTGTAACATGGTAATCTGTTTTGAGGTAGTAATCTGCCCTCCACTTTATTATTTTCTAAGAGAAAAGGTGTAATTAGTATATTTCTGCCTTTGTTCCCATACGTTTTCTGCATGCTATCTTACTATATGCGTTCTATCTTTAAGGTATTTTTTTTAAAAAAAAAGGAGAAAAAACATTGTTTCAAACAATCTCTGGCAAACTAGTTAGCAAACAGAACATCTGTCACCTGGAGAAGAAGGTGCAGGAAGGAGAAAATAGAGATACAATTGCTTCAACAAGAATCTGTAAGGGTTCAGAATAGAGAGTCCTCCTTGACTGTATGCCAGTAAACCATATGTGAAGTGTCAAGAGCATTTCAGGATCCAAATGAATACTGAAGTGACAACATGAATAAATATGAGAACTTGTTTTGAGAAACCCCAAATAAATGCAATTTTGTATGTGGCTAGTGTTGGAGAAGTAGTGAAATAAATCAAGGGCAAAGCAAGATGTCTTGCAAGCAATACATACTTCAAAGACCGAGAAATCAACATTTTAGTGGCCCCTATTTAAGCCGGCAACAGCAGATGTCTTGCATATTCTAGCCAACGCAAACCTCAGCCTAACTGATTAAGCGTAGGTGTACGTGACACCGACAAGCATGGAGCAACATGTAAGACCCTAAAGAGAAGTGAAAATGCTAGAGCTCAGTGGAATCAGGCAGGGTTTGAGGACATCATATCTACAATACCTACTTCAAAAGTTCCCTGGAAGCTGGAGTAGTTGTAAATACACAGTATCAGCCAGATGTGACTGGGATGCCAACTGGTATATTATTTGTGTATCAAATAAACATTAAAATATACATAGCAAATTTCAAATGTGCAATGCAATATATGAAAAGAAAACCATAGCTATTAAAACATTAAGACAATTAGCGTCTAGTTGCTCTTATCTAGTCAGCAGAATAGCAGCAGTGTAATGCTTTACTGTGTGCCTGGATAAAGGAAATCCTTCTTAGTATTGTATCAGTTTCTTGACTAGAGAGTTCAAGTGTCCCTAGACAATGGGAAAGGCAAATTCTGAAGGAAGGGCTTACATGGGATTCCTGAAATCAGTTCTGCAGTACTAGGTTGTTTATTAAACCTGTTTCTGACTTCACTGTGAAAAGGTTTTCGCACGTTTTTCTCAGGTCAGAAGTATTAATTTTCTCCATGGTCTTCTGTCTCAGAAACAAACAGATAACGTGATTTCAGTATTCAGACAGCTAATTCCAGGAATTATTTGTGACAGTAGCAGTGTAGCAGCAACTGAGAAAGAAACACAACCTTTTCATGGATGGCTTTATTAAATAACACTAACAGATTATCTACAGATGTTGCAGAAACCATGGGAGAGACCATCTGGATAGCCTTGTTCTGTTAGTATTTAGCTGTTTCCATCCTTAAGCTGAAAAGACATGAATACGGACTAAAAGAAGCACTCTGAAAGTTCTGGTTCCTCCTCCCTTCACCAATTAAAACAAAACAAAACACAACAAAACTAAATTAACCTGTCATAATCACTCAAGGAATAATAGAAGCACACAAATAAGTGGAGAAAAATGATAACTGACCGCTCAAGACTGAGTAACAGCACTTCAAGAGCTATGAAGTACACAGCACAGAACCTACACTTCTCAAATCAGCTGTCTACAAACTCTGCCTGACCTGTGTTTTTTAAGCTTAATCCTATCCTTACTTATCTCCCCATTCCACAAATGACTTAATCACACTTCTTTTGAAGCCCTGGCTATTTGTACTACTGGGGAAAACTGGGTTTTCAGAGGTGAAAGCACATATTCTGTGGGTAAGATGGGAAGAAGAAATATACTTTGACCCCAGTAGTACAGTTAATAACAATGTAAACAAAGCCAGTACTTCTGTCATAATTTATTCATTTTTAACAGTGAAATCTCCATTTACCTTTGCTTCACCCAAAATACCACCAAATGTTTTTCATGCTTTAAATACACGATCTTCTAGTCCACCACAATACATTTAGGAACTAAATAAGCATTGTAGTAGTTTGTGAATGTAATGAGTGGCTGCATGGCAGACTTTAGGCAGGTTGTTTAGCCTGTCTGGATTCAACAATGAAAGACTAAGAAACAGCACTTTACTCTTTTCAAGAGTAAATTTAGAGCCTGCACTGATAAAACCAGTCCACAGAAACTTTAACTAAGGAAAGGAGAAGAAAACTGTATTATTTGATCAGACAATGACTTCAAGTCACAAAGGTGATGTAGTCATGGAGGAATGCAAATATTGATCCACAGTTATCATTTCTAGAACTGACACAAATTTTGGGATACACTGAATGTAACCACCCTTCAGATCACATAGCAGTGCCAGTCTAAATAAAGCACAGCTTCTTTTAAGGCCCAAGCGGTGCATGTCCAGCTATGTCCAGGGAGTGCAGACACAGCACATGAGATCAGATGTAGGCAGAACTGAAGCCTGTATCTCATGCATGTTGTGATTCTCGCAAAATTACACTCGTCAAACTTTGTAGAATATCTGCAACTATGGCAAATATATATGGTATTGTGTACAACAGCATCTCCTGGAAACACCTCATACTTCTGAGAAATCAAGGAGCCAGAAAGATCAGTCTTAAAATGCAGGACTTCCCCCCCCCATCAATTTCAAAAGATAAACCAGATTCATCTTCAAGAAATACAACATTGATTTTATTGCACAAAACATTAAGAAGATTTGATCTGGAATTCTATATTCGGATCAGACATGTTCAAGAATGATAAACCAGAAGTGGAACAGAAAAGAGTTCTTAGTGTTAAGTAGGAGACAATGTAAAGAAGAACGAAAACCTATTCAGAGCCTAGTCAAACAAAGGATGAGAGCAGGTATGAGAGTTCTTTATAAATATACCATGGGGTAAAAACAATCAGAGCAAAAAGCATCAAGCTCAAGGGCAATGGTTGCACAAGAACAAAACAGAAAAAAATAAACCTGAAGAAATATAGTCTAAAAATGCAGGAAACTTTGTCACCTTCAGAAAGTGAGGTTCTGAGAGAGGCAAAGAAATAGAAGCAGAGTATGCAACTGACAGAACTTGAGGAATTTAATAAAAGCATTATGAGAGGTTTACCTGAAATTGCAGGTAACAAGACTCAATGCATCATCATGTCCCCCATGTTCTGTTCCTCTCCCTCCTTTTACATTATAGTTAATGCTAATTATTTTTCAGCTATACATTTTTAATACAAGTTACTGCTATAGTTTCGTGTTTTTCTTCCTATGACCTCTACTGTCTTGATGTTCTTTAATTATTCAATTATGGGGAAATAAGTGGATGCAATAACCTAGCAAAAATAACAATAAAAATAATGTGTCATGTCTGAGTATTCTTAGAAACTCTGACAAAGCATTACACTAAAGATATGACAGAGCTTTTGCATATATAGCATACATATACATGTTTACCAACTAATAGTACATAACAGAGCATGTGAAAGAAAGCTGGAGATTAATTAGTGCAGTCAATATAATGTAAATAGGAGTTAGGACAGCATTAGGACAACAACCAATTTTATTACATATTCATCATGTGTCATGTTAATGAAAAAAATGCAAGCAACCCTAAAAATGGGTTTAGAAAGGACTATGAAGCAACACTGCAAAAATTATCCAGGTTAAATGTAAACATTAGTTGTTGTATATTTTAATAGTCAGAAGAATTTGAAAATAAGGAATACAGGCTAAGAATAACAAAAATAGAACATGTGGAAGTTTAAGAAAATATACTTCTGGAAACAGATAGTAGAACTGCTAGTTCCACAATTAGTGTATTACATCTTGCTTTTTTAACATAGCAAGTATTAATTATCATTTCTTGAACCATCTCTTTTTAAAAGGGATAAAATTACATAACTTTGGATTCACCAACTGAACAAATACACATTTGTCTAATTTTCACCTGAATGTCTACTTAACTCACTTCTCTTTGTCATAGTCAACTGTATAACTCACCTTTTTTTTTTTTTTTTTTTTTTTTACCAGGACCTTGCAACACATTAATATTAATCTATGAAATCTATTAGAGCACAGTGATAGTTCTCCTTTCTCCTGCCCCCTCCCCCTTCCCTCCTCCCCCCTTAACTTTTCCAATCCAGATTTGAAGGAATGGTAAACTTTTTTTTTCCCCCAACCTAAAATTCTTTAAGACTGAGTTTCTAGCAGATGACAGAACTCATTGCAGACATTTTATCCCAAAGTCAAGCTACCCAGCAGTTTTACTGGTATTTTGCCTCTTTTGAAGCAGTCTTACTTCTTTTCATGACAGTTAATTATTAATAGTTAAAGATGTTATGTTGTGTCAGGCTTTAGTTTATGCTCTTTAAAACAAAATATGTTTTTAAAGTCAAAACAACTTAAATATAAACTTCTATTAGCATTTTGGGAAAAAAGTTTGCTAGAGGATGTCCTTAAAACGCTCTGTATTTTTGGTTTTAGAATTGATTTCTCTAGGCTGAACAATGAAACAGGCAAGCAATGTTACAGGCACAGGGCTGAAACAGAGCCATGACGAGAATAAGCAACATTCATGATGACAGTAAACGGGAGCAGAATCTGGGATTATAAACAAGAGCATCTGGGATTATAAACAAGAGCAGTGCAGGCCAACACTTTATTTTTTAAAGTCTTTCTTTAATTACCCAGCACTAGTGAGACTGATCTTAGTCCAAACATAAAGAGAGGATTTAGTGGTTATTAACAAAGAAAACATATATCATCTAAAAATTATGCAGAAGAGGTGGCCTTGGCAAAGAACTAAGAATGCTCTGAAGACCTGAGATTAGCATTTGAAACAGGGCCTACAACATCTAATAAATACATAAATACATGAAATACATGTCCAGTCCTACTGGGAGATTTTCACTCTTAAGCAGAGTACAGCTTGTAAAACGCAGGTTGTCGGTGTCATCTCTCACTGACTTGTTTCTATTGATCAACAAAAATCCAAACAAACAACAAAAAACACAACCAAAAACCCCTCCAAAACTGAAAGAAAACCCAAGCAGCTCTCCAAACTTTAAACTAACAATATGCAATGCTTTCTTCTTTACAAATAATCTAGTAAACATCCCAAAATAAATATAAGATGGCCCTAATTCTGCCGAGGGAGTATTTGGTTTGGGTCCTTATTTAACAGTATAACTACTGAAAAAACTTTGGGCCTGGCTGTACAACCATGTTCCCGGCCCAACACTCAAAGAATTTAGCTCATCTCCACAAAAAAGCAGTGATCAAATTAAAAATGAGCCTGCAGGATCCAGATAGGACAAGTCTACAACACCAGTCATAGAAAAGTAGCATGTTTCATTAACTTGAAACATTAATAGTTTAGTAATACATATTCTGGGCCCTCAAGAAACATGTTTCATGAAATATGAAAGGTTCTAATGGCTTGGAAACTGCACATTTACAAGTTTGCAGCCACAGACTTGCTGGAGACCGAAGTGTTCAGTTTGTTTCAAGGACGGACACAGTAGCAAGGGGGACCAAGTGCCTTCCCCACACTATTCCTCTCATTAAGCTCAAACTGACCAGAGACTCCAACAGGGGAGCAGAAGGCATACTAAGGTCTTAACAACTCTGAGGCATATGGATAAGGAGTGAACTGTATTTTAAACCTTTCAACAATTACCTGAAAACATGAACACTTTATGCCATCTAACTGACAAAGCTATTCAGCAGATGTAGTTAGAACAGCAAAAATGCTGTTTCTGCAAATCTGAGTCAAGGCATACCAGCAAACGTAATAATTACATATCATAGAATTACAGAATGGTTAGTGTTGGAAGGGACCTTAAAGACCATCTAGTTCCAACCCCCCTGCCATGGCCAGGGACACCTCCCACTAGACCAGGTTGCTTAAAGCCTCATCCAACCTGGCCTTGAACACTTCCAGGGATAGGGCCTCTCCAACTTCCCTGGGCAACCTGTTGCAATGCCTCACTATCCTCAAAGTAAAGAATTTCTTCCTAATATCTAATCTAAATCTACCCTCTTTCAGTTTAAAACCATTACTCCTCCTCCTATCACTACACTCTTTGATATCCCAAAACCTTCCAGTATACCTACACCCTTCCTTCCAGTCAGATTGTTCACATAAGTGAAATTACACTTAAATAACGTAGCCGTGGCATTGCAAGCAACATGTAAAGTTCCATGTCTCTAGAGCTTAGCGGTTTTTCTGAAATCCCAGATGACTGAGAATATTGCTCCATTAATATGGCATGATAAGTCTCACCTACACTATAATTTTCAATTCAAAGGGATGCAACAGTAGTGTACATAGGTCCTTACTCTCTATACAAATGGTTGACTTCCACTGAAACATGAGTGCTAATAAGGATATCATTTAACAAAGTAACTTGTAAAAAAGGTACTAAATACACAAATAGCACAAACATGAAATATCCTACACCAGGATAACTAGAGGAAGATAAAGCACACAGAATCAAAGAAAAATACTGACAAAAACCATATGCTCTATAGTCACTGTGTGTTCCTGGCAAATAATGAATAGTGACAATTGATAGTGCATCATTACTGAAGCATGTTCAAAGATCTTACAGGTCCGCTTCTTTTTGTCATGTTTGCGTTCTACCATTAAATCTTAAAGCATACCCAAATTTTACAGCTTTATGAAGATACTGTTAGAGAAAACACAGAAGAGGCAGATCAGTATCTCTGGGCACTCTTTTAAAACAAATTGTTTTTATAAATGTGTTTTTATTGTCTGTCTTTTATGAATGTTAATATGCCATAGGTTGTGATATTTTCTCATAAAAATGTCCCAGCCTTAGCAAGTTACCCAACAGAAAGTTATTGATTTAAGACAGAGTTTGATTTTCTAAGTATTAATTGTTTCTTTTCTTAGTGCTGCACTGGGCATTGCATCAGATATTATTCAGGAGAAAGTCAGGAACGGAACATTATGAAGAAACTTAAACATCTTGTCTACAACTGCTGATCAGGGAGCATCAAGCTCTATTCAACTGCTTAGGAAGGACTGATATAATAACCAGTGGGCAAAAGGGCAATAAACAGAGGCAGCCAAAAGAATCACAGCAGTTTCCAGACTTCAGAAGAATGTAAGAGTAATAATAAAAAAAAAATAATAATTAGGGTATGGTAAATTCCTTCTTACATGAACAATCAGAGTGTATATTCGTGTACACTATTAAACATTTCATGATCAGATAACATGCACCCAAGAGTTTTAGAAGAAATGGATAATGCTCCTTACAAACATTAAACTTAATTCATAATTTGGACAGCATCTGTTTTAATCCTCAATAACATTTTGACAAAATGAAGCATTACATAAAATCACAGTAGCCCCCACGAGACAGATTAACCCATAGTTATTTAACAGAGACAATTTATCATCCAGAGAAGCTTTCCAGTAAGGTTCCAGAGGAACCTATACCTAGGCAGCCAACAGCAAGCCACAGCTCCAGCCAAAGTTAGGCTTAATAGAGTAAACTAGTAAATAAAATTCTTTCTTCTGTAGTATGCATGATATCAGACCACATGAACATAATATTTCAGTTTGGCAACGCAATCTGTGAATCTACAAAAGAGCTGCAGTGACATAAAATATAAAAAAAAATCAGCATATTGTCAACTCACATAAAGCATTAAAACAATGAAAATAACAAGACATTTCTATTATTATTCTTTGCAACATATATTGATATAGCAGTAAATAATAACTGATTATATTCTAACATGTTTCTGATACAGTGTGTTTAAGAACGTTTAAGTACACTTAAGAGGAAAAATAAAGAGTGATAAAGCAGTCTGCTTTGATGTGGACAGTGTGTCCCTATGATGCAAGGAATTAATAGGAAACAAATCATGCACTAACTTCAAAGTGGATGTTAGCACCTCCTGCAACTGGAAAGCTAGTCAAGAAGAAATTTTTCTCTTAATCTACAACTTTAGCTCTGGATAAGAAAACAAACACATATCTTTGTGAGAAGTAATCTGACAGACTGATAATTTCTAAACTCCGCATGTGGTTTCAAAACAGTCTTAGCCCTATACTTTAGCTTAAAGAATGAAGCTAGGACAGTTTTCATAATTCCCACCTTTTAAATGTTGCATAATCCTTACCCTTTTCTTTGAGAAGGCACTGGCATTTATCTCAGTTCTTAAAGAGCAGATTCAGAAGCTAAACCAGAATAAAACCAATGCAAAATTTAAAACAAAACAAAACCACAAAAACCCAAGCAAAACAACCAAACAACAACAAAAAACCCCCCTAAAATAAATATTTATCAACCAGTTTAGCTCTCTGAACTATTTCACCATGGAATAATAGGGAGGAACAGTGTGGGAGAAAGGAATGAGATCATTACAGAGCTGACCGGCTTAAGTGCTGTGAAACCTTCCTTACAGTTGCACCACCAGTTCCTAGTTTCTGACTGAAATAAGGCTAGTGGGATTAAAACCATAAAGTCATACTTAGGACTCCACTTCTGTAATACTGAATTACAAGAAATACAGTTATTAAAAACACCTATCATCAGAAATAAAAAAAGTGGATTTTCTCTAAAATAGCATTTCATAAAAGTTACTGATATTCAGTTAAGGTTTTCTCAGCTCATCTTCTCCTCAAACACACCATAGAACTGCTGTAACAGGCTGAAGTTATTTTTTAGATATCAGACAAGATTTCATTCCTTCCTTCAGCTCTTTACCTGATTATTCCAGTTTCATTGCGCACTATTTCTATTGCAATTCTGTGTGAATGCTTGTGAATGTAATTCTTCCTGTTACGTATTCAACCATTTAAACACAGTAAGGTGTTAAAATTACTCTAAACACTTGTGGTGGCAGATGCTGGTATTTTAAAATGACACTTAGTGGACCCATTTCATAATTATTCATAACGAGCAAGAATGTGGCAGAACTGTTCTGAAGGAACTTCAGCACCGCAATTTTCCCATGCTCTACGAAAAGTGGCTGCATTCAATAAATTACTAAGTTTCTTCCATGCCTGGCTTGTGATAAGGAGTATACACACCCTGAGGATTTATGCACTAAAGCTAATTTGCCAAGTTTAAACTGCCATCAAAATCAGCACTGCTCTGAGCTTAATAACCTTATAACGGATTCTATAAGAATACTACTGACTGTTGAAGTAACACTCTTTTAATTTTGCAATACAGCAAATTAAAATAAGGTATCTGAAAGAGAAAGACAAACAGCCTTCTAGAAAAGGGGAAAAGTAAACCATTATACGCTGCAGTACATTAACTGCTCTATTGGAGCAAGTAGCTTATTTTTTCTTTATTTTCTTGTAATCAACAAGCAAATCTCTGGGTAGATAAATAAAGGAAGTAGTGCTGTATATGCTTAGCTATCATTCTGGTCCACCATGAAGCACTGGTATTCTCTGCTTTCTTGAGTCCTCGGCTACCCACTGGGCAGTAGAACCATTTTCTTCTATCCAGTAAAACAAGGTCAAGAAAGCCTTAGAAAAAACTTTCATATTCACCTACTTCGTAACTAGTATCAAAATAAATTTACTATAAAACACAAAAAAAGGAAGCACAGGACTGTAATGCCAGGTTAACAAGGAATTTAGTTTTATCAATGGCAAAAATGTTGCTCTAGTCTTTATTTTGAGTGTATTTCTTGATACAAAAAAGAAGCGAATGCTGTATCTCCTACTATAACTTACCTAATACACCTCAGTCTTTGCAAAATATTATAAAACACATTTAATATAATTTTGAAACCAAGAAGCTAGCAGAGAACATGTGAAAACATGCCAAATGAATGCCAGAAGATAAAAATTAACACAGGTTGTGACTTAAACTGAAATCTCATTCACTCTTCCCCATTCCCTTCTTAAAATGAACAAGGTTTTTTTGTATTAACTTAACATGTGGCCAAGACTTTAGTTTTCAGAATATATTTATTAATGCCTAACAGTTTTCCTGATCTAAAGTTTGCATGTTCTTTACATTGAGTTTAGCAGAAAGTATATGTACTACTTGTTTAGAAATATGGTTTATTTAGAGTACATACTTCTATATAACATTGCCACACAGTATGTATTGCTATACATAATACATAGAATAGATACTATGTATTGTACTATATTCGTGTATATTATGTGTCTATCTAAAGAAGATGCGATCACTCTCCAAAGGGAAAAAATGCCTGTACATATTGTTCTGGAGGAAGCAGTCTGGCTGAGGTGGAACATGCTGGAGAGAGAGGTTTCTACCCTCAGCAAGTTTGCTGACGACACCAAGCTGCATGGCACAGTTGACACGCTGGAGGGATGGGATGCCATCCAGAGGGACGTGGACAGGCTTGAGAGATGGGCCTGTGCCAGCCTCATGAATTTCAATAAGGCCAAGTGCAAGGTCCTGCATCGGGGTTGAGGCAATCCCATGCACAAATACAGGCTGGGTGGAGAATGGATCAAGAGCAGCCCTGAGGAGAGGGACTTGCAGTTGTTGGTGGATGAGAAGCTCAACATGATCCGGCAATGTGCGCTCACAGCCCAGAATGCCAACCCCATCCTGGGCTGCATCCAAAGAAGCGTGGCCAGCAGGTCGAGGGAGGTGATTCTGCCCCTCTACTCCACTCTTGTGAGACCCCACCCGGAATACTGTGTCCAGGTCTGGAGCCCCCCACATAAGAAGGACATGGACCTGTTGGAGCGGGTCCAGAGGAGGACCACGAAGATGATCAGAGCATTAGAGCAGAGCTGTGGAGGCCCCATCCCTGGAAGTGTTCAAGGCCAGGTTGGATGAGGCTTTGAACAATCTGGTCTAGCAGGAGGTGTCCTTGCCCATGGCAAGGGGGTTGGAACTAGATGACATTTAGGATCCCTTCTAATCTAAACCATTCTATGATTCTATCATTCTATGGTAAGTTTATTCCTTCTTTAAAAGTAACTGAGAACATCAGGAGGTGTTTCTGGAGTGCATAGTGGAGTCAGGAGAGCAAACTATAAGCTTGTACCACAAATGAACAGAGAGATTCCCGAAAAAAACAAATGGGATCTCAACACAAACCTGAGAAATGCAGAAAAGAGATATTTTTCCCACAGACCAAGGAAGGACAGTAAAGAGTTCACTGCAATCCAGAAAGGCACTAAAAATTGATCATCAGAGAACAAGCATGAGGAAAGAACCTGTCTTGCAAGTGTTTCCATTCCTTTTTTTTTACATGGTACTGCAAAGAAAAGGTGCAAGCAAATGTATGTCAAAAACCTGGCACTCAGAGTCTTACTATGTAGCTTTTCTGTACCAAATTATTTCCATAATTGGTTTATAGACTTCAGCACAAAAAAAAAAAAAAAAAAAAAAAAAAAAGGTGTCTGTCAAAGACATCTGCCTTGGCTGACAAAAAACACAGGGCACAAACAAATCCCACGGACACAACACCAGTACAGTGTGGTTTCATTCAAAAAAGAAGACTCCATTAACATGCAAATACTTCTAAGATGAAAGAAATTTGTTTATTCTCTAAAAATGTGCTCCTATACTATCACATTATTTATCATTGTTTATCCTCTCATTGATTGATTTTCCAGCCAACATAGTCCCAAAAAAGTTGACGGCAGCTCTTTCAGAGAGATGATATATCTTGCCATTTTTAAAGAACCCTCAGATGTGGAAACCCACTGAATCAGAAAGCCATTATGCCACACAAAGAACAGGTTCCATCAGTCCAGAGGCCTTTGTCTGTGAAAAGTAAACATTACTTAAGCATCTCTGCTGCTTTAGTTCAATAGGTTAAATGTCTTTTTATCTTCAGTAAACTGGAGGTTCTTGGCATAAGAGCCTAGCAGCGATTTTTTCCTTTATTGGGCTCTGCTAAAAAAGCCTTTATAGAGGTATGTGTTATGGCCCTGTAGGCACAGACTGCTCCATGACCTTAAAGAAATGAATCTCTCTTTTAGTTTTATATTCTAATTTTAGTCCAAGGAGTCAAGTCACATATCGTGGAGCTGCGTAAGATGCTAATAAAAAATTCATAATTTGAGCCTTTCTTCCATTTCAAATGTAGACTTACATCAGTTGTAATAATCACCAACAAAAGCAAGAATGTAACTGAAGTGACATGCAATTGCATACATTACAATGGCACAAAACAAGATACAATTCAAGCATAAAATGTTTTGTTTTATTTTAAGTAATACTGTTTAGGACATAAATACAGGTATCTACAAATACATAAAATAAGGTTTGACAACCACTCTACAAAACCTGAAATTTTAACAATTAATAGCAGAAAAGTGACTAACTTTTTTCTTCACTTCAATCAAGCCATAACAACAACAGGCTATCATATTAATTTTGTTATCTCTTAAAGGGCTCAGAAAAGAAACTATGGAAGAATCCCCAGAAGGGTACAAATTATAGGTAATGAATTTGGAAACTATCCTTTTGTGTTCTGACAATATGTATGTCTGCTCGGGAAGCATTCTGTAAGTATGTCTTATATGTAAGTCTTAAACATACAATAAGTTATGTAAGTAAGCAATATATAGTTAATGGCATTTTCCCAAACTGTTAACATACATTCATACACTGAATTACACTTACACAATTGGTTAAGCTTTTTACTGGAAAAAAACCCAAACAACTTAGTTTATTTAGTCCAGGGTGGTTTTTGGCTTCAAAGAAAACAGATAAACTCTGAAAACATTCCCTTAGCATTAGGATTGAGTTGTACAGAATCTGATTATTCTTTTGTTGTTGCTTTTAAACATAAAAGCTAATGCAAGGAAATCTCACCAAGAATCATATTTACAACTACATGTTGACTTGAAATTGAATTATTAAAAACAATTTCCTTGTCAAGCTGTGGGTCAGAATAATGTCATACAGTATTTCAGCCATTGAAATCAACTACCTGTTTGCTTCAGTAACACACATGTGAGGATGAATTCTGGCACTTGTCAGCCTTTGATAAGTTACTACCAGACTAATACTTGTCAGTGGAGCGATAACTGATTATACAGTAAAAATGTACTGAAGAAAGGTGATGAACATTCTACGAAGGAAAGATTTAAAAATCACACCAGTCACTACAGTTCATGGCAGAGTAATTCTACAGTTCCTTGTTTTAATTTATCACGGCAAACTACCCAATACCAATTTTACCCAACATTTCCCAGTAGAATACTTGCAATATAAAAAACCAGCAAAAGCAAATGTATATGAACTTTTATATATCTAGTAGCAAATTAAGTACAGTAACCTTGATACTACTGTCAGTCTGTATTTAACAGGATGGATGCTCTTCCATGCCACGCCCCCAGTCTGTACAACTGAGAGAGATGAGGGCCTTCAGGGATCAGCTTGTAGTCATTGAGTTTCCACTTCTATCTGACACTTCAGAGCAACCTAGAGTCTATTCCAAAAAGGGCTACCCTTTCATAAGACTGAATGATCATCTGCCCATTGAGAACAGGATACATTTGACAGAGTGCTTCGTTTTCTTATGCCCTACACTGCAGCAGAAAAGAAACACATAATCTAGCAATAACATTACAAGTGGGTGTCTAAGTAGAGGTAACAGAGCCAGGTTCCACCCTTTTTCTCATGCTGAGTACCAGGAGAGGAACAGAATGGGATAAGCAGACCTGACACGACCTGCGAACAGCAGTTCAGCTAAAGCAGCTGTTATTACACTCCACTCAAATACAGCTCAAGGACTCAAACTGTAGGAAAGAATGTAAAACAACAGCTTGGTTCTCAGTGATGCTGAGCACCCTCAGATAATCTACAAAGCTCTAGTTGTCAGAAGCCTTCCCCCAATAGGTACAGAGCAACTTAACTTAGGTGCTAGTTGCTATTAGCTATAGTTAACACTGACAGAAGACATTCAGTAGATAAAAGGACCAGGGCTTAAAAAGTTTTAAAGAGTTTCTGAGCAAGAGGTTCAAAATAAGAACTATATGACCATGTACTGTTGCCTTAATCGCTTTATCATATTTGTCATTACCACACAGCGTAAGATGAATCTCTGTTAGCACACTACTATTTAATACGCACAGTCAGATACAATGTAAATCAATCTCCAAATTAAATTTCTGTTCACATTTAAGAAATATTCTGAAGACCTTGATTCAAAGCGACATAAAAATGAAAGAATAAATAGCTTGATCATAGATTACCTGGCAACCTTCAAATATGAGAATTACAAAATTCAAAGTTAATTTTCAAATTACTTAAACTCACATAAAGAATGAATATCAAACAACATTTTAAATTTTAAATGCTAAACCTCCAACCTCTGATACTTAAATTACAGGCAATTTTAAGCAACAACTTTAATTCAAAGGATGAACTCACTGGGTCAAATGCTATGCTGTTTTATTAAACCATGTATCAAGGAGTGTGATTCAGTACAGCTAAACAACAGCCCATGTTCAGAAAACTAGCAATTGGATTGCAACTAGCTCATCCATGACCAAAACTAAACTCCTCTGAAGTTTAAAATAAATCATCTTGAATTCAGAGCAGCACATTAAGCAAATTTGAAACAAAGTTGGAGGTATGAAGATATAACTGCCTATTAAAATCCAGAATGTTTTTTCCACTTCACAGCTATCTCAGTAATGATAGGGTTTAGCTGTAAAAACAAATTGACAGAACTGGATAGGCTTCTGGAAACAAAAGTTATTTTTTCCAGCACTACTGGAAAAATGTTAACTGCACTTACCATCTGGTGAAAGGATGATAATGCTTATGTTCAGTCCTCATAGGGATTTTGGCGAGGATTAATTAATATTTTTAATGTACTTTGAAGATTAAACACCCAGTAAGAACACAGCTCATTATTCATTTACTTTAGGAAAAGTAGAATTCTTTACAACAAAACCAAGAAACAATAATTGTAATATCATTGCATAGTAGGAATAATACTATAAAATTATATACTTAAATTCTATATAATAGTTAAACTGCAGCTTTTTATAGATTTCCCTATTCTGATGGTTTTAAACCAACTTCCAGTACTTTGGAGGTTTGAAAGCATCTTTCCTTAAATTTCCAAGCATAATCTATAAGCCGGAACTCAGGCCTAGTCATGGGCTTTTTCCAAAGCAGTGAATCCTCACTCAACTTTCTTCTCAACAGAAGAAATCATCCTTCTTGACAGAACATGTTCTTGACTTCCAAGTAAGAATACTCCCACAATTCCATCTGTACCAGAAAAGTACTTATTCCCTTCAGTGAGGCTGGTAAAAATCAGAGGGGTTTTTTTCAGGACTAATCTGGAGAGAAGGCTGGATCAGAATGAGCGATGCTTGCAAGCTGAGAAATTTCACCTGCCCAGCTGGTATAAGATATTTGACATGCAACTGCCATGCCAGAAAAACGATCTTCCAATCTGCTTCCACCGCCTGGTACTCTGTCTGATCTGTTTCATGTTGGATAAATATTGACTGGTGGCTGTGTTCTCTGCAGGGCGTACACCAGGTGAGAATGAGGTTATTGGCATTTGAAATGCTGTGTCCTGGCACTCGGAGTTGGATTCAACTCTTCACTGCTTTTGGAAATTACCAGTGGAAGAACCACTCAGTCTTCCAACACTGTGATGAATGACAGAGGATTTTCCCCCTATCTGATTCTAAATCAGCATGCATCAGCACGGAATTTTGTACTAATGAAGTATAAATCCGTGGGAATTTCTTAACTCTCAGCATAAGGAGGAGATCTTCCAACACATTAACTGGAGCCTGGGCTCTTTCTAATCCTGGAGATACTCTGTTCAGCTCTATTACACTAATTTAGCACAATTACCTTATAAATTCCAGGCAAGAGAACATGTAGCATTTAACGTTTACCATTTTAATAAAAGTGCGCTCGTTTTGTTTAATACTGTTGTCAGCCATCCTTCCAGAGCTTTTTCTAGTCAAATCTGTGGAGTGCCTACCTTGTAACATAGACTTTAGTGGATTAACGGGAAAGTTTCAAAGAAAAGATTTGTCCATTCAGCGTGGAGACAACATATGTCAGGTATCAAAGGACTTTGCAAACACAAAAAAAACCTATGAAAAGAGACAGAGTTCAAAAAGCAAGGATTTTATGGTTGTGGTTAAAGATACTAAACTACTGGAAGAACGATTATATAAAAGTCTGTCAATTTAAGGATGTTAGAGCCATGGTAAAACTCTTTATTATTACATCAGAAACTCCAAGTTATTTTTCAATTTCTTTGGTTTAATGAATGATATTAAAAATTTTTTTCCACCTCAAGTTTAGTGCTGCATAACATAATTTCTAGGTGGGGAGTTGTTTGTATAAATTGAAAAGTGGTGTCACACTAACAAGTAATGCTATTGATTGTATCCATTATAATAGAAACAGATGAATAATATTATAAGGAGCAAAGAAAGAATGGCTAAGAAATATAACTAAAAATACAGAGTAGTTTTTAATACTTCTTCATAAGGGATAAAGAAGTGAATTGCTCCTTAAAATTAAAATAACATCTGTTGTAATTACAAACTATTTTCAGTAGCTCAGTGACAAAGAAAAAACTATACCTACAGAGACTGCTAAAGGTAAAATAGGTGAAGACAGAGGAAGACAGGGAGCAAAAAATCAGTCTGTCCTTAGCTATCTACCACTGTGCTTATATAATTTATTTCAGAAAGTTTGAGAAAACAAACACAATTTCTGCATTTTAGGTGACTAAGTACTATTAGACTTCTTTAAAAGCATGTTAAAAAGAAAAAAAGAAAGGAACAGCTTAAAAGTAATGAGAGGGGGAAAAAAAAGATCACTGACACTAATTGGGCTAGCAAGCAGAGGAGAGGCAAAAGAACAGTTTTATTGAGAGAGAAAGAAAAATTACTGTAGAAGAATCAGTGCCTGAGACTATAAAGGACAACTGATAAAGAAAAAAAGGAACTTAAATATCTGCTTCCAGATCATAACTCCTGTCACGCAGGCAGCAGTGTCCATTTATCACTTGCAAGACTGAGATTCAAGAGAAGAATCCAAAAGCAGATCAGGGTTTAATCACAAGGGAGCAGGCAGCAAATGAACACCTTGGAAAGCAGAGATGAAGGGAAGGAATGAAGACTCAAATAAAAGCAAGCCAGCAGGGCTGAAGAGCAATTACTAGAAGAAGCATCATTGAAGAAACTGAAATCATGTCCAAATGGAGAAAACAGAACGGATAACAAATTCTGACAGGCTCAATGTAAAAAATACAAGGAAAACTGGCCAAGAGGGAACAACTAGCAAAACACATGAAAATGAGTAATAAATCTTCCCTCAAACACATCCAGAGCAGGATTCCTCCTAGAGACTTTGCAGAATGAAAGGATCAGCACAACAGGAGCATGCGAAGACAACAAGGCAATTGCTGAGAATCTAAATGACTTGGAATTTGTATTCAGTGTAGAATTTCCCATGCTGAAATAGTCTGGGAGGGCATGGAGGCTGACCAGCTAGAGGAACAGTCTCAAACTGAAGTAGAAAAGGTTGTGTAACTAATTGAAAAAGGAATGACAGCTCATGAGAAACAAACATCATTTATCCAGGAATTAATAAATGAACTCAAGGGTGAACCAGTGAACCACAAACTGTTGTATGTAACATCTGCTCTAAAATCACCTCAGAATATGAGGCCTGGAAGGTGGCAGATGAAATGATAACTTCTAGAAAGACTCCTATATTTACTACTTTAACAATAATAAGTAATAGAAGTGGCAGGCACATAAATTATATACACAACAGACTAGTCAACACAGCTTTTGTAAACGGAAGTCTTGTTTGACAAGCGATAGAATCACAGAAGAATTTAGCTTGGAAGGACCTCTCTAGACCACCTCATCTCTTCATGCATCTGGACAGAGTTTCTGGAAAAACCGGCTCCATAATCTTCCTGGTGACAGAGTGGAGGCAGAGCAGACTGTAATTCCCTGGATCCTCTTCCTTGTCCTTCCTGAAGAAAGCTGTGACATTTGCCTTTTTCCAGTCATTAGGAACTTCCCCAAATGCCATGACCTTTTGAAGATGTTAGAGTGGCCTCACAGTGACAGGGCCTCAACAGCCTTAGAGGCATTTCACCTGGTCCCATGGACCTTTGCATGTTCAATCAGTTTATACAGTCCCTGACTTGATCTTCTACTGCAGGTAACACTTAACTCCTGCAGACTTTACCATGAAGTCAGAGAGGCTTGAGGACAAACCACACCAGTAAAACCTGAGGTGAAAGCAACATTGTCGCCCACTCTTTCCTGTAGCCTTTGCTATGAGGTCTTCTGCCTCACTGAGCACTGGAGCCACAGTTCCCTTGGCTTTCCTTTTGCTGCTGATCTATTGCAGAAGCATACTGTAACTCTTCAAAGTGGTAACAGTAAACTGGAGAAAGGAAATGTGATCAATACTGTTAATTTGGACTTCGAAAGGGATTCTCCTTGGAGAACAACTCTCTTCCGCTGCATAAATTTCATGGATAGACTCAGCTCAGGAAAGACCTGTTGCTAGAAAATAAACACTTCTGCAGGTAGTTCCATAAAGCTCTAATTTCAGTATATATTTTAGGGTAAGTAGGAGTAGTTTCTATCACCCATCTACAATTTTACTAGAATTTCTGCCTCCTAACATTACTTTTTGAAAAAAATTAATTTCATCTACCAATTTTAAATGGAAAACATTACGGCCAAAGAATAATAAAAGCTTCACACTTGCAAATTTACTTTTCATCACCATTTTTTTTTGCACATGGAACCCACTTAGCATCCAAGACTGCTGCAGTTTCAAAGCAGGAATTTCCCAGCTGGCAGTTTGAAAACTAGAACAGTACCTCTCTGCATTTGGCCACATCATGTGCAAAGAGAGAGATATAAAAGGGTACTCAGGCGAATAGCTCCGGCAGTGTTCTTTGCACGATTTGAAAGGCTCACATTGCCTAAAGTTAAAAGGTGAAGGTAAATTGTGCATTCTTAATGCAGAAGAAATACTTGTCTCAGACTCATTGAACTAAAGCAATTGTTCAACAAGTGCTTCACCTATACAAATATACAGTTCACATAACACTGAAGGTCAAAAGACATGAGATCAATCTGAATTTCATAGGTCAAATATGCCAGATACTTATTTTTAACGTTTCATCTTGTAATACCAAATACTAATGCCAATCACATAAGAACACACAATAGCTGCAATATTTGGAATATTCCTTATCTTTTCTCCATTCCTAACACATAATTCCCAGAAACTGTTTTAAGATAAGTGCTGTGCTAAGTTATAGAAAAAATAATTAAAATGTTGTATATTAAGCACAGGAAAGGTATAACTTATGCATTTAGGCATACAGTGAAAAATAATCATAGAATAAGCTACAGACGAAAAACAGTGCTAGAAGCAGCAGATGCAAGCTGGGAAAGGCATGAGGAAGTTCTCCTGTGCCATCTTGGATGTTTTCTATGATGATAACTATTCTAACTATTTCTAACTAACTGAGTAGAATTCAATGCATATTAATATTCTAAGGCTATGTGTTTCTTCTACACACAATTTCTCCTTAGAAAAGTCTCTTAAATTCTAGTTTTAGTTCCACAACTGAATCCTTTTTCTTAATAAACGTGCATAAACCCCTTGATTAATAGAACGTTATCATTAGCGACACTGGGGGAATGAATATGCAATTATTATAGTCCACAGAGCAGCAATGTATCTGAGCTTTATACAGTCTTTCAGCTGTCCTCAAACAACAATTTGTGGAATTCCCCTAGCTTCTATGATATCCTTCTGGAAGTTTGCTCCTGTCAGCAAACACCTTTTAGTCTTTACAAGCAGAAATATCTAACTTTAATACATCAGTTTATCAATATTAATCTTGAGTTTTGTGTTTCTAAAGGACAATTATCCCCATGGAGGCAATCTACTGGTGTTTGTAGTACAGAGGGGAACCACAGGAATGCAGAATTTACAGAAGCTCAATCAGAAGAGTACACAAAGGCTATGTGTGCACCATGACCTCATCATATTCAATTTAATTCAATTAAAAAGACTTTATTCTATCCTAGCCTTGTAGGTTGTGCGTGTATTGAGAAAGCAAGCTCTAAGCAAACATCTTCACAGCCATACAAGATTGTAAGTAGAACTGTATTTCTGATTTTGGTCCCAGATGCAACAACGCTGTTTTTACATTTCTTGCCCTTAGTAGGCCATTGTCAAATACAAATAGCCCAGGCACTGGCAGCCATCACACCTCTAAGACAACTTCCTTCAGGGACAGGGGAAGACATGATGTCTCTTTTAGAGGCCAAGGAAATCTTGGTTTATCATCTGCACAGTGAAACAGTTCAAAAAAAGAAGCATCAAGGATAGAGCATCAACTGACATTTATTTTGATTCAGATTACATTCGTGTTTAGTTCCATTTAACATGTTTCAGTGTTGTGGGTTGACCCTGGCTAGCAACCAAGCCCCATCCAGAAGCTCGCTCGATCTCCACAGGACGGCAGAGAAAACAGGAAGAACAAGAGTGAGAAAACTCATGGGTCAAAACTGAGACAGGAAAATCACTCATAAGTTCCTGTTGGAGGCAAAACAGACTAAACTTAGGGAATTTAATTTCATTTATTGCCAGTTAACAAAACCTGAATTTAAATACTGATTCAAGTATTGGGAAACAAAGGGTGACATTTAAATACCTAGGGAAAAACACCTTTCTTTCTCCTTTGCCAGATCCAGCTTCACCTTCCAGGCTCACTTCACTTCAAATACCTCACCTCACCCCCTTCCTAAGACTCCACTTCTTCATTCCAGACACCTCTCCTCCCTTGCTATTGACACAAGTTGCTCTCAGTCCCTTCAGCAAGGCAAGGAGGACTGCATGATGTCAGGGTCAGTGCTTCACGGTTTCTCTCTGTCTCTCTTTGTTTCTCACTCTTCCTTCTTCTGCTCCTTCCTTCTCACTCTTTTCCTATACTCCATTCTGCACAGGCTGCAGTCCCTTCAGGGCTCTGCCGTGGAGCAGCTCTTATTCCTCTGCCCTGTTCCCTCCCCCTTGATGCTTTCTGCCCCTTCTTAACTGTTTTTGCATATATGCCACCAAATTGGCTGATGGACTCAGCTGTGTCCTTTGATGGTCTGTCATGGAGCCAACTGGAACCAGCTGTGTTCAGCACATAGCAGCTCCATGTCTCTTCTCACAGAAGCCACCCCTGCAGTCTCCCCTCACTATCTTAGCTACCAACCTCTTGACACCTGCACTCAAAACATTTGGTCCGGTCCAGCTCAACCCACTAGGAATGATTCTGTGGTTAATTGAGATCATAGTTAGATTTCAGTTGAAGTAAATTAGAATACAAGCAGAAACTTCAGATTTATTGTCCTTGAGTTCTGAAACTGCCAAATATAATGATTTTTATGAGAAACAAGTTAGCAGCAAATACTATTTCAGTTTTCTCTGCCATATAGAACATTCACTACAAAGGGCATATTAGTCCTGAAAAATAATCCTTCTACATTCATTTGTGTAGTTAAAATTGGCAGTCTAAGTTCTCTGACACACTTAAGTCATTCCCAAAAGTTTAGTAAGTTTTGTTGCTTAAACAAAATGCAATTTGCATGCAAAGAAACTAGGAACTGTTTGAGCCACTTTCTACACTTTCCTTCACAGAGATTTTCCTTCTAATTAGAAGGACACATTTCTACACAGCAGTAACTTTAAACATCATTATTTTAAGACACATTCATAGATGTGTCCTGTCTGTGTTTGCTCCTCACACACACTGGTTGCTGAAAGGTGACCAATTTGCGCCTTTTTTTTTTTTTCCCCTCCAGCATTTACAGTAATTTTCAGTCCCATATTTTCCAGAACTGAGTCACTGCTGTTTGCAAAATTATTAATCTCCTGGCTGCTTTTCAGCATCTGGGTCCAGGAATATATTCTAGCCAGAGTCTGACTACACGTCACAAGATGACATGGGTGCATTTACACATGAAATCTGACCATAGAGAACAGAAAGGACCCATGATGATTCCCGGCTGGAATAATTAAGGAAAAAGGCAGTAAATGACAGTTTCCAATAGCTTTAATTGTCTTGTATGGAGCATGACCAATGCTATACAACCATGGAGGAAGGCAGATCACTGACTGATGTTTTTGCTATTGAAGCTCTGAAGACAGGTTCATGACTTGTGTGGTTGGGCAGAAGTCAGGGAAGCTGTCACAGAAAAACAACACTCTAATAATGAGGGATTTCAATTCCTCTCATTTAAATTGTATAAGTATTGTAATGGTGACTAATGTAGAAACCTGAATGTTTTTACACATCATTAGACAGTGATTCCTGGAGAAGCCATACAGCAAATGCTCAAGAGCAGAAGCAAGTTTTCATCAAGTTCAGAGCAGCACGCAGGCTTCGCAAAGAAAAAAAAAAAAAAACAGGCAAGAACCACTTTGCATGGCCTTAATATATTCAAATTCAACATGACTGACGGTATTCCATTTTCACCATTGATAAAGTATTTTTGTTTAAGCCACCATTATATTTAAATAACATTTTTACAAGAGACACTATTGGTTCCAATGCTAAAGTCTTAATCCTGGCAAGGTATTACAGTAGAAATATTGAATATCTATAACTTTTTAGAAAATTCTTGAAAGTTTCCTATTTATTTACGGAAAACTATGCAGTCATAAAGCACACTTCCAGAATGCAAACAAGTACTGTTTTCATGAAGGGGAAAAAAATGGTTGAAAAACATTTCAGAGAGCAGTTATGCTTGCCCATTACCAATGCACACAGGCTTTATTTCCTTGCTGCTCAGTGACTAAGAATTAGTTTCAGGAGCATCAGTCCATTTACTCTAAAGTCAGTTTATTTCAAGCACTACAACTGATTCACACTATTTTGTCTCTGCTTATCACTGTATCCTTTTAAAATGTGTGCACCAAAAAAACCCACCCAAACTGACACTTCAGTTTAGTCCTCAAGCCCCTACCCTGTTCACATTCAGAGAATTGCTTTGGTTATAGCTCAAGTCATTTCTTCCTGTTTCAGGCTGATTTTTTATGTAGCCACTTCAGCTGTTTGGCAGACTAATCCCCAAAGGCTATATCTCAAAAATATTATCCACAGAAGGTTTAATACACATTAGTGATATAAACCTCTTCACTAATCCACAATCTTTCTGACTAGATCTCTATACTGTTGCACTAAATAACGTAACAGTAAATTTTATGATAAGCAGAGTTATCAGAATTACCAGAAGATAATCTACAGCCTGCTTACTGTGAGATGCTACATAAAAGAAAACAAGTCTCCTGAAAAATTGGAGCAAACTATAGGGAAACCAGAAAAACTTAGGTTCCAAAAAAACTTTTTTGGAAGTAATTCCATGACTACTCTACCAATCAATGTCTCTCTCTTGGTCGGATTCCAGCTGAAACCTGTAAAAGAAATTACCGTGTATTCATGGTATTCGTAAAATAGTTACATCTAATATCTACCGAAAAGCAAATACATGTTATAATTTTTCTGTCAAGAGAAAGCATTCATTTGGGGTTGTTTCTTTCCACCTAGCTTCCAGAAAGTAACTACCATGAAAGCCACTAGTCATTAAGCATTCAGTTTAAAAACTAATAGAATAGAAATGAAAGAAAAAAATCAGAGGAAAACGGAGAAAGTATGATCTTCTAAAGCCTTGTTCCTTTATTTTTTAATATATTTATTCATTTTTTGCAAGTGGTCCATCAGTGACTGCCATTTGCCATTCAAATACCTCAGAACCTTCCATAAATCCTATCTGAACTTTGATTTCTCTGACTGAACCAACATTTTTCAAACTACATTGTTTAAATGAAGCCACTGAAAATAATCCACAACAATAGACTAGAGCTCTAAAATAATTTTAGAAACACCTTTTGCCTTATTCACAAAGCCAATAATCCCCAGAAATACCAGAAAAACATAGAATCATAGAATTGTTTACGTTGGAAGGGATCCTAGAGGTCATCTAGTTCCAACTCCCTTGCCATGAGCAAGGACACCTCCTGCTAGACCAGATTGTTCAAAGCCTCATCCAACCTGGCCTTGAACATTTCCAGGGATGGGGCCTCCACAGCTTCCCTGGGCAACCTGTTGCAGTACCTCACCACCCTCACAGTAAAGAACTTCTTCCTGACATCTAATCTAAATCTCCCCTCTTCCAGTTTGAAGCCATTACCCCTCGTCCTATCTCTACATGCCCTTGTAAAAAGTCCCTCTCCAGGTTTCTTTTAGGCCTCTTTCGGATACTGGAAGGCCGCTATAAGGTCTCCCTGGAGCCTTCTCTTCTCCAGGCAGAACAACCCCAACTCTCTCAGCCTGTCCTCATAGCAGAGGTGCTCTAATGCTCTGATCATCTTTTTGGTCCTCCTCTGGACCCGCTCAAACAGGTCCATGTCCTTCTTATGGTGGGGGCTCCAGACCTGGATGCAGTATTCCAGGTGGGGTCTCACAAGAGTGGAGTAGAGAGGCAGAATCACCTCCCTCAGCCTGCTGGCCACGCTTCTTTTGATGCAGCCCAGGATAGGGTTGGCCTTCTGGGCTGTGAGCGCACATTGCTGGCTCATGTGGAGCTTCTCATCCACCAATACCCCCAAGTCCCTCTCCTCAGGGCTGCTCTCAATCCACTCTCCGCCCAGCCTGTATTTGTGCATGGGATTGCCTCGACCCAGATGCAGGACCTTGCACTTGGCCTTATTGAACTTCATGAGGTTGGCACAGGCCCATCTCTCAAGCCAAATGAATAAACACACCATCGTCTATGAAGATAAGACAATATGGCTTCTTCCTCTTTTAACACTGAAAGTGAAAGCTAGAAAAATCTGGAAAAGAATTGAGAAAAACTAAGCAAGTTTCTCCCATAGTCCTGCCTTTCATACATTTTCATTCTAATATCTTCAGAATGCAAGAACTGCCTGAGGATAGGTGATTCTTCTAGATTCAATTGTTTCAATGATTACCATGCGTTCTCTTTGGAATCAGTAGAAAATAATACTCATTGTATGGACAAAGGAAATTCCTCTTTCAAGGTACCTTTTCTGATCTGATTTCTATACGGGAAAGCCATTACAGTGCCCAGAAATTCTTGTCTGCAGGATTAACACAAACACACTGAGATGCTAAGGAAATTAAGGCTTTAGATACTTTGCCTTGTTATGGAAGAATGCCAACTGAAGACAAAAATCATTACAGAGGGAATTCTAAATATTAGTCTCTTTTTGAAATTTTTATCTCAAGACAGTCATGCTTAAAGGTTGAGATACATCTCACAAAGTTAGACTTATGCACATGAATAAGTTTAGATTCGCGAAAACCCAGAATTTATCCATTCAAAGTAGTTATCTATCTTTAGGACGTGATTCATCTCATCCCAAAGAAAACATCCACCTTAGATGACTCAAAAATCTGGATCTTCTCTGACAATAGAGTCTAAAAAAACAGCTCAGATGTCAAATTCTGGTCTAGAAATTAAAGGTCAATTACATTAATTCTGTCCAAAAGATTCATATGAATTTTTTCCTTCCGTTTATTTTCCAGACGATTGAACTCAAATTTGTTTCTTTCACCACCTGGTGGATAAACGTGTTTCAGATGATCTTCTGATAACAAGTACCAGAATGAGACGTCCAGTATTTCTGCTTGGGCTACAGTGATTTACTAAGATTTCATAAAATAACTCCCCTAATGCACATGAGACTTTTTCTGGCTATGACAGTTATCAGCATTTTCATAACTGGAAAACACATAGGCAGTTTTGACTCTAAAGAGAAATTAGTGTATTTCAGTGGAAATTATGACCTTTCCATTTATCTGCCAATGAAAGAACAAAATCTTACTCCTTTCCAATTGTCATGGCCTAGGCTGGGTTGGCCTAATCAGGCAGAATGACAGATGCTCTCTCCCTCCTGCTCCGCTTCCGAAGGGAGGCAGGAGAGAGAGAGAAAAAGAGAGACTTAAGAGTTTAGAAGAAACTAAACTACTTTAATGAAAATATTAATAATAAAATAATAAAAAGAAAATAATGGAATATATACAAAACTGTATCAAGCTCCCAGGATGATGATTACATCACCAGCAGGCACTGGGGAAGTCCCAGACTGGACTCACTGACGGACGGGAACTGGATTCCAGATTTGGATCAAAGGCAGATGCAGAGACAGAGTCCTCCTTGGACGTCAGCCATTGAAGAAAAGAGAGCTGACCCTTTGATCCCTCAGCTTCTATACTGAGCACGAGGCAGATGAGATGGAATACCCTGTTGGTCAGTTTTGGGTGACCTGTCCTGTCCCCTCCTCCCCACAGGTGCGACCCCTCTGCTCTTCTGCTTCCGACCCTCCAACAGGGCAAATAACAGAGTTGGCTGGCCTTGGTTGTTATAGCAATAAGTATAAGCAGGAATCTCTCTGCATCCCATTCCTTGGCATCAGCTATAAACATGGGTCTTATCACTCTGAGAGCGAACAGTTTTCTGCACAACATGCTGTTAATTTCAGCAGTTAGAAGAGGCCAGGCTAAAAAACAGAGTTACTGAACAAAATTGGTTCTGTTTTACCTCCAACCAGGACACCAACGGACCTTGCATGGCAAACAAACCAGATTATTAGCCTGGCTTTACCCAGAAATACCCTTCATTGCTAGATGGCTTAGTCAAACAATTAATGTTTCTTTGCAGTAAATAAGAGGCTGTGCAGCCTCCCTCCCTGCATGGGAAGTAAACGATAATTTGCAAATTGGAACAAAGATTTCCTTGTTCTCTGCTCCCAAGCAAAACACAAGAACCAGCATTTGTCTTTCAAACTGAAAGCCTCTGTCTTTTTAACTGCTGAGGCCATGGCTTAGAAGCTTTATGAACTTATTGCACATCTTTGGATTTCTTTATTTCACAGAATAGGCAGGCTGCTGCAGATAGGACCAACTTCTACAGGGAAAGACTTGCTTAAAAACAGTAGCTGAATCAAATGATCACTTTTGTCACGTGTCCCATACAGAACTTATTTTCCTGGCTGACACAAAGTCTCCAAAGTAAGTGCCTTATTAAAACTAGAAAAAGTTTCCACAGGGAAAGTGCAATTGAAATTATCAGGTCTACCACATTATTTCGTTACTTTGGAGAGAATTATTTTATTACTTTCAAAAGAGAAAGTTCTGTATATATATACTAACATTAAGTGATTGTTTTGTTGCTATTATAACCCTAGATAGTCAGACAGTATTGCCCCCATTTCACAAATCCGCTATAATTTCTATAGCTTAACAAAAACTATTGCATTGAAGTTCAAGTCCAGGGGCCACTAGACTTTTTATGTGATGTTTAACTCTTAAAAAGTTTTAATAACAAAAGCCACTTTTACTGGGTTATTATTCCAACTGACAGTCCTTGCAATTCTCACAGTATTCATGCCCTCAGTAAATTTAAGAAATACTTTTTTCCTCAGTCCTTTGGAGAATTTTAAATTCAAGACAACCTTTGCCATCTGTTCTGTACTGAAATGGAGAAAATTATTTTTCACTGTTTGAAAGTTCACTTTCTTCAAATAATAAAGTTCTCAGATCTGGCCCATAGAAGAGAGACAGAATAAAGAAAGCAGAATGCAAATACTCGGGTTTCTTTTATTGCATAGAATCTTTCATATTCTGCAGTAAAAAAATCTTTGCTAATCTTTCTCTCTCCTTTTGTAGCATGTTGAGACAGTCTGTAATCTAGAACAGAAGAACTAAATTTTCACAGTATTGAAAGTTTTTCAGCTGAAGGGAGCTTTTAGAAGTACAGCACTTCTTTACCATTCACTGATAGCACTTTTAAACAGGCTGAACTCTGTTTTCACTACAGACAGGTTTCATATAAAAAAAAAAATTTAAAAATTAGATGTTACTATTCATACTTTCTTGTTAATAAATTTTACCTAGATTCTTCTTGCTCCTGAAGTTATGTTCAGTAATTGTCAGGATTTCTCTCTCTCTCCTTCCCTGCCATTGTGAAATCTTATTTCTCACTAAAATATTTCAGTCTATCATCAAGCCATTTTCCCCTTATCAAATATTCTTTAGCATGAGAAGTAGCACAACAGAAGCTACCAAGAATTCATCAGCAAAACAAGAAATCCCACAACTTAAAATCACAAGCTTAAGAGGTAGGATGAAAACAATGATTAGTCCACCATCTTAACTAAGTTTGTAAAATTTATTATTTCCTTCAACATACAAACTTGGAATTTCAGAACCACAGAGCTTGGATTCTGCCTTATGCAGTCTAACAGATTCCCCACACTCAGACAGTTAACTTTGACAGTGAAGAAAGAAAGTATACAAATGAAGCACCAGAGAAAAATGTGGGATACTGGACAGATATCACTGATTTTGCCTTACAGTCTCATGGGAACTTCTGAAAAAAAGGCTTTTGTGTGTGCATCTTTGTACGCATGTTGAAAAAGATATAGCAGCATATCACCATGAGTTTAAATAAAAGACAATGATGCTGTTGCATTAGCAAAATTATGCCTCACTTTTTTTTTTTTTTAATTTTTAACTTTTTTTTTTTAATTGGAATAGCAAAACCTAAACACTCAGAACTTCCAAACCCAATCTGGAAAGAACTATCTTTACATGGTATTCACCCTTAAGCAAAGTAGTCTATTTCTGTTCATAAGTATATGCTTTGTTCCTGGTACAAGGCTCAGCATACTGGCTAACTTGACTCAAACTTCTGACCTACTACCAGATTTTAGGGAGTGGTTAATCCTTCATTTATATTTCCTTGTGCGGCTGAAACTGTGCTTTATTGTATTTGGAGAGTCAGTAGGAACAGTGTGCCTCAAAGGGAGCCTAAGTCATTAACACTTCTCTCCTATTCTATTTCAAACCCAGAGATTTTAATCAAACATGTCATCAATTGACATTATTCATTCTTATCAAGTAAACATCTTAATCATCCTTCCGTTTGTTACCAAATTAAAAATCCAGAACTCTCAAGATACCTGTATGAGTTTTTCCTCTTAAGTGAGGTAATCTCTTTACCAGCTTTTCAAATCAATATTAACAGACAGGCAGATAGTGGTATTTTTGCAGTGGAATATCCCAAGTTGCTTATGGGTTTTCTAAATTGAGTAAATTCTATCAGTTATCAAAAAACTGAAGGATATGAAAATACACAATAGTTTTTTTGATTAATTTTAAGTTAAAGTGCTCCTCTATTTTTTTTATGGTATTAACCTCCAAGTGTCATGTCCCATACGGCATAACTCTTCACATGAACCATCTCTATTTTCAGAAAGTCTTTTTTAAATTATACATATATTTGCACATGTATTACAATGCCGAAGGTACAGATCATGGAATATTATTGTAGGAACTGGGATTCTAAGATCAAAGCAGAATATTTTGATCTGGGTCTATTCTTAGTTGGAAGAACTACTCTTTAGTTACAATAAGAAGATTAAAACCTGTTCTAACAGATAAATCTCTTTACTTCAAGTGAAATCTATTTAAAATCTAATACAGAATTTTTGTTGGCTAAGCAACTATAGTGCTTTCACATCTTTTTAAACTATCATGTGACAAAATATCCCGTAGATATACGTATTGCTATGCACCACCAGAAACGTGTCAGATTATACGTTGAACATTTATCTAAATAATCCCCCTTCTTCCTTTGTGATTTTAAGACTATATACTTATTTCATTCTTTGTCTTGATGCATCAGACAACATAATTCTGTTCTAACTGATCTCTTTTCAGTTGTGTTCCATTAGTGATTATTTTGAGCAACCAAGAACTACATGCCCAATTCCAAGGGCTTCATTCATTAAATTACGGAGCTAAAAAAAGCATGCTATAAACAAACGTCATTAATTTTAGCTTAAAGCATGGATTAGAGGCATAGCAAGTCCCAGTAGAAGACACAATATATAAGCAATTAAAACACATGAGAAATTTAGAAAGGAAATAATACAAGATTGAACCTGGATGAATATTTTAGCACACTTACAGAAATGATTTATTTGGAAAAACAATGCTAAAATACAGCATTAGTAATGATGAACAGAAAATTACACATAATGTGATATAGTGACAATGAAACTTATGTGATTATTTGTCAGAGCGAACTAATGATTACAATTTGACAGACAGTTCTGAGGCACTATGACTGCAGAATATTAATACAGACCTAAACATTTATAAAGAACTCAGGAAAATAAAATAAAATAAAGAAAACCACAACAAAAAAGCAAGATGGAGAACTGTGAATCCACAGGTAGCTGAAGGACCATGCACTAGGGAGGGATATGGTCTCCTTAGGCAGTACCAGGAGGCTACCTTTAGAACTCGCATTTTGAAGTCAAGAAAAGGAGTACTTAGAATATCACTGGTTTTGTTTGTGTGTGCATGCGCGCGCGCGCTCAGGGAGCATGAGGTGGTAAAGTGTGCTAAATCCACAACATTGAAAAAGAAAAATTTGTCAAAAAACAGGCTCATGATGAAAACACCTGTGTGTTCTTTGGGATACCTGCAACACCCAGTTTCACCACCAGGTTGTAGTTTGCAGACTGATATTACTGCCCATCTCTCCCTCCTACCCCAATTCCTGTTGTAGCTCAACAGCATAGATTCGCTCTGCTCCGTCTCACCTTGGATGCAATGGGACAGAACATTTAGGTAAGAAGTGACGGAAATCTTAAAAGTACCTCATTCACGATGTTTTCAGCATCATATGAAGAACAGTAACTGTGGTCACCCAAGCTTACCAATTTAAAGAATAACATTGTTACAAGATATGACATAGTTTTACAGAAATCTATAGCCGCATACCCAAATTATACCACCACTAAAAATCTGAGGTGAATATGATGATCATCTGTAAATATGAGGATACCTATTCTCTGTTCATTACACTAATACTATCCTACTTTTATTTATAAAATGTAAAATATTTTATAGGTATCACTGCTGTTAGATTCTTCACGCATTTTAATGCAGTTCTCATTTCTTTGGTCTTACGCATTTAGACTTATCAATACATTAATGGAAAAACATACACGCTTTATTTAGATTTTACATTATTTGTGTTAGTATGATCCTATAGAAGTATTTAGTCAGCTATGAACAGGGCAATAAGACATGCACTTAGTATCCAAATTCTTGTTATACCATGAGCTTGCTTTCTCAGTCTTTTAGTTTATCTTTAATCTTGCTGGATTGTGCATTTAGTAGCAGTATTTATATACATATATATATCATACACATATGCAAGTGTAGACAAAATTTTAAGGTATAGCCTATAGAAAACCATTATGCCTTAGATGAAAGTTTTGCTAAGTTCTCTTTCTCCTAATATTGTTTCTTCTGTTCATACAATCTACACGATCTCCAAAACTCCTGTGTATCCCTTGAGTCTTAGCTTTCCATCATTTCTAGCAATCACACAAATCAGTGGTTGTTCCTGTCTTAACAGAGAAGAAAAAATTTAGACCAAGGGAAGAACAACTAAAGTTTAGTGTCTTTTGATTCATATGCACAGAAACAAACCTCCTCCTTTGCCAGAAGCTCCTCAGGAAAATGACTATTTTCCCATTTCTATTTGATGCATGACAAATCAGTTAGTAACTATTGTTTTATGTGAAGTCCAATGCTGTAAAAATATATCTGTGGAAAAGAAAACACTTTTAAGTTCTGGCTAACAAATTTTGTTTACATGTGTTTTCCTACCACGTGGCTCTTTGCAACAGTCCTTATTTTCCTTGCTTTCAATGGAAAAGCATTACTGGAAGTCCAAAAGATGGCATATGTGGTTTTATGTGACAGATATGTTGACATCATAGATAAAACATTCTTACTCACAGAACACACTTGAAGCAGAGCAATGATAGGATGTATAGAAAAAAACCCCACCACATTCAGAGTGTTGAAGGTCCCTTGTCCCATTTCAGCTGAGAAATACACTCAGGGAGTGAAATGTCAAGATTACTCAGCAGTGTATGGTCAGCTCCAATGCATTTTCCATCACCATGTGCTCTGGGCTTCATTAAAACAGGGAGATAACATTACTGATGACAAGGCAACAGAGGTCTGTGGCCCTTTAGATCATATGCAGAGCTCCTTATGCGGTCAAAGCAGATATAAGCAGATGTGTACTCTTTTACAGTCTTCATTCTTATTTCATATACAAGGCCTTTTGACTGCTTTAAGATCAAGCTGGCATTCCCTAACATTATCTTTAAAATCTTCATAAAAAATACAAGGAAATAACATTTCCCAAATCTTACTCCCCCCTTTATTTCCTTAATTTTTTATTTCTTAATGAAAGTGATGGTCACATGTAAATATTTCAGAATATAAGACTTCAGAAAGCTCCATTGCTTGATAATAGAAGTAATGGATATTATTTTTAGAAGGTTGAACTATCAGTGGTGTCACCAGCTACCATATACAATTTCTCCCCAAGTGGCATACCAGAAAACCTCTGAATTCAACTTCCTCTGCAAAGGTCTTCTATGCTGGCTTACATATTGGAAATATGCTTTTTCCTCTCGGGGTGAAAGGTAATAGTCTTCACTATTGAAAGAAAACATGGAATATATTGGACAACATAGAATTGTTTATTTTTACATCTTGCCTACACTGACATTACCAAAATGCTTGTCTTTTACACGTTCAAAAAGAGACTGAGTGACTCAGAGTCAGATTCACAGTCTAAACACTGAGGAAACCTGTTCAACTCTTTTTGCTAGAATAAGCTGTTGAGAAGTATCGTACCATCTGTTCTACATCCCAAATACTTTCAGACCTTGCTGAACTACCTACAATGCAATGTTACTAGAGAGCTCTTTATAATTCAAGTTCAGTATTCAAATGATATTATAATGTGTAAATCCATTGTGATAGAAAAATCTTATAATTTCTTTTGTAACGTATGTGCCCTGCTCCCAATTAAATCCCAGTTATTGTAAGTTTTCCCACTGATAAGAGGAGGGGCCTATTTTGTCCTTGACCCTCTTAATGCAGCACCCTTCAAGTCATTTATTTCCACGAAAATCTGTAAAAGTTACTGATTGTCAAGTAGTCTCTTGATAATCAAATTGCTCACAGGTCAATGAGGTAGTAATAAAGCTATTCGTAAATATGGAAGAGAAAGTGGTTTTAGACAGAGGCTTGTGAATTTACTATTTTTGCTGACTATTTCTATTTGCTTGACACTGCAAATAAAAAGCAGGACTTTCATCTTATCAGTAGGAATGCAGTTTAATTTTGTGGGCAAATATTTCTCAAAAGGAACTGTAAAGTAAAATATTACAACAGGAACATAAATCAAACTAGCAAGCACATGAGAAACCTATTTGTATTACAAATTCATTCAGATAAAAGTTTACCTATTGCACTACATAGCCAATAAATCGTATACTTTCTCCGTTATTTTTGAAGGTATTTCCATAGTCCTTCACTTGCTCCACGTTTCAGACCCGTGCTATGAACTAAAGACAAAGCACATGGTATGGCATGATGACGTATCCAGCACTCAGAGCTGCAAATTGTACTGACAAACAGTAAAGCAATAGTTAAATGGTTGTGCTTTTACTGTTGTACTTCAATGCTGCAACAACACTAATGCAAGTCCACCCCTGTTATATGTAGCTTCAGCAGAAGGAATGCTTAGAGATAAGCAGAATTCATGTGCCAGAACATGAACAAGACTAGAAGAGACTAATTCAACACTTTTTTTTTTTTTTTTTTAAAAAAAAGGAGAATTTTAAGACTGAAATATGAACAGCAGGGAGAGGGGACATGATTAGGAGTTCCTAATTCCTTTTAAGGGATTTACCTTTTTTGTGGTTTGAACAGTACTGCTAAGAGGTAACAACTGCTCACTAACTAGCTTGATACAGGACATAATTTTAGAAGTCAGTGGCTGAACCAAAACCATCCACTAACCATACATTCCACAAAAACACTCCAAGTGCACAGCTGCAGAGTACCTCAACAGAGCAGGTGATAGTACTCAGGAAACACAGATTAGACATAATGGCTTTGATAGTTTATGTGAGTATATATTCACACATTTTATATTGTTACTTTTGAAGTAGAAACAAAAACAACCCAGAAATTAGATATTAAAATATATATAACTGATGTTTTATTATTAACGTAAATTTTTCTGACCCTCAGGAAAGGAATTTTTGTTTTGCTTTACCTAGCTTATATACACAGGTTCAAATACTGACAGAATATTGAATATTCAGATTAGCAAATATACAAAGACAGTTCTCAAACACAATCTTCTGTTGTCACTAAAGATATGGCTAAACCAAATAACATATCAAGCAATCTTGCAACTTGATAAATCATTAAAATGGCAATAGGACTGAAATTTGTTTTCCTAAATCGCTGTGTAACAGACACCAGACACTATGACAGCTTTTCAACTGAAAATTTACTGCTGGTACCAAGCCAGCGGCATTAATTTAAAAGGCAGCTCCAGACCAAATATATATGGCTAAAGTCCAGTATTAATATCCTATAACAAATAACTGTAGACTTTCCTCTTATTTAACCAAAAGGATTGAGAATAAAAAGGAGCCTGAATAAAACAATCCTTTCTTGTTTTATTTTCTAACCATTGTATCGTTTTTGTGCAGCTGAAATAATGATTTCTAAGCTTGATCCAGCATTTTCCTTTACTATTCTCAGCAGCACAATATCAAACATAGCTCTTGTGACGTTTCTCCCCCCCTTACTAAAATAATAATAAAAAAAAATCTCACACACTGACACTGTACTAGGCAAAACATTTCTAAACTTTAGGGCATGACAGAAAACAAGTATCTTCTCAAAATCCCTTGACAGGAGCCGGATCAGCAAGGGCAATAAAATGAACTGAAAACCAGTCCACTTTATACAACTACTGGGTACAGACAGGGTTAACAACTTCACAAACTACAACGCTGACAATTTTTTTCCCCCTTCTCTGTGCTACAGGTATGGTAGAGCCCATTACTGTTGAGATACAGAAGTATGCAAAGTCAAGATCAAACAAAAAAGTTATCAAATGGAAAACTGAGTCTCATTATCACTTAATAATGGTGCCAAAAACTTGTGTCATCAGTGCAAATTAAGGAAAAATATGGAAAATATGACTAGGATGGATTAAACGAGGTCTTCATCAGGCTACACAGTGAAATATAAGAAACTGGATAATTACTTCACCTAAAAAGGACAGCAGAAATGCCATTATATAACTTCACAGTCTATTTATTATCAGGCTAGCACAAACAAGCACAAGACCCAGAAAAATGACAGCAGGGACAAGTTCATTAAACCAAGAATCAGATGTTTATTGCTAGAAGGGAGCACACAGACACTCAATCTCCTACTGCTGCTGCCGCTGCTACCACAATCACACTTACTTGTTGTATGGGGAAAGAAGACACAGCTCAGATGTACTCCCAGATTCAGTTTCTGAGACAGCGTTCCTTACTGTTCCTCAAAAGATCCTTCTGCTCCTATATGGCATGTGCATGTTATCCCAAAGTAAAAAGTAAAACTCAGTATACAGCCAGTAACTTACGACTACTATCTGTTGCTGACCGTAACACACTTGCTGCTGTTTGCTTATCCTGTTCTTTCTTGGTGATATTTAAAAAGTTGCTCATGAAAAAGCAGGCACACAACAAGGCACATTAGAGCCTTTAGTATATTTTCTGAAGTTTGTTTGTGAGGACTGGAATCATGTTTCTCCACAACTGCAATATAGATAAAATGATCATGAAGAATCAGTTAACTACTAAAAGATGTAACCACAGGTACTGGTAACAAGATGTTATTAAAAGACAGACTAACCTTAACAGCTTGATCAATTGTTCAAACTTTCATATATAGGAGTTACAATTACTAATGTCATCATCATTTGGTTGATTCGCTTAAGATATTTTAAATCTTTTGCTGAAATTAGCTAAAGTGAACTCATACCAACAAAACTAGCAAATATCTCCATCACTACTCATTCCCCATACATAACAATAGCTTAGAATAATGAGTGAGGAATATAGGGAGCTAAAGATTTGAAGTTTATAGTTTTTAAAAGAAAAATATTCAGGGTTATAATATTTATGTGTAAAATACTCTAAATCCAAGAGAGCAGTCAGAGATTAATAACCGCAGTAATTTACATTGAAAACAATCAACCAAAATCTTTTCAAAAGTCAGCAACTCAAATTTACACCAGAATACCACAACAGTCATCGCAAAAGTGTGAAAAAGCAGTCAAACATTTTCCTTAGTTGTACCGAGAGTAATGGTCTTAAAAAAAAAAAAAAAAAAAAAAAAAAA